>JAJOZX010000228.1:665000-1265000 GCA_023014485.1 Bathynomus jamesi
CCGTGCATGGAACAAGGAACTCTTCTGGGAAAATTTAATCCACTATAGTCCGAATAAGTAATGGTAAATGACAAACACTATAGTTTTTTCTTTTTCATGATGTTAGCCCGACGTGGGCAACGGGTCACTCGCAAAGAGGTCTCAAAAATATAGCTTCCCTCGGACCCTCACCCCTAGTAGGGTGGGGTGAAACGCAATTCTTTGTGGAATATTTATTTGCTTCACCTATAATTTGCTGTATTGGGTTCTATAGATGACATAAAGTGATATAAAAGAAAAATCAATTTTGCCCTACTAGCGCATTTTTGAGAAAAACAAAATGGACGCTAGTCAAACATATAAATCCTTTTAACTTGAAAAATATGCATCCAATTAAAAGACATTATAGGATAAAAATTATTCAAAATAAAAAAGATACATTAGAACAGTGGTTCCCAACCTTTTTTGCGCCATGCCCCACCTCGACACCTCAAAAAATTTGATGCCCCCCATTAATATAAAAACAAATTTGGTGTTGAAAAGGTATTATTTAAAATTTACAATACTATGAGTACATTTAATATGAGTTACCGTACATTCAATATGAGTAAATAAACTTGAGGTTGAAGCTAACTAAATTATTACCTTGAAATAAAATTTCTCAGTTGAAAAGTTATAATTTTAAATTTCAATAATATGAGTACATTCAATATGAGTTACATTAAATATGAGTCAAGAAAGTTGAGATTGAAGCTAACTATATTATTTCCTTGAAATAAAACTTCTCAGTTGAAAAGTTGCAATTTTAAATTCACAAAAAAATAATTTAATCAATAATACCACTTTAAATTCACAATATTAGGTAAAAATACAGCAAATTCAAAGTTTGATAATCTCAAGTTAGTGAGATCCTTGAGCTTGATGTTTACTACAAATGGTTTTGATTTCAGGCACTAACTTAGTTAGCTTCAGTCTTAAGTCTCCTCGTTTTGTGATATCCAGTCGGTTTCTTTTTTTATGTAGTAAGTCACTTACAGCACTAAAACCACATTCCACCAAATATGAAGATGGGAATGGTAACAGTAGCTCTCTCGCCAAACGAGTTGAATTTGGATATTTAGTCTTGGTCTCATCACAGAGCCACATCATGGTTCCTTTTACTTTGAATATAGTTTTAACAGACTCATCATTTTGTATTTCAGTCAGTTCTTCTTGGTACTTCATGCCCACTTCAGATAGGTCCACTAGCAATGGCTGAGTTAGCCAAGATGGAAAACTCATTTCTTTTAAATCAGAAAATCTGTAATTTAAATCACAGGCCAGTATTTTCAAATGATCCACAATGACAAGTAAAGCATCATCAGTTACCTCACACTTATTTAGCCAATGTAACTGGGTATATTTTCTTGCAGAAATATTCTTTTGACATAATTCCAGAAAGGTAATGAAGCCAAATATCTTTGTCTTTGAATCAACATGTTAAGTAAAATATGGAATTGTTGTCGTCGTGTAAAAATGTTGCAAATAAAAATAATTATATGTTATTGAAATTTTAAAATATATTTACTTATAAAAATTATTATGTATAAATTTCATTTTATTGTAGCATTTTCAAATTGCCCCCCAAAATATTCAAATTGCCCCACGTTGGGAATCACTGCATTAGAAAGTGCCCTTTTATAAATTATTTTCTCAATTTTAAATTTTGATAAAATTTAAAATTGAGAAAATAATTTTCCAATATTCATGATGAAATCAACTGCTCTGTTTCGTTTTTGTTCTGATGTATCTGATAACATTGCTATTAGAACATTTTCGCAATGAGCAAAATATGCGTTTCTAGCAATATTCTGAACATCCTTTGGAAGAAGATGAAATCTTTTAATTGCTCCAAATATGTGATGTGTTCCATTCCATATATATGGTCTACTCTTGATATCGAACCAGCTTGGTCCATAATTTGTAACAATGAAGAAAATTATTGAATAAAGAGTCAATGAAGAGGTTTTCTCTGCAATGTATAGGCGGCAGACACGATTTGCTAATGTCAGCCATCGAGAATGGTTCAGTGGTCCGGGTTTTGTATTTTCCAAATCTTTTGGGACATTCCCACTTCTTATAGCCACAATAATTTTGTACAAATACTGTTGATCTTGGCTAAGATCATCGATAACCTCTTCTGATATGTGTGTTAAATCAATGCCTTCTCTAATTGGTTTGAAATTGACTGCAGGCATTTTTTCATATTCTTTCAGTGCTACTCCGATTTTTTCCAGTGAAACATGTTGGACGTTTTGTTTTACCATCAAAATGTTCAAATAAGTGTCGAAGGGGGAATTCATTTGTATGCAGCATACAAATGCTCCATTGTAACGGTTTCTTTAGTTTTTCTTCTATGAGGTGGATGATCTCACCCTTGGCACCTGTGTTGGTATTTGTACTGTCACATCCTATGAGACGAATGCTCTCATTAATAGCTGACTCTTGAAAGAAGGAGAACAAACTATCAGCTATATCTTGATCTTTACCAGAAGAAGGAACTACATGGGTTAAATATTCATTTCCTGGCTCAGACACCAAAACATAGTGTTCCTCTCTAATGGAGTCTCCGTACCATTTGTTTCCTTTCTTCACCTTCACCAAAGTCTTGTCCTTTCTTCCGTCCAAAAATATAGCAGATATGACAGCAGGCTTAACTTTACTCTCCATCACCAAACTTTTTCTCATTTTCTCTCTTTCCCGTCGGATTTTGTTCTTGTCAATCAAAAGCGTACTATCTTCTATAGTGATTGCTCCATAATCAACTAAAGCAGCTGAAGCCAAAGCAGCTGCTGCTCGATCTGAAATTCCAAATCTATCGGCTTCCATCGCTACAGTAGGCAATGGAAGTCTCATTTGACCTTGTATGGCAACTGACTCATAGTCTGATTCACTCTGATGTGGGTCTAATTCATATTGTGTGGAAGTACTCTCTACATCTGAAAAACACTATTTCGGTTAAAATAAGAGAGTCCTTCATTTCTCTTCTTCTTTTAACCATTCCTTCTTCTGTCCGCAATTTCCTAGACTGCATTTTTTTTAATTCTTTTTATCATGACTTTATCAACGCCCCCCCCCCTATTTTCATTGTACGCGTCGATCGCTGATCCTGTAAAAACAGAAGCTCTTCTTTTGGTACCTTCAATTCTCTTCGACAGGTGCATCTTATGTGAACATCTTCGCAGTTCTTAGGACAGCCAAAGTTTTGATGGGAGATAAAAGGGCATTTACAGGCACTGATATCGAATAATTCTTGCAAGGTGTCATTAAAATTTTCTCTCATTTTGACACTACTTTTTGATCTACTAAGATCGTTTGTTTTGCCGATGAACCGCTTTAATGTGATATAAACTGATTTGTCAGCTATTGCAGGAATTGAAGTTTTTCTCCAAATACAGAGTATATCTTTAGTAATTTTGTTGAAAATATCAGAGTTATGTGAAGTCACTGAAGTGGCTTCTTTTAAAAGAACATGGTATTGGCCCACCTGTTTATTTGTTGGCAATGTTGTAAGAGGAAGCTCTCGTGCGGTTCCAAATATAAGATGTGGTTTTGATTGACTCCTTGTAGCTCTAATGTTTGAAGCAGAATCCATATTTGTTACTAATTATCAGAAATTACCAATTCCAAATCCAACAAAAACCTGAAAAATAAAATATTTCATTAAACATCTGAAACATTTATATGAGGTAGAAAATGTGAAATAAACAATTTTTGCTTCAGCAAACTTTTTTGTAAAAAGAATACTTTTCGAGTTATAACGCGTATAATGACTGGCTGGCGGCCATTTTTTGGGGGGGAAAAAATGGGGTACTTAGGATGAATTGAAAATTTTTTAATTCTCATATTCTTTTTTATCACCCTTCAATCGACCTTATTACCAGTGAAGCAATAGTTGAAAAATTTTCACCACACCCTACTCACCACCTATCTGCAAAGCAGATAGGATCCAGCTTTGGGACAGGATCTAGAGTTTAAAGCAGCATAGCCCCGTTACATTTAAAACCTCAATATAAACAAAAGACTCGTTGCATAAAAGTGGACGCTCAATTCTGCCAGTTGAGGTTTAAGTTTTGGTTTTTGGCTAAAAATATAATAGTTACCCCTTTTTCTTTGATGTATTCAATCCGACGTGAATGCAACGAGTCTTTTGCTTATATTGAGGTTCTAAATGTAGCGGGGCTAGGCTGCTTTAAACCCTAGATCCTGTCCCAAAGCTGGATCCTATCTGCTTTGAAGATAGCTGGTGAGGGAGGCTATATTTTTGAGACCTCTTTGCGAGTGACCCGTTGCCCACGTCGGGCTAACATCATGAAAAAGAAAAAACTATAGTGTTTGTCATTTACCATTACTTATTCGGACTATAGTGGATTTAATTATCCCAGAAGAGTTCCTTGTTTCATGCACGGTCTGTGTGTATCATATATATATATATATATATATATATATATATATATATATATATATATATATATATATATATATATATGAAAATTATTTCACGAAAGTAACACGTGAAAAATATTTGATGAATAAAACCACGAAGGAAAGGAAACACAAAATGGTGCTCAAGCGCTTTCGTCTAATGAGTCGGAGTGACGGTGACGGTGACCGGGTGACGGTGACGGTGACGGTGACGGTAATGACATCCTCAGGATGTCATTAGACGAAAGCGCTTGAGCACCATTTTGTGTTTCCTTTCATCGTGGTTTTATTCATCATATATATATATATATATATATATATATATATATATATATATATATATATATATACTTATATATATATGTATATATATATATATATATATATATATATATATATATATATATGTATGTATATATATATATATATATATATATATATATATATATATATATATATATATATATTATATATATATATATATATATATATATATATATATTTATTTATTGTGTGTGTGTGTCAGCTCAAAATTGATGATGATTGATTTGGAATCAAATGAATGAATTGCATCTTGGAAGGCTTCAGTTGTATTTTATTCCCAATTTATGGGCAAGGAATTAAATTTGCCCAAATTAATCGTACGTATAAAGACATATAAACGTTCTTAAGCCAGCCAAAATTGATTTTGAGTTTTGAGTTAATAACATGTCCTGGTAACCATGAAATAACTGAAATTCCATATGACATCAAAATTTTTTTGTGGTGAATGTTTCAAAGTTATCGATTTTTGAAAATTTCTTTTTCAAATATCTTTAATGAGAGTAGTAATAATTTTTACAATGAGGGAGGCCTATGGGTCTTATGCCTCCAGTTGTACAAATCTTTCCAACATTACTATTAAACTATTCCATCTTGTTTGTGAATCAAGTTGTAGATGAAGTTCTCTGTTATGCTCAAGTCTTATATATTTTTGTAAGATTTCGTTTTTTAAGGGCGATCTTTTCACTTTTCAGTAAGAAGAAAATGATATTATTTCACCCCATACTCAAACGAAAACGGTTTTCAAAGTTTAAAAAACAGGTGAACGAAAATTTCAATTGTGAAAAGCCTTTGCATGAAATAAATATACCTCATAATAAAACTGTGTTTAGAAGTCTCCCCTGAAAATAGAATATCGGGAAATCCCGGGATCGATGACAGTTTTCCCGGGAAATGAGCTGTCTACTTCCGAATCCCAGGATCCCGGATGCCCAGCCCTAGCTTATATAATTGGAAATGATATAATAAGCCGTTTTCTTTTAATGTTAAATTGTTCGGCCAATGTCGTAATATCCTCACCATTGTTTTGACTTTAATTCGATAAAACGTCTTCTCTCTTCCGATGAACACCCGGCTGTAGCAGCGGCGAGGGATAGTTTTGACTGATTACTGACTACTCGATCGATTTTAAATTCACTTAATACCACTGTCACACGTACGTTCTTATGATTGCTACACGTACAAGACAATGATTGGTCGATATACATCTTGTTGTTTTTGCATGTAGTCATTACTCTGTCGATAAACCACAACAAAGTTAATTTTCAAAACCAAATAATCTCTCCTTCATCCCCCAATTTCTGCAATTCCCAAGTCGGCGACGTCGCGGCTTAGATGCCAGTTACGAATTTGTCTTTACCTCTTACGTACCTATTATTACAAAGAAGTTTGGCGACACAAAAAATGATTATTTATAATGTTTTAACAATATGTAACTTATTAAACAATCAAGATTTTCAATGAAACATATATCAAGGTGTCACTAATGGCTTCAGTGGCCTGTAAACAAACCCGGAATTGCTTTGATTGGTCATTTCTCAAGTATCGCCATATGAATGTACACCTAACAATATTGAAATTGTAAATTATTTTATGGATCAAGTAAAGATAAGCACCCCCAACCTTTTTTAGTTAGCTTTATAAGGCTAACTAACGAAAATATCACGACTTAACCTAACCAATCGTTAGGGCAACTGTACGCCCTTGACGATTGGTTGTTAGGTCGTGATATTTTCGTTAGTTAGCCTTATAAAGCTAACTAAAAACGGTTGGGGGTGCTTATCTTTACTTGATCCTATTTTATTTTAGCATTTTATGATTGAAAGTTACTACATAATAACATCAAAAAAGGTGTTACTGAACAACACCTACTAAGACTGTGGGATAACGCACTCTAATAGAAAATAAAAAGTAACCTGTCAACCATCTTGCACATAGGTCATAAGGCTAGGCCAAATTTGGCGCATTGAATTTTACATATTATCTTTGTTCGACCACATATACTATCTTAATTATACCTTCAACTTTTTTAGTTTACTCCTTTCTCCGAATCAGGAAGGGTGTTCCCTTCGAAAAGCTTCGAATATATATATATATATATAGGTGGGCAGTTGCGCCGCAAAAAGTTGCGGCGCAACTTGCGGCGCAACATTTTTGGTTGCGCTTGCGCTTGCGCTTGCGGCGCAACTTTTTGAAAAGGGTTGCGCTTGCGCGTGCGGCGCAACTATTTCAGCAGAGTTGCGGTTGCGGCTGCGGCTGCGGCGCTACAAAAATCGTTGCGCGTGCCCACCACTGCAGATATACGTTAAATGCAAAGGTGAGCAGTTGCGCCGCAAAAAGTTGTGGCGCAACATTTTTGGTTGCGCTTGCGCTTGCGGCGCAACTTTTTGAAAAGGGTTGCGCTTGCGCGTGCGGCGCAACTATTTCAGCAGAGTTGCGGTTGCGGTTGCGGCGCTACAAAAATCGTTGCGCGTGCCCACCACTGTATATATATATATATATATATAGCAGTGGAATATTTCTTGTAAATTTTGGCCGATGTCAACAATGGAAAATTTGTTACGAAAAAGATGTTTTCGTATGTCCTTTTTCGGTGTCTGTATATTTTTCTCTCCGAAACAGAGGCAATTTGTAGTTATACAATATAATATAACGGATCACCTGAAGATCAGGGCCCCCAGCATTCTTTAGTTAGCTTTATAAGGCTAACTAACGAAAATATCACGACCTAACCAATCGTCAAGGGCGTATAGTTGACCTAACGATTGGTTAGGTTAGGTCGTGATATTTTCGTTAGTTAGCCTTATAAGGCTAACTAGAGAAGGCTGGGGGCCCTGATCTTCAGGTGATCCAATATAAATTATTATTTTGCATTGAAATATGATTTATAAGGTAAACTATACGATAGGCATGGCATGTTTAGTTTTATATATATATATATATATATATATATATATATCAGTCGATGCATTCATAGCTTATGTATGAGGATGAAAAATTGAAATTTATTTCGTTACTTTTCTGTTATATCCCCCAATTTCTTTTCTCTCGGTTAGGTCAACTATACCCTGTTGACAGTTGGTTAGGTTAAGTCGTAATATTTTTGTTAAAACTAGCGAATATTTTAACGAAATGCTAACGAATATTTTAACAAAAATATCACGACTTAACCTAACCAATTGTCAACGGCGTACAGGTGACCTAACGGGAAAGAAGAAATTGTAGGGATATAACGTAAAGGACCTTTTTTACGCATAGAGCATCATTCTGCCGATACTCACATTTCATGGTACGAGCAGCTCGTAGCAGCACTGTCAAGCTGACAAGGGGTTAATGTACTGACGAGGCCTCCGTACGCGGTTCATCACCACTGAAAACAACAATGCTCCGTGTTAGCCCAGTTCAAAAAACATCCAAATCCGTATTCGTTTTCGCGCAATTTTCGTTAGTTTGTACTGCAGACACCTCAGTCTGCACCACCTCAGTCCAGGTGTATGATTCTTCTGGAGCAAGATGCACTCCAAGTTTGTTTCCTCCCCAAGGCAACACAAATTTAACTGTATTAATCACAGTCACACTCGTTACCTCAGGCTTGTTCTACACAGCGTTCAGGCCAACTAATGCGGCGCATTGCACTAACTCCTGGATTACACTAGTCAACAAAGTTTTTGTCACAGAGATATTTTTACTTGGACTATATGTAACTTTTACGTTGATTACGGAAATGAAAACAGAATTTTTCTGTCACCCGCAGTTTTAGAGTGACACACGAATTTACATTATTTAGAATTTGACTCAGAATAGGAAGGGGGCGGGGTCTGCCCCTTTCTCCTCCTCCGCTTATAAGTTGCTGCACGTCACTGTTGACTTTCATTTGTCAGTTACTCACTTGATTTCACTCAGTGAACATTTTAGGTGAGTTCAATATGTATTTTCTATTTTGATACTGCTCTTACGTCTATAAATTAGTCCAAATTTCATTTTCGATTCACTCAATAGTGATGGGTTATAGACAAATTTTAAGGTCATTTTTTAACTCAGCGGTAAAAAACCTATAAGATCCACCCATTTTGTTCATGTGACAAAAAAAAAAGTCCTTCTGTCATTCAGTGAATTATTATTACTAACACCATCGAGATTGGAACTCCCAACATCAGTGTCTTCACTCGTAAGAAACGGTGTTACCCACTGAGTTACGGGATACGGAATCGATAAGTAATGAAATCGATAAACCGATAAAATTGAAATTATCGGAAGAATTGAAATTGAAAATAAAAAAGAAATCGAAAAAATATCGATATAAAACTGATGTCGAAAAAACTGAAACTAGAAAAACTGTAAAACTGAAATCGAAATCAGAACTGATATTTCATTTCGAGAGAAATTGAAATCGAAAATCGAACGGATATTTTTTTCAGTTCCCCATCCCTGATATACAGGGTGTCTCAGAAGACTGGACTCATAGGCTATTAGGGTTATTTATTAATTTTGTGTGCCAAAATCAATGTGAAGGAACTAGAAACATTGAGAGAAGGTTACGTGCAAAAATTGATAAGTGTATGAAAATTAATGGCATACAACAATTTGAACAACTGTTAAAATAAAAGTAAAATGTGAATGCTGCCTATGAGTCGACAATTCTGAGACACCCTGTGTATATATATATATATATATATATATATATATATATATAATATATATATATATAAATATATTTGGAATGAATTTCACAAATAAACACGCGATATAAATAAATGATGTACACACACAAGGAGAAATGAAAACGATTCCAAGGCCTTTCGTGTATTCAACTGTACACCTCGTCAGGGAACAAAGGAAAAGGCAAGAAACTGAAAATGTGCATTTATATACTTTACAAATAATATCAATAACAGTTCGGGAGGTATAAATTGTACCACATCTTGTTAAAATACCTTTTTCACTTAATTAGTACTTGTTAACTTTTTGCTAATCCCGTCTAACTATTTTGTTTGCGCTGTACAGAAATATAAATTTTCAGCCTCTTGCCTTTTCTCTTCATTCCCTGACAAGGTGTGCTGTTGAACACGACGAAAGGCATTGGAATTGCTTTTTCATTTTTCCTTGGTGTGCATCATTTTATATATATATATATATATATATATATATATATATATATATATATATATATATATATTATATATATATATATATATTATAATATATATATATATATATATAAAGCGTTAGTAGATAATATATGTGTGTATAAAATTAACATAAAATCTGTTTTCATTATGATAATTTTATGGTTTGCCGAAAACACATAAAGAACATGTTCCATTAAGATCTATTATTTCCGACGTTAATACTGTTACCTAAAAAATGGCCAAATGGTTTTTTAAGAGTTTAACACAATTAGTGGAAAGAATTTTCGGAGCACATGCAATTAATTCAGTTGACTTTCTTATAGTACAGGATCTGGCCTAGAGTTCGTATAAACTTCTGGGTGCAGAGGTTTTGACGACTGATCTAGGCTAATTTTGGGGCGTAGAATCCGAATTTTTCTATGCCATCGCACCAAATTGGTGCGAAAGTGGTCAAAATGGCAAAAAATTGGCAAAAATGGCCAAATTTTATCAGTGTTTCGTATTTCTGTCATATTCTTAAGTTGAAAACATTTTTAAGGGCAATTGTTTGTTTGAGAATCTGTGTTTGTAACATACTGCTGCCTGAACCAAGAAAACTGACAAAAATGTCAAAAAATAACAGCAAAAATAGTAAAAAATTAAGTAAATATTTCATTTTTGGCAATTTTGGTGCATAAACTAGCTCTAACCAATCTTATCGAATTAAATAGTCAATAAATTAGATATTAATAGCTCTACTAAAATTTCCTAACACAAAAACATGTACAAATGTCTAAATTTTGGGTTACAATGATTAAAAATGGTTGTAGAATATTTGAAAAATAGACAAAATATAAAAAATAGTGCTAATTTTATAAAACTCTTAGGGTTGCATGTTGTAAAAGACTGAGATAAGATCATGTATTATTTCTGATGATGAAGTTGACTGAAAATCTTGCAAAAGTGGCAAAGAGTTTGGCAAAAATGACAAAAACTGTCAAGGCCGCTTATGTGATTGAGAAAGTGTTACCGTCACTCAGGTGCACTCAGGTGCATCTTCCCAGTGCAGCACCACGGCAATGGGCTAAGTTATAGCTAACTTAGTGGGAACGACCTCATTTAATGATGAGGCCCCATTGTTTTTTTTGTTTTTTTGTTTTTTTCTGTTCTTTTTTTTGTTTATTTGAAACTTTTATTGAAACATTATTTACAAATAAAAGCACTATGGCTTTTGTGGTATCATCTTCCGACACCATGAAAATGAAACAGAAGTACAATGTACAGATTTGTTCATCTGTAATTTTATTCAGTTACCTGCTGAAATTCAGGAGTTAGGATTTTGGCATGTTCTTTGATTGCACTTGCAGAATGAGCAGCATGGTATGGATGACGCATTGCAAGGGCATTTTGACCTCTTAGTACAGGTTCAATCAAATCCTGAGGTTTATCTGGGTAATCGGTTAGTTGAGGTTCCAAAAGTCCCTCATCAGACTTTACGTAACCATAGTCAAGTGGATTTAAATTTTCAGATATGGAGCCATATGGAGAGTCAAGCCAAAGTTTGCACTGAAGATATGCCCATTTAATATGCAGTCTAATACGTTTTGAAGAGCAAGGAAGCTGAGTAAAATCGATTTTGTCCCCAGTTTTGTAGTATTGCTCAGATCTTAGTTGATCAAATGATATGGATTTTGACTTGGGTTTGATGCAATGAACCAGAAAGTTTTCGGCACCTTCGATTATTTCCTCTGTAAGTGGTTCCTTGCCAAAGTCCTTAATTTCATCAAAGTGGTTTGACTGCTTCAGTGCACTAGATTTTGTGCCTACTTTACTGACACTGTCACAGCCAGTTAAAGCATGCAAGGCAGGTAAAACTTGGATCAAATCGTTTTCAAGCTTTTGATGCAAGCCATGCAGAGGAATGATTTTGCGACTTGTTCCAGAGCCTTTAACAAACCATAATTCCTTCAGGCCATTCTCAATCCATTTTGTTAAATGGTAGATGAGGCATACAAAGATATCAGTATCACTGGTAGCTACTGAAACTGTAGCTCCACCACCAGGCATTGCTTTATCCACTACATAGTTTACATGTAACATCACTTTGTCATCTGCTTCTTCTTGTGAAGAACAAAGCTCAGGAATTTCGCAGACCTTCCCATTTTGGAATTTGACACAAACTTCTGGTTTTTCAAGAGTACCACCTCCCAGTAAAATTACTTTATCTCCATGGTAGTTTTCCATGAAAAAGCCGACAAAAACATTTTGGAAGTTTGCCTTGTTATCTGTGGAACTCCAATACTTATTGAAGTCAATTGGAAGCCTCTGCTCAGATGATATGGAAATTTGTATTTTCGAATGCGCAATTGATCGTCTCATCCGTTCTCCAGTCTTGATGCTTGAAGCCTTGTAATTTTCAAATAAGATATGAATTGTGGTTGACTTGGATCCCATACTCAAAAACATATTTAAAAGTGATTGTGCAAATTCACCAAATGTTTTCAACATTGCTTTTTTCACCGGGAATTTCCTTACTTGAGCCATAAAATCTATGATCATTGCATCATTCCCTTCTAGCAACAATGGGAGGTCTTCACCCAGTTTCTTTTCAAGTTCTGATCCCAATTCCAATTTCTTAGATTTCTTCAAAAAACCATCACTGTCTACAAGAAAAAAATGGAAGAGGTGTAATTTCATGGAAAACAAATGCTGAAGAAATTCCATCCATAGTGGAGGACGTTCATTTTGGAAGTGTTTTAAGGCTAGATCAAGATCGTTTGGATCACAATAGCTAGAGCGTAAACCAAAACTGTAAGTTTTTAACTCTTTCCTTAGGTCCTAGCAACGTTTTCGACAGATGATTTCCGCAAAGTTTCAACAATTCTTGCACTCTCAATCTGGACAGAATAAACCATCTGGGATTTTCGTTTGTTGCTAGGATATGTAAAATAAATGGTGTCCTTAAATTTGTCTATAAGCAGGCTCTTAACCAAATAGTTACTGATAGATTCATCCTGGTTCAGCTTTTTATTGATCTCTTGTCTCAAGTAGGTGACACTGTATCCACAGCTTGTGAAGTCTATTTTTGAGACTACATCATTAAACGCTTCTTGAACCATGTCAATAGAACCCATAACTTCATTTTCTTGCTGTCTGTTTTCCAAAATCGTCTCTATTCTGCGATCATAGGCTGCAAAATGCTTCTTTATACAATTATTATGATAGAATACATCTGCAGCGAATGCATCTTTGTATTCGTTCAACATCGCTACTCTGGTAAAAACATCGTCTTGGAAAAAGTGAGCATAACTCAATAACTTTTGGGCACGACCTGGAGTACATATCAGAAACAAATCATGGTCAATGTTTCCACCTTTCAATTTGACTCGAGCTGAACCACAAAATACACACTTTCATATCCTTGATATGCTGTGTTTTAATCCTTTTGCTTGAACTATTTTCTGGAGGAGTTAATGCTTCCCCTAAGGAGGAATCGGAGGGTTCAGATTCAACATTTTTAGACTTCTGGCTACGTTCAACGAACTTTATATATGTTGCATAGCACGAAGTGCTGTGATACTGGATATAAGGAGTCTGACTCTCAGTAAGAGCTTTCAAACGTTTGCTTCTGTCATCATTTGGGTACGCAGAAGCCAACTGAAGCAAATTTTTTATTCCATGTTCTCCGCTGCTCAAATATTTCTCTCCACTTGGGCTTTTGTTCTTCTGGCACAAGATACATTTACCAAGGTTTGAGCTATGCTTCTTTTCTGGCACAAGTTGACATACATCCTGAAAAAATAAAATATACTAAGACTTCTTGCAATTGCAATTATAATAAAGTGGTTCTATTCTATACATATAAAAATTCATTTGTAACACATTGGTCTTTATATTTATGTTTTAAATATTCAATTCGATTATTACTTACCATGATCTATCATCTGTTGAATCACATAATGAATACAGGGATCCTCAATTTGTAGCTACTACCAATACTAAACCTGAAACACAATAAATATGACTTAGTTACTCTAAAGAAATCAAATAGATCGATTCTATAAGAAGTTCAAGCATTTTACAACAAGCAAGCCTAAGAATAACAAAATTAGTACTATTTTTTTATATTTTGGCTATTTTTTCAAGTATTTTACAACCATTTTTATCGATTTATACCCGAAATTTAGACATTTGTGCATACTTTGTTTTAATAAATTCTTGCAGAGCTATTAATATCTAATTTCTTGACTATTTAGTTCGATATGATTGGTTAGAGCTAGTTTATGCACCAAAATAGCCAAAAATTTCATTTCATTTTTGCGATTTTTTGACAATATTTACTTAATTTTTTTCCTATTTTTGCTGTTATTTTTTGATATTTTTGTCAGTTTTCTTGGCATTTTGACCACTTTCGCACCAATTTGGTGTGATGGCATAGAAAAATTCGGATTCTCCGCCCCAAAATTAGTCTAGATCAGTCGTCAAAACCTCTGCACCCAGAGGTGCAGACTATTAATGAAATTAGTAATTTAGATCTTTCTAACAAGCAATTAGTAATTTAGATCTTTCTAACAAGCAATTAGTAATATATATTCATGGAACTATTTGAAAATATGTTTTTGCCTAATATTTTGGAGCCTTCAGTCGTTCGGTACAAATGTGTTGATGATATCTTTCTGGTTATTGCACATGGTGTTGACGCAACTCAAATTTTAGATAGTTTAAATAATTACGTACCCTCAACTAAACTTACATAAGAACATGAACGCGACAATCAACTCCCTTTCTTCGACGTTTGCCTCATCAGATCTAGTTCTGGTAAACCATTTTTTAAAATTCATGGAACGGACACGCGTGCAGTTGCCTATATCCATTTGTTTTCTTCACACGAGGTGTTGTTTCTGGCCTTTCCATACGAGTATTTGTGGTTTGTAGTAGAGTTCCTTGATGCAGAGTTAGAACGTGTTAGAAATACATTTATAAATCTTGGTTTTTCTAAATAATTTTATTCATGATGGATTAGCTAATGTGAAAAAGAGTTTTTACAACTTTAATAGAAAGAAATTTAACCATAGAAATTTAATAGTTGTCCCTTTGACGGAACTCGTCTGCTCAATGACGGAAACTAGATTTCCAGTGTTGTTTGTAATTTACGAAAAAAAATTTAAGATCAATTATTTTTCTAAAGAGTAAAATACAAGTATTTATACTATCCCTTGTTATAACTGCCAAGAAGTATATATTGCAGAAAATTAATGAACACAAAAGTTATATAAGACTTAGTGCAGTGGGTTCTTCTCTGCATGCACATAAATTATATACGGAACATTCCATTAATAGTATTGGGGCTGCCTTATTGAAAAGAGTAAAAGCTGTTGAAAACAGACAGTTGGTAAGGTCGTTTTCAATTAACAACGTAAAAACTAAGATATAAATAACAAAAATAGATTCAATGATCTTTTCATAAACACTCTGCTTAAAAATACAACAACCTTTAAAAAATTGTTGCATATTTTCAACCAAGTAACTTAATGCAAAGGTGTGTTTCTAACTGGAGTCACTTTGTCCTTTTTTCTTTTGCTTTTAGTTTTAATCTAGGCTTGAAAGAGGGAGGTTAGCTATATCTCTGTAAGTTTGCTCATTTTACTGTATGATTCTTTAGTTTTATATATATATATATATATATATATATATATATATATATATATATATATATATATATATATATATATATAGGGTGGTCCTTAAAATTCAAAGTTGGGAAGTTTCAGCTCCCACCCCCGGAAATCATTCGAATGGTTGAGAAAACTCTCTAGTTGAATGTTTTATTAAATCGGACAACGTTTACCCCTCCCTCATCGACCTTGAACTTTTACCCCCGGAGTTGTTGCCCGGATGCAGTTTTTGCCGTTGTTGCCCGGTTAGCGATCCTGGGTCTGTAGGGTTCGCTTCCGAGAGTCCGGAAACTGGCAGCGGTGGCGAGCGACGACTTGCAGGAGGAACTGGAGTTGCTCCTCGTCGTGGGTCAGCGTCCGGTTGTACTCTTGGACGAGGGCAACTCCTCGCTCGGCATGGTCGTTGATTACGGCGAGCCCTCCCACACGTGCCGCTGCTGTCTTGAAGTCTTCCCGCTTCGGCCAGGTCTCCGGGTCGACCTCGAGGAAGCCGTCCTCCAGTCGAAGTTTCTCGAAGAAACCTCGTGTGTTGGACGACGCCAGGTCTTCCAACTGAAGCCCGGCGAGTACTCGGTTTGGCAGCGTGGGCCGCTTCGCCGGGGACTCCTCACCGACCCGGTCGTGGAGAGAGGCGATGATCTTCCTCTTCTGATCGACGGCGATCCCCGGATCGAACAGTGCCAGCGCCACCAGCTCCTCCGACAGGTACCAGAGGTGGTTCTGGAACTTAGTCAGCGCCGCCTTGGCCACCGCAGGGTTGATGTCAGAGTAGGCCAGCAGGTCCTTGAGGAGGGCGAAGTCATTTCGGGGGGCAGTTGCGGCGATCGGAGCCTCCGTCCACGCCTTGGCGTAGACCCGACAGACGAAGATGCAGATGCTCCGGAGGCCACTCTCCTCCCTCGCCGTGAGTTTGAACTGCTGTCGGAACATCCAGACCTTCAAGGCGTAGATTGCCTTCGCCATCCAGCGGGCGTGGTGAATCGGCCCGGGAGCTCGGAAACGCACTCCTCGCGGGGGGACGTGACCAACGAAGAGGAGGGTGAGCTCGAGCAGCTCACGGTAATCGTCGCGCAGGTCCTTGCGCTCGACTATCGCCTTCTCAAACCACTCCGTGTCGACAGTGGTGAGCAGAGGAGCGACATCGGGGTGCGCAGCGCCGGACTCGTACTGGCTTCTGTCCAGGAAATCCCAGCGCTCCTGAAAACGCTTGAAGAGGGTCACCTCAGGACCGGACGTGGGGCCCATCACAGCCGTGAACGCCGCACCGAGGAGGAGCTCCAGCACATGATGGCGGCACGCGAAATAGAGCAAGTCTTTCGCGAGGTGTTGCTCGATGAGGACGCACGCTCCGTTGTTCCGGCCGGTGTTCGAGGCGGTGGTATCGAATGACAAGCCACTCACTTGCTCAGTGAGCTCCCACTCCTCCAACGCGTTGAGGACGGCCTTGGCCATCTCAGAGCCCGTTCCACTCGGCAGCTTCGGGACGCCCAGGAGCTGCACCGTGCCGTTACCGGAGACCAAGATGGGAAGCCGATCGACTTGCTCCTTGCTCGTCAAGTCCTGCATGAGCTTGCAGTCCCAGTGAACGACAAGATTGCCGGCCCTCAGCTCTTCCTTGAGCGCCACGTTGAGCCTGGAGCGGTGCCTGCGCCGGTGTCGGCGGATGGAGCTGCGGTTGATATTGAGCTCTGCGACGTCGTGCCCAAGCGACCGGGCAACCTCTGTCAGGACGTAGACAGCTCCTCGGTCGGTCACCTTCGTGCGATCCAGCGACGACGCCACAGCCGCCGAAACGATGTTCGTCGTGCCCCGCATGGAGCGCTTCGGAGCCCGAGGGCTCCCTTCTTCTCCATGGTCGTCGCTCTCCGCTGCGCTTGCGGCACCACTGGAAGAGGACGAAGACCACTCGAGCTCCACTCGGGCCGTAGATGTCGTCGCTTCTTCCTCGGCTCGCTGCCTCCGTCGGTCTTCTTCCCCTTGGCGTTGAGATGCGCGGGCATCGACAGCGGCTAGCGTCGAGTCGACGGACCCCAGCTTGCCGCGCCGACGGGGTTCGCGCTGAGTGAGGAGGAACGCCTTGTCCTCCTCGTTCTTGAGCAGCTCCATGGCGTTAGCGGCAGCGACGTCGAACAGGTTCATCATCCGCTCGCTGAACTCGTCCTCCCGCTTCGCTTGAGCGCCAGCTCGCCCCTTGTTCCTCTTCACATCGTTGAACTCCTTGTGGAGCTTCTCAATCTTGGTGACGATGTGGTCCTTCCGGCGGAGGGGGATTCGCGCCTTGGACCACACCTCGGTGACGAGCTCGACGACCTGGTTGGCGGCCTCTCGAAGTGACTTCTTCTGGACGTCGATCCTGTAGACCGTCAGGGCCAAGACCTCTTTTTGCGAAGGAAGTTGCGACCCGGCGATCGATTCCTGCGGGGCAATCAGGTAGCGCAGCTTCGCTGCCATGATCCAGGTTATCTACTTAAAGGTTGAAGGAGTTATTCACTATTCAGTTTAAATTATAATCATTAGAATTTACAGTTTTACACACATTAGTTATCTAACCACTGACGGGTAGCTTGACTTATGGTTAAAGGAGTTATTCAGTTTAAATTATAATCATTAGAATTTACAGTTTTACACACATTAGTTATCCAACCACTGACGGGTAGCTTGACTTATGGTTAAAGGAGTTATTCAGTTTAAATTATAATCATTAGAATTTAGTTTTACACACATTAGTTATCCAACCACTGAAAATCTGGAAAGAATGAAAAAAACAAACATTACAAATTATGTAACATTTACTTGAAAGTCAAAAATTAGCTTAATGGTAATGCTCAATGAGGGAGGGGTAAACGTTGTCCGATTAAAAAAATAAATCACCTAGAGAGTTTTCTCGACCATTCGAACGATTTCCGCGGGTGGGAGCTGAAAAATGTTCAACTTGAAATTTCACCCCCTAAGCAAGGACCACCCTAATATATATATATATATATATATATATATATATAGGGTGGGTGTCACTTATTTGTATGGTAAGAATTGAACCATCAAGAAGTTTTGGTCTGACCCTCTAGAAATGTGACATTGCATGTAGAAACGCTGATTATGAAGTTTCATGAGAAAATATTATTTAGAGGTCGCTTAAGGCCATTAAAATTTTGATGACGCGTCATTACTTGTTTTAAATTGAAATGTGCTTCCTTTCTATGCCTCACCCCAGTATCATTTCAGTCGCCTTAGTGGTAGGATGTGTTTGCATTAGTGTGTGTTATTTTAGTCTTTTAGTCCTCCCTGATATAAAAAATCGCATGGTCATATCTATGACTAGTGTTAATGGACAAGAGAACCCTATAAAGCTTGAACAAAGCGTGTGGTTGTTGACCTGGACACTGTGAAAGAAAAAAGGTTGGAAAACTTTGTAACAAAAAACACAAACATTGTTGGAAATCAAAATGGAAAAGCACTGTATCACCAGGTTTTAAGGTGACTGATGGTGTTAGGCAAGGAGGTATATTATCACCCTATCTTTTCTGTATATACATGGATGACCTTACCAATGAACTAAAAACTGCACGTACTGGCTGTGTCATTGGAAATGAAAAAATTAATCACTTAATGTAGGCTGATGACCTTGTTCTTCTGTTACCCTCTCCCCCTCTTATCATGTGGGTCTTTTGAAATGAATGGTCAGACTATACCTGTCAAAGACACATGTAAATACTTAGGTCATGTAATTACTCACGAGCTGCGAGATGAACTTGATATTGAGAGGCAACGTAAAAAGCTGTATGTACAGGGTAACATGCTAGTAAGGAAATTTGGTATGTGTTCAGAATCAGTTAAAATTTATCTTTTTAGAACTTACTGTACTGCATTGTATACATCCCATCTGTGGTGGAATTATACAAAAACTGCTATGAATAAACTCTCTGTTGCTTATAATAATATTTTTCGTATGCTATGTAGGGAACCAAAATGGTGCAGTGCCAGTTTTATGTTTACTACGCGTAACCTACCTACCAGCCAAATGTTAATCCAGAAGAATATATATAATTTCATTACTAGGGTCCAAAACAACTCTAATGTGTTATTGTACAATGTCCTGTCTTCAGATACTGTGTGCCTCTCACCTATATGGCAGTCTTGGTTCAGACAACTGTTGGTTTACAATACCTTATTTTTGTAATGTAGCAACGATTATATATGCATATTAAGTTGTGTTATAATAAGTGTTATAGCAAGTGGCTATGTTATTATAATAAGTGTTATAAGTGTTATAAGATATCTCGGGTAATAATAATATACACAAAATTGTCAGATAATTAATCAAATAGTATGCCAGTATGCTAGGTTAAGTGGCTATATTGGCCTTATTATTATATTATTTTTGTATTAAGTTCAATGTATACGTAAGATTGTACTTGTATGTTTGGTTAAGTGGCTATGGATTGTGAATGATCCGCAATAAAGGTGTTTTGTTTTTTGTTTTGTTTGTTTGTTCACGAAGTTCAACCTCCCAGATGAATTCTTGGAGAAAACTGCTGAGCAATAGGAAGAGGATACCCATTACCAGACTGCGAAAAAGACTGTAAAAACTCTAACTGTAACAAATGACTTCGCTGAATGTGGAGTTGCTCTCATCCAGGATTTTTCTGGATACCTAACCAAAGATGAAGAACAACTCCAGTTTCTTCTCCAGGTTGTTGAAGACCATTATAAGCATTGTACATGGGGACAAAAGCATACCTTGACTGGAAATAATGATTAATCATAATAATTACGTTACTGTCTGATGTTAATGTACTTCATCTTAATATTATGATAATGTCTTGTGCACTTCCTGCTAATGTAGGAACATAATAAATTGTTTAAATACATTTGGAAATTGTTTATATTCACACTTTCTGAGAATCTCGTGTCCAATACTTCGAAGCCGTTGAGCGACCTCTAAATATTAAAATATCTCAATAAAACCTTGTACACAATGTTTTTACATCATATGGCATACTTTGATGGGGTCAGAGCATGGAAACTTAAAAGTTGAAAAATAAGTGACACCCTATTTTATATATATATATATATATATATTATATATATATATATATATGCTGCAAACCCACACTGAAAAAGGAAAACGATTCCAAGGCCTTTCGTGTATTCAGAGCTACACCTCGTCATTTCCTGATGAGGTGTAGCTCTGAATACACGAAAGGCCTTGGAATCGTTTTTCTTTTTCCTTGTGGATTTGCCTGCATTCATTCATTTCACGTGTTTAATTGTGAAATTCATCCCATATATATACAGTATACACTGGTGTATATATATATATATATATATGTACAGTATATATATTATATATATATATATATATATATATATATATATATATATATATATATATATATATATATAATGTATATATTACTGTTCTAAAGTTTGGAAAACAACCAATGGTATATGTGCATTAAAAGCCCTCAGTAGTATAGCCGCGTTTGGGCAGAGGAATTTGGGGTGCTTTGAAACGTGCTCCTGGAGGGGTTCCCTGAAGGCCTTCGTCACCGTTATAAAGGGGCCCCTTCTTTAAGTTCATCAACCATTTATGGGGTCTCACCGTCCTTAATGAAGGGCATTTGGGGTTTTTTCCCTTGAGGTCCCCTTGCGGGCCCCTCCTCCTCGGGAAAAAAATAAATAAATAAAAAATAAAAATTTAAAAAAAAATAAATAAATAAAAAAATTAAAAATGTAAAACTAAAGAATTAAAAAAAAAATTTAATTTTAAATTTAAAAAAAAATTAAAAAGGATTCATCCTCGCCTTCCCTCATGAGACAAAAACAGATAAAAAGAGACAAAAACAAAGAAACAAACATTCGAGTACGAAAAAAGGCACTTTTGACGCAGCGTTCCGGCGCGCTCCGTCGTGTTCGTGGCCCCGTTAGTTTTAGCTGCAGGGGGAGCAACATTCTCACACATCAGACTGATATTCTGTTTGTGTGTGTGTGTGTGTGTGTGTGTGTGTGTGTGTGTGTATATATATATATATATATAAATACGTACTTTACAGGTAAAAACTAAATAGCAGAGTCGCCTTATGACTACAGAATTTGACACTCAATTTGAACCTTATATCCTCAAACAATAGAAGTGAAAACTTAAAATAAATAACGCGTGCATTAAAAAAGTTTGACAGTCCGAAATAGACTCATACGACAGTATGTATGGATCTCAAAACATACAAGAAATTACGTTGTATTCTCAAAGCGTATTATTATAACCATTATTAATACCACATTGCCTCTTCGAGTGTAGTTCTATCGCACCGCTTTCGTTGTTAACTAATCCGAACATCACAAAAAACAAAATCAGGTTAAACACATTTTAAATCAAAAACAATTTCTGTTTAATATCTGTATTATGAAAAATAAAATGAAGGTTTATTATTTTAACTTAAATAAATTAATTTCTCTCTTTTTTTAAAGTAAACTGACTTATTTTCATCCGATCTGAAGCTCAAAACACATAAACGTTTTATACATTCATAACATATGCTTAATTGTTTATTTACTTTTAAATATGTAGTTTTCTGTTATTTACCTCGATATATAAATCTGGTATGTGAACTAATAATTGTACTGCACATCAAATATTATTATAAAATTGTGTGTGTTTAAAGAAATTTCTCTTTAAACGTTAAAGGCAATATAATTTAAAAAATTTAATGATTTGCTATTTGTTTGTAATATTTGTATGTATGTACTGATATTTAGACTATGCATTTCGTGAATCAACCCACGTAAATAAGCCGAGATAATATAGCCTCCCCATCTCTCTATTTTATATATATATATATATATATATATATATATATATATATATATACAGGGTGTCCCATAAGTCTGGAACAATAGGGTAAAATAAGTAATTCATGTTTTTCCGTTTATGCAAGTGCCCATGATGTCTTTGAGTAAGGAAAAACGCATCCAGGTAATTCTGCTCGTAGGAAATCGGAGTCAGTGGGAGGTCGCTGAGGAATTTAACAGATTGCATCCGGACCGCGCGCCGATAACACACAGCTGTATCGGCAAACTTGTAGCAAAGTTCAGGGAAACGGGATCCATAGGAAATAATCCACGCAGTGGACCTCCGAAGACATCCACCGACGATGACACAGCCGCTACCATCCTCACTCATTTCACAAACAGTCCCCAAAAGTCTCTTCGGCGTTTTTATTGCCGTTTTTATCATTTTACCCTATGGTTCCAGACTTACGGGACACTCTGTGTATATGTATACACACATATATATATATATATATATATATATATATATATATATATATATATATACAGGGTGGGCCGAAAGTCTGGATCCATAGGAAAATATTTATTTTAATACATAAATTACAACAAATGGTAGCAAAGTTCAGGGAAACGGGATCCATAGGAGATAAACCACGCAGTGGACCTCCGAAGACATCCACTGACGATGACACAGCCGCTACCATCCTCACTCATTTCACAAACAGTCCCCAAAAGTCTCTTCGGCGTTTTTATTGCCGTTTTTATCATTTTACCCTATGGTTCCAGACTTACGGGACACTCTGTGTATATGTATACACACACACACACACACACATATATATATATATATATATATATATATATATATATATATATATATATATATATATACAGGGTGGGCCGAAAGTCTGGATCCATAGGAAAATATTTATTTTAATACATAAATTACAACAAATGGTAAATACTTAAAATGAATATCAACTTTAACTCGTAAATGCGTATCCGTGATACTGTACAGTGGTTCGTACTCCAGTATAAACAACAAATTATAACAAATGCTCAAATTGGCGGCCTCTGACATCGAGACACTTAGGGATGGAATTTATGATTTTTAATAATTCTTCGAATTGACGTTCTCGAGATGCGTGTTTCAGTTGATAATCTTCTTGTTGACTTTACTGGACTATTCGTTAAAGTTTCACATACCATTGCAGAGGTATTTTCATCAGTTGCAGTTTTTGGACGACCAGAACGCCGTCGATCATGTACACTTCCTGTTTCTTTGAAACGTTTAAACAACTTGCCAACAGTCGCATGTGTTACTGGATGCTTATCAGGATGATTTCTATTGAATTCGGTAGCAACTTCTCTGTGTGTAGCGCCCTGTCTTGCGTACATGAGCACAAGTTCTACCCGGTCTTCTGTTGTTAGATTCGAAGCCATTTCTGGGCTGAAATAAAAAAAGCATTTGAGTATTTACTATTTATACTGGAGTACGAACTACTGTACAGTATCACGGATACGCATTTACGAGTTAAAGTTGATATTCATTTTAAGTATTTACCATTTGTTGTAATTTATGTATTAAAATAAATATTTTCCTATGGATCCAGACTTTCGGCCCACCCTGTATATATATATATATATATATATATATATATATATATATATATATATATATATATATATATATATATATATATTAGAGTGGTCCAAGAAATAAAAGTTTTATTTTTGCTCTTCCTCAAGGCTGCCCTTATTTGAAATCATAAAAGGATAATTGCTACATGAAATGAGCTCATTCCTCCTATATTTAGAGGTCGCTACGAAATGAATAATTTTCTCTTAAATTAAAAAAATAACGAAATTTTACAAAAGAACATGCAAATGGCTTTTAATTCTGTAAAGACGCTTTAGAGGGGGTACGAAACGTTCGACGATGGGTCTCAACAATGCGGAGAAGGAATTGTTTTTGCTGCTCATCTTTGGTAAGCGTTGTATTGTACCGTTGAATAAGAGCAATCGCTCTCTCTGCAGAGTCATTGACAACCTTCATCTTCAATGCTCTTTCTTTCAACAACTCGTAGTTGTCGTTACTTGGCCAATCACTTGGTGGTTTCGAAAGAAACTCTTGAGCAATCTCCTTTCCGTTTTTATCCAGTACATCGAAGAGTTGAGCCGTCTTCTCGCTGACGTAAATTTCCAATGGGTTTGCTGTTTTGAACAGCTTTGAATCGAGACGCTTCAGACCTTTCGCTTTTGCAGGATGAGATAAATTTTTAATCATATTTTCTTTTACTTTGCTGTCCAACCTATCGTAAAAAAGTGACAGTCCAATCAGCAATTCCGAGAAGTACCAGAGATGTCTTTTAAATGCCTTGAGTGCAATTTCAGCCAAAACCTTGTTTGGATAAGTCTCCATAACTGTTAGAAAAGCTAGGTCGTTTCTAGGGGCCCTCACTGCCAACGCGCTTCATGCCAATATTTACTATAAACAAGTGCCACAAAGAGACAAAAATCTTTCAGACCCTCTTTTTCATGAGCAGTAAGTTTCATTTGCTTCTGGAAGATAAAGTTCTTCAAAGCAGTTTGCCATCCAGCGAGCGTGATGAAGAGCTCCTGGAGCTCTGATGTTGTACTTCTTAGGCAAACTTCCTCACAAGAAAATTAGAGAAAGATGGAGGAATTCACTGTAGTCATCTCTTGAGAAGTTGCTGTTCTGATGAGCGTCGGAGAAGTACTGTATCATCTTTTGACAAAGTTCCCACAAGTTTCCTTCAAAGAGTTCCATTCCTGCTGCTATAAAGTTTTCTTTATTGATAACTGGCCATTGTGCCATGAATCGCTTAAACGATGACACTGTGGTCCTTTGGAAGGTTCAAGAATACTAGAAAATACGTTAGCCAAAACGACTTCATACACATGATGACGACATGCTATCAACGTCAGAGAGCGACCTACAGCTCTCTCTATCAGGGTACAAGCTCCAGACATCAGTCCAGCATTTGATGCTGTTGTATCAAATACAAGCCCCTGCAACTGGTTTCTCAAGCCCCACTCATCCAACATCCTGAGGCAGACATCAGCTTGTGCTTGTCCCGTTCTGTGAGAGATGAGTAGAACACCAAGTAGTTTATCTTCTCCTGAAACAACGATTGCGATGCGATTCACATTTTCATGTCCCCCTGTTATACCAGGAAGTATTTTCCCATCCCAGTGAAGCAGAAGCGGAGTGACAGGAGAAAAGCTTGATTTTTCAGCAGTTGCGATAGATTCACGAGCTTTAATTCGAGATCGACGAATTGTACTCCATTCTCTTTAAGGCATCTGTTCTGGCGACATCGAAAATGTCTTCAAAATCGGCATTGAAGACTGCCACATTCATTCGTATGCTTTCTGAAGATGACTTCCTATTTTTCTTTAGAGCGCAATATATTCTTCGAATAGTTTTCTCAGTTTCCTCTCAGCATTGTCCGATCTTTGAGTTGGAATCCTTGCTTTATCCCAGATATAAAGAACAGCAGAGACAGTCTCTTTCAAACTTGCAGTGACTTCGTTTTTCTTTGATGTGATGAAATAAGAACTTGCTTAACACTTCACGCTTTGAAGTTAACCTCGAGGGTAGAAGATCTTTTGTAGGTTTTCCAATGAGCCAGGTACTGGCAGAACTTCGGGTCGACCGTTTGGCGTCCACCATGGCGATGAGTGACTGTAACAAACAGAAAACAAATCAATATTTTAATAACTTACATTTATAACTATATAATAAATAACTTATAACTTATCAGTCTCTTTCCTACAATGAGGTATGTAAATGAAAAGAAAAGAACCTCATCTAAAATCGCATATTTTAAACGTGGCTCTATCCATTCATATGTATATTTATTGTATAATGTACATAATAAGACTATATTATATATGGATTTATACTACATATATTTTATACATATGTAATTATATGCAAAGAATATTTAATATACACACACTAATTTACAGTTTATATACATTTCAGTATATATGCATGTAGCAGCTTTGTAGCTTCTAAATATTCTAAAATAATTCATAATATGAATAGTCAACATTTCTATATACATATTATATATTTAATGAGATTTTTACTTACCAAAAATATAGGAAGTTTATTTCTCTTTTATCACGAAATCAATGTTTCACCCACATCATACAGCTGCCTACTATACACTGCATTAAGAGACCCCACATTTCCAGCCTTTGCTTATCAAAATCTGCAAACTCAGAGTGAATCAAGTCAGTGCTTGATTCAAGGTCACTGAACCCAAGACGAATTAATATATGGGTTTTGTACATGTATAATTTTGTATATTGTGTATCCTTTGCAGCTATCTCTCGTTACCTAGATTTATATATATATATATATTTATATATATACAGTATGTATATATATATATATACACACACAGAGTATATATATATATATATATATAAATCTAGGTTACGAGAGATAACCTTTGGTTAGCTTCCGCCCGAATTGTTCATTCTGACGAAGGTCAAGCTTTTCACTCCACCTTAGACCTACAGTTTAACGTGGAATCCGAACCACGCCCCATCAGCAGCCCAGTGTCTTAAACACTAGGCCACCTAGGGTACCCATTTATCTACCAACCACTTTCTTTATTGTGTGGAAGGATGAACAGCTGGGTTTTGCTGCGCGCTGGCTGCCGTCGGGTCTCGAACCCGGGGCCGATGGATTCGTAGTCAGTGACGCTAACCACTACACCACCGAGGCGCCACCACCGAGATAGCTGCAAAGGATACACAATATACAAACTTATACATGTACAAAACCCACATACACACACATACTGTTCTAACGTTGAAGCTACTGTGACTTAACTTGTGGCATCATCCACATGAAAACTATACAACCTACCAAAAATTTCCACCAGAAACATATAAATTACATAATTCGGCACTGATTAAGTAATTTATAAACTCTCATTCATGAACACATCCAACATTTTCTTAAAACAATCTAAACAACTATTAATTACACTGTACAACAGCGAAAAAAAACGGAAATGAGATCGTCATTTTTATGGCTAATTATATGCGTAGATTGCGAAAATAACACTCATTTATTTGTATCACCCACCGATTTTATGAAAATGACCCTATTTCATTGTATCATTTTGAGAACCACTAGTTCTCTGAATGCATCTTTTACATTTTGTTCAGTCATGCATATGCTGTGGTGGTGGTGTTCGGCTCTGTTTCCACTGATTTTATGAAAAATTTCTTTCATTAATCATTTAAAACAAAATTGTCAGCCATATTTTATCATAAATCGGTGCTATAAGTGAGTATTATTGAATAACAGCTATCAAATTATGTATGTTTTACCGAAAACGTCTATTTTGGTGAAAATTGCAAATTGACTCTATCATTTTCTTATTTACAGGTTTTTATTGATGTATTGCTACAATGCCTAGAGAGTGCAAAATTCGCCAGACAGTTTTTGTTATATTTGTGGGCAATAACGTTAAAACAATATAAAAGGAAGTTGCTTCTCATGTGAAAAGCTTTATGATATTATACTTCGCATGCAAAGTTGGTGATCAGGACAAGCCACTGGGCGCCTCATATCTGCTGTGTGGAGATGTACCAAGCTCGTTATCTGCATGATTCAAAGGCACCGGTCTTGGTCTGGGGCTTCGGTGTCCCAATGGTATGGAGAGAGCCGCTGGAAACATTCCTGATTGTTATTTTGCAACGAACATCACAGGTTTGAGTCTTTTATTTTCTGAATACGTCAAATTTGGTGTTTTTAGCACATTTTAGCATATCCTGCTCTGCATAATGTATTACACAATTATGTATCTTAAGTAGTCAACAATGTCTATTGGTCTCATTGTCTCATATTACAGGTTGCAACAGAAAAGGGAAAAAAAGGCTATAGTTTACCCAAATCTTCGTGTGCTATGCGTCTCTGGAACATTCTACAGATATACCCATCCTCGTCCTCCAGCTGAAATGCCGACCGATAACACAGACTCTGACAAATCGGAATTAGACGGCGAATGCTATGAAGCTCAAGTCGAGTCAAGAAAGAACAACATTCATCACGCAGCCTGAACTCAATGATTTGGTCCGTGATTAATACTTACCAAGCAACAAAGTGAACTGCTGGCTCAGTCTACAGAAATGGAATCTGCTGGCGGAAGACGTACGAATTACAGCATTCCGAAAGCGCTCCTTGGATTTGCAGGAATATTTCACAATGAAGAACAATCTTTGTTATTGCATTGATATACATGGTCTGTACGATGCTCTGGGTTTGTGCTATGAACCGAATCAGTGGAGATTCTTCATTGATGCATCTCTATACAGTGTTAAGGGTGTACTGCTACACAATGTGAACACAATGCCTTCTGTTCCGATCGCTCATTCAGTCGTCTTGAGAGAAACGTATGACAATGTTGCTTTTATTCTGGACTGTATAAAATACAATGAACATGAATGGCTTATCTGCGCAGATTTGAAGGTTGTGGCTATTCTCAATGGATTGCAAACTGGCTATACGAAATACATGTGTTTCCTATGCAAGTGGGATAGCTGAGCAAGGTCTGAACACTACACACGCTCAGTATGGCCGCCGCGAGACAATTCCTCACCTGGATCTCACAATGTTATTCACGAACCACTAGTACGAAAGGAAAAGGTTATCTTGCCGCCACTTCACATAAAACTAAGGCTGATGAAACAATTTGCAAAGGCGTTGAAACAGGATAAGCCTGCCTTCAAATATATAAAGGAAAAATTCCCAAAAATAAGTGATACCAAGATTAAAGAAGGCATATTCGTCGGCCCTCAAATTCACCAACTTATGCTAGACGAACACTTTGAAGCGGTGATGAATGAGGTTGAGTTAGCAGCCTGGCGTGCATTCAAAAACGTGTGCAGCGGTCTACTAGGAAAGACTAAATACGACAACTATGCTGCACTTGTGGATCAACTTATCAACTCATACCAACGTCTCGGATGTAAGATGTCATTGAAAATTCATTTTTTGCATTCACATCTCTCATTCTTTCCGAAAAATGCATCTGCTGTTAGCGACGAACACAGGGAGAGATTCCACCAGGATATAGCCACAATGGAGAGCCGATACAAAGGGAAGTGGAGTCCTGCTCTGCTGGCCGATTTCTGCTGGAATTTAAATCGTGACCAACCAGAAGCATCACACAAACGCCAGCATAAATACAAATAATGAGTTGAAAACAGTATAATACGAGAGTTTTATGTTAATTTTGTGCATATATGTTGAAGTATAACAATAATTAAACTGTTCCATATGATAAAGCCTATCTGTTTATCAATATATTCTTATTTTTTGGTATGAAGATTTTAAGAAGTCATTACAAAAAAACGTGACGTGATAGAAAAAAAATATTTTCAGATTTGGAATCAGCACACTCGAAATATTAAGAATGACCGAATGTTATTCCCGTTTTTTTCTGAACCGAAAATTTGTTGTAAGTGTTATTTATTACCATATCACTTCAAGCTAAATTGCTATACTCGATGGTTAAAACAGTGCTTTCAGCGCTTTAGTTGATGAATGTTGAGAAAGTTCTTCATTTCTACCATATCTCAAGAAGTGAAATTTCGCGATGTTAAATGTCATGTTGTTGTTGTGTTCTGACCAATTGTATATTTCGCTTGTGACCCTCTGCAAGGCCTGAACCTCATTTGCAACGCTGATTTTTCCGCCGATCTTTGTTTCGTCTGCATACGATGGTACTATACTGTTGCTGTTTACTCCGTTGTGTATGTCTCTTCGCATGATAATGAACAGGAGTGGGACCAGTACTGTACCTTGGGTACTTAGATGCATACTTCTGATTCTGATGATGATATACCTTGAATTTTGGCAACTCTTAGGCGCTCTCTGAGGAAGTTGTAGATCCAATGTATCACTTTACCTATCATTCCCATATGTTTCATTTTATATGCTATTTTGCCGTGGTCACATTTGTCGAAAACTTTAGTAAAATTCATGTATTATATATATAATATAATATATATATATATATATATACTATGTGTGTGTGTGTGTGTGTGTATATATATATATATATATATATATATATATATATATATATATATATATATATATATATATATATATATATATATATTAGGGCGGTTCAAATAAATGAAAATTAAAAATTCAAGCAAGCATGTACTTTTTTTATTAGACTTAAGAACATAAAACTCTGAGACGAATTTGAGTGGAATCCAAGAGTATTTACTCGGTGCTCAAGCATTAGAATATGTACAGTGGGTGAATTGGATAAATAATATTTAGATAACCAATGAATTCGCACAATATAACGTTCAGTGATGGCACAAATGCACTGATATCACTCTAATATCATACATGAAATCTAGTCGCCTGAACATTTACCGGTGGCCAATTTCGACTTTTTCTAGTCAGGAAATTAGTGCTAGTGCATTTCCACTACGTGTAAGAGGAACTGCTTTTGAGTCTCGGCTTTGGTAATGGTTGCATTGAAATTCTTTATCATGGATACGCCTCTTTCAGCACTGTTGTTGATAACATTGAATCTTTACATGGATAGGAGGAATCGTCTATCGTCTTGGTGATTTTTCCACTCATCAGGAGATGTCCTAAGAACCCTCGGCTAATCTTGAAAATATCAAATAACTTGAATGACGCTGAATCGACAAAGTCTGAGAGGTCCATCCTCTCTACTGAAATGCTTCCTTTGTATTTTCTCCGATCTCTCTTTAGTGTTCCTCTCTGTAATAAATTTGCTGCCTCAACCATTTTCATCTTTGTTTTCCGACAAGGTTTCAAACGAAACAAAGCCAAACCAGGAGGAGATTGTAGACACCAATCGACCAGGGAAGTACTCCGAGGGGGAACGTTAGGCAGGAGACAGGGAATGCTGGAACTCCCGTTTCTCCTGTCACTGTCCTCCTTAGCTGATCTTTTTCTGTGTCTCATCTGCTTGAGCACCCACTAAAAGTTTTGCTACCAAGTAGAAATTTGCCATGAAGGTTTTTGTAAACAGGTAGAATTAAAAAATCCACATGCTCAGTGACTTACCTGCAATAAAATTTTTCACCCCTATTACATGAACCGCCCTAATATATATATATATATATTATATATATATATATATATATATATATATATATATAATATATGCAAAGAAATCACAAAGCAACACGTGATCTTTTTAATAAGCAAATAACCACAGGGAAAAGGGAACACGAAGACCGAGCGCTTTCGTGATATATTCACATCTTCAGGGACAAGAAAGAAATAGACAGAATTTACAAAGTAAATGAGTTAAATACACAAGCGAAAAAATTTCCCAATAGGCAACTCAATCTGAAAACAATAAAACAATCTAAAACTTCCCCAATAGATAACTTAATCTAAAGGCTACTAAATTATCGAATACATAAAAAAAACTATATAAAGGAACTTATACAATAAACATGTACACACAAAAAAAAATTATAACAGTTATTAGAAAGTATTTAATTAAAACAGGCAATTAAGTGGCAAGAATGCAGTAGTCTAAGGAAACACAGGACATGGCGCAATCGTCAGCACGTGCTACTTCCAGAATATTCCGTTACCTATTGGGAAAGCGAAAAATTCCCCAATAGACAACTCAATCTAAAAACAATCTAAAAATTTCCCCAATAGATAACTTGCTCTAAAATCTACTAAACTATCGAGTACATAAAGACTATATAAAAGAAATAATACAATTAAACTGTATACATAAAAATTATAACAATTATTAAAATAATATTTATTTAATTAAAGCAAACAATTAAGTGGCAAGAATACGGTTAAAATAATCCACCACCTTTCTAACAATGTATGAGTCTAATTTGTAAAGTCCAAGGCTAATATTAAGAACAAAATCAGCATTATTCTTGCTCACACTCGAGTCAATTATATTTCTACTAACAATAGATTTACTAAAACTTAATTTAGAAGCATTTTTCCAGTCAATTAGTAAAATATATAAAATTGCGTTTGATTTAAAATATCCAAAGAATTGCATAGATAAATCTTTAAAAATGGCAAAGGAAACCTTCTACGAGGTAAAAGATAAGACTCCTTATACCACAAAAACCGTCTTAGCATTACCATTTAAAGAAAATTTCCTTGATTTGCCGAAATTGCTGAGGACTTTTAACGTAAATATCGCGTTCAGAAATTTAGATGTAATTAAGAATTTATTGATTAAAAACTCCCCTTTAAGTGAAAGGGTTGTGTATATAAAATTCTATGCACAATATGTAATAAATTTTACATTGGTCAAACTGGCAAGACGCTAGAGTTACGTATTAAGCAGCATAAATAAAGTATAAGAACCGGCCAGGAATCTAACGCCATCATCATTCACGTAAGAGATATCATCCGAGTGACTGAAAAAATGTCTCCAAATTAAGTTTTAGTAAATCTATTGCTAGTAGAAATATAATTGACTCGAGTGTGATCAAGAATAATGCTGATTTTGTTCTTAATATTAGCCTTGGGTTTTACAAATTAGACTCATACATTGTTAGAAAGGTGGTGGATTATTCTGACCGTATTCTTGCCACTTAATTGTTTGCTTTAATTAAATAAATATTATTTTAATAATTGTTATAATTTTTATGTATACAATTTAATTGTATTATTTCTTTTATATAGTCTTTATATACTCGATAGTTTAGTAGATTTTAGAGCAAGTTATCTATTGGTGAAATTTTTAGATTCTTTTTAGATTGAGTTGCCTATTGGGGAATTTTTTCGCTTGTGTATTTAACTCATTTACTTTGTAAATTCGGTCTATTTCTTTCTTGTCCCTGAAGATGTGAATATATCACGAAAGCGCTCGGACTTTCCTTTTCCCTGTGGTTCTTTGCTTATATATATATATATATATATATGATACATACAGACCGTGCATGGAACAAAAAACTCTTTTAGGGAAATTAAATTCACTATAGTCCGAATAAGTAATGATAAATGACAAATACTATAGTTTTTTGTTTTTCATGATGATAGCTGGTGAGGGAAGCTATATTTTTGTGACCTCTTTGCGAGTGACCCGTTGCCCACGTCGGGCTAGCATCATGAAAAAGAAAAAACTATAGTGTTTGTCATTTACCATTACTTATTCGGACTATAGTGGATTTAATTTCCCTAGAAGAGTTCCTTGTTCCATGCACGGTCTGTGTGTATCATAAAAAACCTCAGGGAACCATTCTGAGTTCATTCCCATATATATATATATATATATATATATATATATATATATATATATATATATATTAGTGATAACAGCAAGAACTATTCCAGTTTAATACCCAACACATTAAATTACTAATAAACAAATATATCAAATATATATATATATATATATAATATATATATATATATATATATATAGGGTGGCCCTTAGTTGTATGTGATTTTCTGAAATGAAATATTTTTCATCTCCCAACCTCCAAAGTTGTTCTAATCCATGTATAAATGCTCTGTGTAAAATTTCAGCTCAATCAGACAATATTAAGATGGCCCCCAAAGGCCCTAAATTTTCAGATTTTAACAATATTGATATTTTTTCATATAAAACCGTTTTTATCTTCTTTACAGTGTTTTATTCGAAAGAAATATAGAATATGATCGAAAGAGAATTCAATTTACAATAAATTTAGTTATAACCATTATTTACTTAAAACCAAAATTGGACGAGATATTCACGGAAATTGAAAAGTATCATAAGTGCGTAAAAAAACCGCTTCTGGAAGGTTCTAGAAAGTTCTGCGCCTGCGGCCTATATAAGCGGCGTAATTATTTGTTGTAAATAAAATTCACTTTCGATTATGCTTTGTGATTATTTTCCCAAACAAAGTTTGCAAATGAATTATAAAGGTTTTATATTAGAAATACCAATTATCGGTGAATTTTGAAACTTTAGGGCCTTTGGGGGGGGGGGCACCTTAATATAGCCCAATTGAGCTGAAATTTTGCACAGAGCACTTTTTTATATATTGGAAGAAGATTAGGGGTTGGGAGCAAGTAATTTCAAAAGTTGAAAAATAAGGGCCACCCATATATATATATATATATATATATATATATATATATATATATATATATATATATATATAGTATGTCCCACTAAAACGTACACCCAACTTTAGATTGTACTAACTCCTCCAAAAATTGAGATATTTCGGATCTGTTTGTTTGATTTAATATGGCAAATTATTCTTTGTTAACTTTCAAATTTATTCATGTTTAAACGAATTAGTGTTTAAGCATCTGCTTTTAACTGAATGGTGGTACAAAATGGATTGCGCAAAATTGGTCAATGAAAAAATGTGTGTGCTATCGATGTAATGAAAAGACAAATACATAATAATAGATACTGTAACATAATTTTAATAAGAATCAAAGCAGATTTTTCTTTATTCCTTATTACAAAAGTTATGCTTAGTTTCGTTTTCTTTCAACATGACCGCCATTCCTATCGATACAAATCTGGAGTCGAGCTCTCATCTTCCCCATCACTCTTTTGATAAGATCTGGATTGTCTTTTAACAAGTTGATTTCAGCTGTGATGCGAGTCCTCAAATCATCTAAATTGATAGGTTGTGATGCAAATACTCTATTTTTCAAATGACCCCATAAAAAGTAATCACACGGGATCAAGTCCACGGGATCAATCCAGATCTTATCGAAAGAGTGATGGGGAAGATGAGAGCTCGACTCCAGATTTGTATCGATAGGAATGGCGGTCATGTTGAAATAAAACGAAACTAAGCATAACTTTTGTAATAAGGAATAAAGAAAAATCTGCTTTGTATCTTATTGAAATTATGTTAAAGTATCTATTATTATGTATTTGTCTTTTCATTACATCGATAGCACACACATTTTTTCATTGACCAATTTTGCGCAATCCATTTTGTACCACCCTTCAGTTAAAAGCAGATGCTTAAACACTAATTCGTTTAACCATGAATAAATTTGAAAGTTAACAAAGAATAATTTGTTATATTAAATCAAACAAACAGATCCAAAATATCTCAATTTTTGGAGGAGTTAGTACAATCTAAAGTTGGGTGTACTTTTTTGTGGGACATACTGTATATATATATATATATATATATATATATATATATATATATATACTGTATATAATACCACTAAATTCGCTAGGATATTTTCGGGAGATCATGAGTTCGAATCCGAGCGAGGACTTTGTAATTTCTTAGACCCGTGGTGGGGTGTGGTTCGCATTCCACTTTAAGCTGTGGGACTAAGGTGGTGCGACAAGCATGACTTTTGTCAGACTGAACAATTCGGGGAGTAGCATAACGCATAACTTATCTCTATTCAATTCACCACCACATTACAACATGTGAGTAGTTTCATACAAATTTAGGGCCATTGAGCCTTCTACACTTATTTTAAATTCACTATTCGACTAAATTTTGAGAGATGCTTCACGAATTTGGGTTTTATTGCCAACGGCTATGAACAGTGGTGTAGTGCTGTGGGAACGCGTGGGAACGGCGTTCCCTTACTTTTTTTGGTAGACGGAACGGCGTTCCCTCACTATTTCAAATAAATCCGAACTTACAAATCTCTAACGTCATGAAATTTTAATTCCCACTCCTAGAAGAAATATGAGAAAGAATCATTAACTGCTTCATTTCTTTTAGCTTCGACTGAGGCAATGCTAACCTATAAAGATCTGGTGAAACAGTCACCACGGCGTACCAGTTAACTTTTTTTAGTTAATCATTCCAGTTGTTAGCTATTTTTATTGATCGTACTGGATGTCGTATATCTAATGACACTGGAAATACTGCATCTTCAACCTTGGAATATATCCTAATATCCAGTGCATATGACCTCAAAATATCCCTGAAATTGGTCAGATTTCAAAAGATTTCCGGGGGGCTTACAGTGCCCCCGGACCCCCAGCTGTATGGGCTCGCCGCGCTCGCCATTGTCCCCCCCGCATCTGAGTAACACTTTCAAAATGCGTTCCCTCACTTCTTTATTTAGCACTACACCACTGGCTATGAAGATTAAAATCTTGACAGTTTTGTTATCTTCATAAATTAACAATCTCGCTAACTTTTTCCTCGATCATTTGTACATGTACAATTGTACATATTTATGTATATATTGGCTGTGTATATTTTTGGCCACACACACAAACACACGCACACAACAAAAGCAGCTTGAAGATTTATCTCCTCTCATAAACAACTATAATCAAAACAGAATCGGAAGTTATTTATAATCATGTTTGCTTTACACAGAGGTTTCCATATTGTTTTCTTAGATCTGAATCATCACTCGAGGAGTTGTTGATCATTTGACCCAAATACTTAGCCCTAGAAAGCCAGCATGGCCTATTACAATAAAAGTACTCTTGTTTTTCGCGAAATTATGTTTTTTTATTGTACACAGGTCGAATTTTATTATTGTTTAGTAAAATATATTGTCTAATTCAATCTATAAATGTAATTTTCATTATGGGGTCACCTATACCCGACACCAGTCACTATATGTGCGAGCCCACACGAACCTTCCAGAATTAATTTCTTGTACTTCCTCTTTTGGTTTACTTCTCATTTTGAAACTAATATGAACCGACTGATTAGAGCTTTTGGGCTGGAATTTCCCCAACTTTGCTTTTGTGACATTAAAAATATATGATGGTTCTGCGCTCATAATTCGCAGATTTTTAGAAAACAATCCAAGCCTTTTACAGGACTTATTAATATCATATTATTGGCGTAGAGTAAGTCATTTATCTTCGTGTTATCTATACAACACCCAACTTTTTCCCTTAATTGAAGCAATTAAACCATCAATATACACCTTAATTGAAGCAATTAAACCATCAATATACACCTTAAATAGTAATTTTTCGGATCACCTGAAGATCAGGGCCCCCAGCCTTCTTTAGTTAGCTTTATAAGACTAACTAACGAAAATATCACGACCTAACCTAACCAATCGTTAGGTCAACTGTACGGCCTTGACGAGTGGTTAGGTTAGGTCGTGATGTTTTCGTTAGTTAGCCTTATAAAACTAACTAAAGAAGGTTGAGGGTCCTGATCTTCAGGTGATCCAATTTTTCTACACACACACACACACACACACACACACACACACACACACATATATATATATATATATATATATATATATATATATATATATATATATATATACAGGGTGTCCCATAAGTCCGGCATCATAGGAGAAATTCATATTTTTCTATTTCTACAAACCATAATTCATAATTTTCTCTTTCTACAGGCCATAATGTCTGTGAGCAAGGAAGAACGAATCCAGATAATTCTACTCATAGGAAATCGGAATCAAAGAGAGGCCGCTGCTGAATTTAACAGACTGCATCCAGACCGCGAGCCAATAACACAGAGTTGTGTTAGCAGACTTGTTGCAAAGTTCAAGGAAACAGGATCCATAGAAGATAAACCACGCAGTGGACCTTCAAGGAGGTCCACTGACGATGATACAGCGACTGCTATCCTGGCTCATTTTAACAGAAGTCCCAATAAGTCCCTTCGGCGATTGTCCGCCGAGACAGGAGTATCGAAAAGTAGCATCCATCGCATTCTTCAGGCTTACAAATGGCATCCATATACAGTAAACTTCAGATCCTACAGAAATTAAGCGAAGATGATCCCGACCGGCGGATGGAATTTTGTAAATGGGCTACGGAACAATATGCTCGAGATGCCAATTTCCCGTCCACCATTCTGTTCAGTGACGAGGCTGGTTTTTATGGAAATGGTGAGGTAAATCGACAGAACACCCGCTACTGGTCTCAAAACAACCCTCACTGGTATACCTCTTCAAAGGAACAAGGTGCATCTCGGCTGATGGTATGGTGTGGCATTTGGAAGGATCGCATCATAGGCCCCCTCTTTTTCGATGAACATGTCACTGGAGGCACCTACCTACGTATGCTCAAGGAAGAAGCATTTCCCAGTGTCTTCAACGAAGAAGGAAATTTCCCAACATGGTTCCAGCAAGACGGCGCTCCTGCACATTACAGCACCCAAGTAAGGGAATACCTGTACCAACAATTCCCTGGTCATTGGATAGGACGTCGAGGGCCTGTGGAATGGCCAGCTAGAAGCCCGGATCTCACGCCACTATATTTTTATCTCTGGGGCCACTTGAAAGCGCTGGTATACGCAGAGAAAATTAGGAGTGTTGAATATTTGCGGCAGCGCATTATTGGGGCATGTAACACCATTACTCCTGACATCATTCACCGTGTGCTTGCTGACTGGGTATCACGTCTGAATTTGTGTATTGAAAACAATGGTCGCTTTAGTTATGGGTGACTTTAATTGCGCCAACGTAAATTACGATACAATGCAGGGAGACGCGGAAGGTAATCGTTTAGTTAATTTTCTCGAGGATAGCTTTCTTATTCAAAAGGTTGGGGAACCTACGAGGTTGGACAGTATTTTATATTTAGTAATAACTACGGATGATAGGCTAATTACTGATCTTCAAGTAATAGAACCGTTAAGCAATAGCGATCACAATATGGTAGAGTTTGTCCTCTCAGTAAGTCACTCGAAACCAACTAACTCGACTAAAATTCCTAACTTCCAGCACGCAGACTTTTGTAAATTTCGAAATAAATTGTCACACGTCAATTGGGAAAACGTAATGGGGAACTCCAACGCAAAACTAATGTGGGAATCGTTCGAAACGGTATTTAGGACTATAAATGAGGAATGTGTACCGTACAAAATTAAGCGTGCGAAAGTAAACAACAAGCCCTTGTGGTTTACTTCTAGAGTAGGAGACATTATAAAGAGTAGAGATAGGGCTTATAGGCTACATAAGTGCGATAAAGACAATTTGTGGTTACGAAACAACTACATATCGCTAAGGCGTGAAGCGAAAAGTGTAATAAAAATCCAAGCGCGAATTGAAATCTCCATAGCTCGTGACGGTAAAGAAAACCCCAAGCGATTCTTTCAATACGTCAATAATAGAAATCCAGTAAAAAGTGTGTTGGGGCCCTTGAAAAATGTAAACGGAGATCTAGTTTTTGAAAACAAGGAAATGGCTACCTTGCTAAACGAATTTTTTACGTCAGTTTTTACTATAGAAGATGTAACAAATATCCCTACGGTCATAGACATAATACCTTTTGATAATGGTAATATTTTGGATAATATAGTGGTTAGTGAAGGGAAGGTAATGCGCTATATTGATAAAATGAAAACGCGTAAATCACCAGGGCCGGATTCCATATATCCTATACAACTAAAAGAATTAAAAGATAGCATTGTTGTGCCGCTAACAAAGATTTTTAATGCGTCTATTTCTGAGGGGTGCGTACCAGATAATTTCAAGTTAGCAAACGTAACACCTATCTTTAAGAAAGGCGATGAAGGTGCGGCGGGAAATTATAGGCCAATCAGTTTAACGTCTGTTGTAGGTAAGCTACTGGAATCAATAATTAGGGATCGTATAGTCGAACACTTAGAATTGCATAAACTAGTTAGAAATACGCAGCACGGTTTTAGGCGAAACAAATCTTGCTTAACTAATCTTTTAGAATTTTTCCAAAGCGTGGGTGACGTTTACGATGACATCGGGCGGTTGATGTAGTGTATTTAGATTTTCAAAAAGCGTTTGACACCGTGCCGCACAAAAGACTCATTGAAAAAACTAGGGCTCATGGAATCAGGGGTGTAGTAATAAATTGGCTAGAAGAGTGGTTGCGATGTAGGAAACAGAGGGTGGTCGCTGATGGAGCGGAGTCGTGTTGGGCTAATGTAGCGAGTGGCGTTCCTCAGGGTTCTGTATTGGGCTCCTTGCTTTTTCTTATATATATTAACGATTTAGATGTCGGGCTAGTCAGTACAGTTTCAAAGTTTGCGGATGACACGAAGCTGGGTGGTAGGGCGGTTAATGACGAAGATAGAGGTAAAATCCAGGAAGATCTGAATAAAATCGTTGATTGGTCAGTCACATGGCAAATGAGATTTAACGTTGATAAGTGCAAAATTTTGCATATAGGTTCGCGTAACGGTAATTTTGCGTATAGTATGTCAGGGAAAGATTTAACAAGCGTAGAGCAGGAAAAAGATTTAGGAGTTATAGTCACTGGTGATTTAAAAGTAGCGAAACAAAGTACAGCAGCGGTCAATAAGGCGAACAAAGTGTTAGGTTTTATAGCTCGGAATTTTGAGTACAAATCGCGCGATATTATAGTTCCTCTTTATAAATCATTAGTTAGACCCCATTTGGAGTACGCGGTCCAATTTTGGAATCCGCATATGCGCAAAGATATAGACAAAATCGAAAGAGTTCAAAGACGAGCAACTAAGATGATTCCGTCGCTTAGGTCAAAGTCGTACGAGGATAGGCTTAAGGAGTTAAAACTGACAACACTCGAGATTAGGAGGCTAAGGGGTGATCTAATCCAGGTTTTCAAAATTATGAATGGGTTCGATAACGTAGATAGAGATAGCTTTTTCGAAATATCTCAATATGATAGGACTAGAAATAACGGGTGTAAGTTGACGAGTAGAAGGTTCGAGACAGCAGTTGCCAAAAACCTTTTTACGCATAGAATAGTAAATAGCTGGAATAGTTTGCCGGTAGAAGTAATTAGTAGCACGTCTATAAACATGTTTAAAAATCGATTAGACGCATATGTTGATAGATTGGGTATAGTTTAAGGTAGTAAAATTAAGGCTTTGTGGTGATAGATCCCACAGCTCGACACAAGTGTTGTGGGATATAGGGAGGCAGCATCTTGGGTTAGGGGATACTCTCTGTCCTTACACACCCCATTTAAAGAGATTCCTCTGCCGAGCGGTGCCCCCCATAGTACTGTGAGGTATTGAAAAACTCATGATCTTCACTTGCCCCACAAACACCTTTAAATGAGAGACCCAAAATGGGTGTACACACATTTCTACATTACTGTACAGTCTTTACAGCCACACCTACACTATTCCTCCTAAGTATATATATTGTAATGTATATGGTTGCAAATTTTGACTTGGTCCGCAATCGATATGGACCGTGACTTATTTTTCGTTGGCAAGGTACTAGTATTGATGGATACCGTAATGAAATTGACTGGATTCTTTGGATCTGATATATTTGCATGTCGGTTATAAATAGATATAAAGTGTAACATATTTGTGGATAGTTGTCTATTACGACTTGATCCGCTGGATCCAGAGATTCTGTCTTTAGTTTTAAATCGATAATAAATTAGTTTTAAATTGATAATTATTTAGTTTTGCAAAAATTGGTCGTTGCCAATGTACAGGCAGTTGTTACATAAATTTCTTATGTTCTTGTGGTTCGGAACCCACGTAAAATTGTAGGTCCCCTCCGCCACCACGGAGGACATACACAATACACAATTGCGAACACAGTTAGGTGGACCAGCCATGAGTGGATCCTAGGGTCTTTGTTGGTCTGAAACATTATAACATTATAACATTATATTGAGCACGTTCTGTAAATAGAAGCTTTTGTTTTGCCTTTTTTTATTATTTTTCCTATGATGCCGGACTTATGGGACACCCTGTGTATATATATATATATATATAATATATATATATATAGTTAGCGTAATTAATATTGATCCTCAATTTTTTTCATGATTTACAGATAAAGGTATATTTTAAGGATAAATAAATCAGTTGTCACTGTGGGGCTCTGTTTGAGAAATAGGCGTGCTCCTGAGTACTCGTCATAAGTTTTTCAAATATTTTCTTTACCAGTAGTGATGTTACAGGTTGAATGTCCTGCACTTAACCCCGATAGTCTACTGTCTCCAACAACCTATTGGAAGCAATTTAAGCAACAGATAACCCATTTCTGTGTTTAAAATTTGGCTGATTGTCTGATTACTCAATTTATTTGATCTCTCATCTCTGACAATTTCTTCTCACCTTATTATTTCATTACAATCCCTAGTTAAACTATTTTGACTTAAACATGAACAGTGATGAATTGCAACAATTAAAAAAGAAGAGGCGTGGGAAGTTGGGTGCTGTTACTAAGGCCATCAACACTTTTAACAATATTACACAACCAGGCAAGGAAGATTTAGAGTATGTAATTTTTAAATTGGATAAATTTAAGAGGGGTATAATATCCATTGATGAGAATATTTCAAAGTTAGTTGAACCTGAAATGGCTGATGAACAACTTACAGACCTTTACTTTGATAAGGATCATCAGATAATCTCAATTGAGCACCACATAAGGAGATTACAGTCTCATTTGAACGACTTAACACCAAATACCTATTTCTGATTTTAATCCAAGTAGAGTTAACCTTCAACAAAATTTAAGTGGCAGGCCAAATCCCGAGTCACAAGAATTTAGGACTAAGTTACCCATTTTGCTAGTACCAACATTTGGTGGGGGACAGTGAACAATCCCCATCTTTCATTGAAAAATTTGAGAATTCAATAGGTAGTAGACCTTGTAATCCTCTTGTTGATAAGTTTAGCTACTTAATTAGTTTCCTTAAAGGTTCAGCCTATAACATGATAGGCTATTTACCGGCTGTGGGTGGTTCATATGAAGTAGCATTGATCTCTTCAAACGTAATTACATTAATAAAGATGAGATTATATTTGAATTATCTCAACAAATTATTGATTTTGCACCCGTAAAAAGTGACCATAGTGGTATGGAAAGATTTTATTAAAAAATAGAAGGTATTATGGGACAACTGGTTAGCAATGAGAGGGATGTTAAAGCTTCATCTTGGCTCATACAAGGCGCAGTTCTTAGGTATCTCCCTTTGAGGATTAAAAATGTTATATTCTAAAAGACGGGAGAAAATTATACTAATTTTGAAGACATCAGAAAACACTTTCCAACTATCCTAACTAATTTTAAATTGAGAAATAGTTCAACACAAAATAAGACCCAGACTATGGATAAACCAAAGACTGTCTCCAGAGACCAGCTAGCTACAGCCAAACAGACAAAACTTGATACTGTAGACTCAAATATGTCCAGTTATACCACACGAACTTTACAGAACTTACAATGTAAGTTACAATTACAGAACTTTAATGTAACTGCCACCTCAACTTACACACCACATTGTAAATTTTGGGCAAGTGTTGAACACAGTAGTACTGGGTATGGCAAATATTCAGACTTTAACTCAAGCTCTAAAAGATGTGAACAGTTAAACCTATGTAAAAAGTGTACTGGCCAGGGACATTATAAGAAAGACCGTAAGTCTAGGTTAAAATTCATTTGTAAGTTTTGTAAAAGTTCAAGACATGTCACATCAATGTATGATTCACTGAAGTGTCCAAACAACAATACTCATACTCAAAAGATACCTCCTCCAAACAAGGATAATCAAGAAAATGCTACTTTCATGGGGCATTCTGTTTGTTCAAACAACGTAGCGAAAAACATGAGGTTCTTTTACTAACTATTACTTTGGACTTAGTGAATGGTGAGGGTAGAACTACTCCAGCGAGCTGTCTTATAGACTTTTGTTCTCAACAAACATTTCTCTCGCAAAATTTAGTCAATAAATTGGGTTTGACACCAAACCCAAATGAACAAGAACTCAATATCATCCTTTGTTAAGGATGACTCAAACAAAACTAGCTATAAGACAATTGACCTGGAATTACATGTAGGAAATGAACTACAAAAAATTAAAACGGTTATTGTTCCAAAAGTAGGATAAAACAAAATGATTGTACCCAAACTAGAACAAACTATTAATCATTTGAGAATACAGTACAATATAGCTGATAGACATATCACAAACAACACAGTAGCTAACATTGAAATGTTAATGGGGCAGATTATATTCACCTTATTCATAGCGGCATAATGAAAATAGGTAATGGTATAGCTTATCAGACACCATCAGGAATAGCCCCTTGGGTGACCTATCCAGATACAACCTAAACCTAAACCAGAATAGTTCATGAGTAACAATTACTATGTGCCTCAACTCAGTCCTACATGACACCTGTAAGAACAGCAACACTTTCAATAATATTATAACAGCTGAGAACATTAATTCATCACTATCAAATGAAACTCTAGATGAGACAATTCAAAGTTTGTGGCTGCTAGAATCTGTGGGTATACATGACACAAATCAAACTTCAGAAGATCAGTTAATGGTAGAAAGATTTGAAGACACCATTCAGTGTAGAGACAATAGTTATTTTGTTGAGTTACCTTGGAAAATAAATTGTCCAACTTTAAGAGATAATCTCAAAGTAGCTAAAGGACATCTACATAAAGTAATGAAAAGCTCAAACAGGATAATAGAATTCAAATGTTCAGCGATGTCTTCAAGGAACAGCTACAGAAAGGCTTCATTGAAGAAGTAACAACTAACCCGTCATTCGTCAGCCAGATTCCTTACTGAGCGGACGCTATTCCCTGGGCTCTCTGATATTGTTTCTACTTTTGGATATTGCCGATAACTTTACTTTTGGAAAGTTCTGAATTTTATATACTTGCGTTTATATTCACATTGTTATAGTTAAGTAACTGAATATTAGTGGTTTTTAGCGATTTAGAAGTTTTCATAGCGTGACGGCTTAATTTAACTTAAACTTGTGACGGTTATAAACGGTAACTACTTTAACTTGCGCGATGCCGTCACAGAAAGCGTCGTGTGCTAGGTGTGGGGTTAATCGGTGGTATATGGATTTTAAGGATTACAACGGCGGTCCTATGGCGATTACCGAGAGATCGGTTTGTTTCTTTTGTGATTTAAGGGAAGAAATATTTGATATAAAACGTAGTGTACGCGAGGTGACGGAAAGACTTGCAACGCTTGATGAAGGCAGGGGTAGGGTTACAGTTGACGAAGGCCGAACCTATAAAACGTTGAAGACGTTAGTAATTTGAAGGGTGAGGTGAGGAACCTAGTTTCTAGTATAGGTAGCTTATCGGGAAGATTAGGCAGAATTGAGGAAGGGGTAAAGGTTGGTCCGACATTAGTAGACGGGGGGTATTTAGAGAAGTTAAGGGTGGAGCTAGGCCACGTACGTTAGGTGATAGGAATCCCCCCCCCTATCGAGGTTTCGAACCCTTTCGCCCATTTGGATAGGGATGTGAACGAGGGGGAAACTATTTTAATTGGGGACGCTTTAGTGCGCCATATGGATAAAAAGTTCGTTGAACGGAATCCAACCAAGAGGAGGAGGGTCTGTCTACCAGGTGCCAGGGTTGACAGAATTAGAGACGAAGTAGATAGGATTGATGTTGCCTCCCGCCGTCACTCGATGTTGATGACGATGGTAGGGGACAACGACTCGTATAGGCCTGATACGAGAGTGCCTGACCTTTTGGAGAGATATAGGGGGTTAATTAGGTCCATGAAGGCAAGGTCAGATAGGTCTTTAGTTCTAGGTATTACCCCTAGGCATGGTTTAAATATTAGGATTACGTCAAAAACAATATTTTTTAATACTAAACTAGAAGAGATTTGTGCTCAGGAAAATGTACCCTTCGCAAAGCTGTGGTCAGAATTTAGTGATCCTCGCCTTTTTATAAAAGATGGGCTACCGAGGTTAAGGTAGATTTTCCGGCAGTAATTAATGCGATATGCGTTGAAGTTAGGGCGCGTAATATTAGCTTCAATTTTGTTGTTTATAGACCTCCCGTTCAACCCCTAGATACCGATACTAGATTTTACACACTTTTTGATAACTTTATTAATAATCGGGTAGTATAATTGTCGGAGACTTTAACTGCCCTAATGTTAATTACGAGACTTTTACTGTTAATGATGAGGGTTTGAGATTGATTGAGTTCATGGAAGATAATTTTTTACGAAAGATGGTTACCGAACCAACGCGCGGTGACAATATTTTAGACGTGGTGATGACGAACGGTGAAAATATAGGTGAAGGTTTAGAAGTAGGTGAGAGTTTGGGATGTAGTGATCACCAAATTATTAGGTTTAAGTTATTGATAGAAAACACTAAGGATAGTAACGTAATAGAAGTCCCTGATTTTCGTAGGGCCAATTTTGATAGTTTTGCGGACAGGATGAGGATAGTGGACTGGGATAATTTATATATGGGTAATGACGCAAATTTTCATTGGGAGGCGTTTAAAGAAACTTTTTTGAATATCGAAAGGGAGTTTATTCCTCGTAGGCCCAAGCGCGCTAGAAATCATGATAGGCCCAAGTGGTGGACTAGGGAAATAGGCGAGTCCATGAACGAGCGTAACGGAGCGTATAGACTTGATAAGCGCAATGGCACGGTAGCTAACTTTAATAGATATATCGAGCTTAGATGTCAGGTTAAAAGATCAGCTAGGAATACTAAGCGTAATTTAGAGATACTTATAGCTGCGGATAGTAAACATAATCCAAAAAAGTTTTTTGACTACGTGAATAATCGTAAGCCGATAAAAGATAATGTAGGCCCTCTAGTGGACGCTAACGGCGCTTTGGCTTCCGACGCTCAAGCTATGGCGGGTATTTTTAATAACTTTTTAGCGGCAGTTTTTACCGTAGAAGACGTAAATAATGTTGCCGATGTTTACGATATCGTTCCATTTAGTAGCGAGACTATTGAATGAAATAATTGTTTACGAGGGTGAGATTGCGCATTATATCGATAAGCTAAAAGTTAGCAAGGCTCCAGGCCCTGACGCGCTTTATCCTAGACATCTGAAAGATTTGAAAGACGTTATCGTAGGCCCCTTAACGAAGATTTTTAATCAGTCACTGGAAGCGGGGATTATTCCTGAAGACTTAAATTAGCTAACGTTGCGCCCATTTTAAAAAAAAGGCGACCGCACAGTAGCTAGCAATTATAGGCCTATTAGCTTAACGTCGATTGTCGGTAAACTTTTGGAATCCGTAGTTAGGGATCGTATCATCGATCACTTAGAAAGTCGCGATTTGATTAATAGTAGTCAGCATGGGTTTCGACGCCATAGGTCTTGTTTAATTAATTTGTTAGAATTTTATAACGAAATAGTGCACGAATACGATAGGCATAGAGCGGCTGACGTTATTTATTTAGACTTTAAAAAAGTGTTCGATACAGTTTCGCATAGAAGATTAATTGCGAAGGTTAAAGCGCACGGTATACGCGGTCAGGTAGCTAACTGGTTAGAGGAATGGCTTCGTGCTAGGAAACAGAGGGTCGTTGTAATGGTAGTGAATCGGGGTGGTTGGATGTAGGTAGCGGTGTCCCTCAGGGTTCAGTGTTAGGCCCGTTGCTATTCGTAATCTACATTAACGACATAGATGTAGGCTTGATTAGTAACGTGTCAAAATTCGCAGACAATACTAAAATAAGCGGTAAAGTTGTTAACGTGGACGATAGAAATAGACTCCAAGACGATGTAAATAGGATTATGGAGTGGATGGATAAGTGGCAGATGCAATTTAAGTAGACAAATGTAAAGTTTTGCATATAGGTTCTCGTAACAATAATTACACGTACACGATGGCCAATAGACGGTTAGCGAGCGTTGACGAGGAAATAGATTTACGCGTACGCGTATCTAAGGATTTAAAAGTTAGGAACGAGTGCCTGGAGTCTTGCGCAAAAGCTAATAGTATGTTAGGCTTCATAGCGCGTCATTTCGAATTTAAATCGAAGAATATTATATTGCCCCTTTACAAGTCCCTAGTCAGGCCTCATTTAGAATATGCCGCTCAGTTTTGGTTCCCGTATTTGCGTGAGGATATTGATAGGTTGGAAAGGGTTCAGCGTCGCGCCACGAAATTAATTCAGTCATTGCGCAACAAGTCTTACAAAGATAGGATTAAAGAGTTAGACTTGCATTCACTTGAAACTAGGAGATTAAGGGGAGAGCTTATTGAAGTTTTCAAAATCATTAATAAAATCGATAACGTAAATTTTTACAAACTGTTCACTTTCGATTATAGCAATACTCGTAATAACGGATTTAAGTTGCGTGGCAGACGATTCATTACTAACATCGCTAAAGACTTTTTTACGTTTAAAGTAGTTGATAAATGGAATAATCTTTCCGCGTCCGTCGTGAACTCTACCAGCGTTAATATGTTTAAAAACCGTTAGGTAGGCATTTTAAAAATATTAACGTTGTTTAAAATAAAACAATTAGCAACAGGAGCTCTGGGAGTGATGGTCGGGGATGAGTCTGTTGACGATTAATGCCAGCTTGTGATATGCCAGCAATAAAATTATTTAAAAAAAAAAAGAATTAAACTAACATGAACGTAGATGTAGCTCGTAGCGTAAACTAACCCACTTTTTGTTATACTCTACCTGCTTTTTTTTTTTTTAATCCTCTCCTTACTTGCATGTCTGTAGTTTGCATGGTATGATAGTGTTTGAGTTAAGACTGTGTTTGCATGGTTTATAAGCGTTCTTATTTTACTTCTTTTCATCTTTCACCCCTTTCCTATTCTCTTCGACTATTTTTCCGACTTGTCGGCAGTGGCCGGCGGATGATGATGGCGAGTCTTTCTCTTTTTCTGAATGAATGTTAACCCACGAATGATAGGTTTTGCTACTTACTTAACCCCTTATTCTCCTCTTTCATCCCCCTACGCTTTCCTTTCTCTCGGGCTAACCTCAGTGGATCTTAGGGTCTTTGTTAGCCTTAGCTTCTGTAGATCTGTAGAACCCTTTTTAAAAGATTTTGTCATTATTTAACCCACTGGGGTGTTTATCGACAAGATGTCCCAACAACAAAACTCAGAGTAGTTTATAACTGTAGCCTCAAAGACAGTGATAAACACAGTTTGAATGATTACCTGATTGAGGGTCCTAATCTCATTTCTGACCTTTTGAAGATTTTACTCAGATTAGATACATTTGCCTTACAAAGTAACAATTCAAAAGATCAACTTAGGTTCTTATGGTTCAGGGATCCGTTTGATTTGAATAAAGGGCTGATAACCTATAGATTCATTGTTGTATTGTTTGGAGCCAATTGCTCACCTAGCCTATTAGCATTGACAATCAGCCATCATTTGAGCCAGTTTAATGACTCTTTAACACTAAACTTCTTTAAAGAACATTTTTCACATAGATAATCTAATAGGCTCAACATCAACAAAATCTGAATTATCTGAGGTCTATGAAAACTCTCAAAACATTAATGCAACAAGGTAATTTTGAACTTAGAGGGCAGGTTTCAAAAGATGAGGATTTAAACAAAAAATTTAAAAGATAATAATGGTCTTACTGAACCATCAAACAGAGTTAAAACTTTAGGTATGAACTGGTATTTGGACGCAGCTTCTAACAATCATAATTTAATCCACGCTAAAAGTTTTAAACTTGATGAGGAAGCTAACACTAAAAGATAGATATTAGAGCAGTGGTTCTTAACCTTTTTACTACCATGCCCCCTCTAGGAATTGGTCCTTCCCTCCACGCCCCCCTTCAATCAAAATAACATTCTCAATAACTTCTCAATATTAGCCCATGCTCTCGTTAAGAGAATAACAAATACAATTAGAGAAATTCCTGTTTCTAGGGGGGCGCGCCCCCCTGGTTAAGAACCACTGTATTAGAGGCTTCCAAAATTTTTGATCCCATGGATTTATTTCTGTCTTCAACAATAAGATCAAAGATTCTCCTCCAAGAACTTTGGAAGACAAATGTTGGGTGGGATGAGCTAATAACAACTGAAGATCAAAAATCTTGGAAGAAGTTAGCTACTGATTTAACAAAAGTGCAGAACATCAAAATACCAAGGTGGTGTGGGTTTAGGGATAAACCCCAGAGACTTCATGTATTTGTTGATGCAAGTATACATGCTTATGGGTGCTGTGCGTACCTTGTAAGTCCTCCAGAAAGTTATCTAATTTATGCAAAGGTGAAAGTTTCACCTCTCAAACCTACCCAAACCATATTTCAATTGGAACTATTGGCTGCTGTGTTAGCTATTAAGTTAATTTCGTTTCTTAAGGATGCTTACCATGATGTAAACATAATTGATATCCACAGCTGGCTCGACAGTCAAATTTGTCATGCCTGGGTACAGAATGTTAGCATTAATAGTAAGATTCCTTATATATATATATATATAATATATATATATATATATATATATATATAGAGAGAGAGAGAGAGAGAGAGAGAGAGAGAGAGAGAGAGAGAGAGAGTAGGGAATAAGAGGACGAGAAGATGGTACATGTTTATCAGTCAGACGTTTCGGAAATTAAATTTCCATCATCAGTGCTAAGAAGTAAAAAAGTAAAGAAGTTAACAAATATAGTAAGAGATTTTATACAGTATATTTGTACAGTCCTATGATAATAATTTAAAGTTAAAAAAAATTACATAAAATGTAGAGAGGTCAGGGCCGTAACTAGGGTTTAGAAATTAGTGAGGTCCAGATCTTTTTCGAGCGCGGCGGGACGAGCAAAATTCAGACCAAAATGACATCTACAAACACAACCCAAGCTATACACTAAACACAAAACACAAAACGCTCGACGCTCCCTCTTTTCAAAAGAAAAGCGGTAATATGCGTTTCATACACGGAGAACGGTTCAGTCTCTTTTTTTTTTTTAGGAAATAATTACCGAGGTCCGGACCTCGGTGACCTCATAGGTAGTTACGGCCATGAGAGAGGTAGGAACTGTAGTCGTTGAGGGTAGGTTTTGTACTAAGGATATATAGGGATTCGAGGATGCGGAGGTCGGATGGTTGGTATGCTGAATTGATAATTTTGTAATTGGTGGGGAGCAGTGGGTGATTGTGGCGGTGTCAATGATCTCTGATGGATGATTTCGATGGTTTATTTAAAAGTTGTGATGTTCTGGTAGAAATGCCGCGATGTTCGTCCACTCTTGTTTGATATTGGCGAATGGTGCTGTCAATATAACTCGCTTTGCAGTGAGTACATTTGAAACAGTTGATAGTGGATGAGACAAGGGGCTGGGTTTTTTTCTTTATGGTTGAGATACAATTTAATGCTATTATTATTGGTGAATACAAATTGAAGGCTAATTTGAGGATAAAGAGAGGTGAGTAGGTGGCGAAGTTCTGATTGTATTTTGTAACTAATATAGTCGTACTTGGGAAAAGAAAAGTAATGTATATCTTTTTTAACAGTAGGGACTTTAAGCGGGGGTTACTAAATGTTGTTGATAAAATTTCTAGTTAGAGATTGTAGTAAATATTTTGGGAAAGAGTTATTAATGCTGAAACTGTGAATGAATTCTATTTCGTTGTGGAAGGATAAGTAGGAGGAGCAAAGTTGCTAAGCACGGTGGATTTAGATTTTAATGCTGTTAATTGTATATAATGAAGGGATGTGGCTTAAGTAGTTTGTACCTAGGCCTGTATGTGTAGGTTTTCGATATATGGAACTGCTGAATTTATTATTTTGTTTTGCTATTGTTATATCTAAAAAGGGTAGAGTGTTGTTAGATTCGTCTTCTTTAGTGAACTTGATGGTTTGATTCTGGGAATTGAGATAGTTAAGAAAAAGAGGGGCGTGGTTAGCATTGTGAAGGAGGAGAAAGTGTCATCGATATATCTTTTATATACGTGTGGTTTGTCATGGGTGGGACAATGGAGTAGCCAGTTATTTTCGTGATAACAGAAAGATGTTAGCTAGTGTGGCTCTTAGGGGGATCCCACGGCTAGTGAATCGGTTTGCTGGTAAAGTTGTTTATTGAAAAGAAGTAGGTGTCTGAAGCGAAGCGACAAGAGTTACCAGTTTGGTAAATTCTTGTTTCGTTAGGTTGAGGTCTGTGTTCTGATTGTTGGAAAATAAATTGTTGGTGCAGATGTCGATGGCTTCTTTAATTGGTACGTTGGTGTAGAGGGATACTATGTCAAAGCTGTGCATATGGAGGTTGTTTGAATTGTTCAACGTCAGTATTTCTTTGGCAAATTCGTAGAAATTGGGGACGGAATATTCATTCTGCGTTAGGGGGGTTAGGGCAGGAATTATGAATTTTGCTAGGTGGTAATTATGGGTGATGTAGGCAGAAAGGATAGGTCTAGTGGGTAAGTTTGGTTTGTGTATTTTAGGGAGGCCGTAAAGAGTGTCTGGGGAGGAGCCAAATGAGCATATTTGGTTGTAAATATCCTCCGAAATTTTATTTTGATCATATAACTTTTGAGGAAACGGTTGGTTTTATCTTCAAGTTTTAGGGAAAGTGTTAGAGGATTGTCATTAATCTTTTTGAGTTTGGTAGAGTCGTTGAGGACGTTATTAACATTATTATCATCTGATTTGTTAAGAAGAATGGTACGTTTGCTTTTGTCAGGACGTGAAATTATGATTGAGTCATCCCTGGATGATTCTTTTAGGCAAGCGATATCTTTACTGTTGATTAGGGGGAAAAACGTCATGAGGTTTAAAGTTATAAGTGTTTTTTGGCGATATGGGTAATTCAAGACTTTAGAAATGGAAGTTTTGTCTCGTGAGCTATTGGGAATCGTTATAAACTATGAAAAAGTTTTTCAAATGATAAAAAGTGTTTAAAATAATTTACCTTCAAATTTGGTAATTTAAAATCTAGGCCCAAAGAGAGGAGTCATCTTTCGTTGTTGCTCAAAGTTCTCTTAGAAAAATTGTTTGATCAAGGTTTAAAGGTTGAAGGTTAGATTTCAGGCTCACTTGATTTAATTTTCTATTATATCTTAGCTGAATCTGTTTGTGGTAGTTGTTGGCGTCTTTAACAATTTGATTTTTTAACATTAAATAGTTTATAAAACTTGCAGATTCTTTTAGTTGAGTTAAAAGATTATATTTAGTGATGAGGTTTTTACTATTGTTATGCTTAACATATATATATGTGTGCGTGTATACATATATATATATTTACGTGTGTTGATTCACGAAATGTATAGTCTAAATATCAGTACATAGAGTACATACAAATATTACATACAAATAGCAGATCATTAAAATTTTTAAGTTATGTTGCCTTTAGCGTTTAAAGAGAAATTTCTTTAAACACACAATTTTATAACAATATTTGATGTGCAGTAAATTATTAGTTCACATACCAGAAGATATTTATATATCGAGGTAAATAACAGAAAACTACATATTTAAAAGTAAATAACAATTAAGCATGTGTTATGAATGTATAAAAAGTTTGTGTTTGAGCTTTAGATCGGATGAAAATAAGTCAGTTTTCCTTAAAAAAAGAGAGAAATTAATTTATTTAAATTAAAATAATAAACCTTCATTTTATTTTTCATATACAGATATTAAACAAAGAAATTGTTTTTGATTTAAAATGTGTTTAACTTGATTTTGTTTTTTGTGATGTTCAGATTAGTTAACATACAAAAGCGGTGCGATAGAACTACACTTGAAGAGGCAATGTGGTATTAATAATGATTATAATAATACGCTTTGAGAATACAACGCAATTTCTTGTATGTTGTGAGGTCCATACATACTGTCGTATGAGTCTATTTCTGACTTTTAAACTTTTTTAATGCATGAGTTGTTTATTTTAAGTTTTCATTTCTATTGTTCGAGGATATAAGATTCAAAATTGAGTGTCAAACTCTGTAGTCATAAGGTGACTCTGCTATTTAATTTTTACCTGTAAAAAATTAAATATATATATCAGTATCAGTCTGATGTGTGAGAATGTTGCTCCCCCTGCAGCTAAAACTAACGGGGCCACGAACACGCCGGAACGCTTCGTAATAAGTGCCTTTTTTCGTATTCGAATGTTTGTTTGTTTGTTTTTGTTTTAAACCTCTCATGAAAGACCATGAAGTCTTCTAAAGGAAGGCGAGGAACGCAAGGAACTTTTTTTCAAGGAGGAGGGGGCCCCCCACGGGGCCCTCAAGGGACAAATGCCCTTCATTAAAGACGGTGAGACCCCATAAATGGGTGATGAACTTAAGGAAGGGGGCCCCCCTTGTAACGGTGGTGAAGGCCTTCAGGGGCAAGTTTCAAAGCACCCCAAATTCCTCTGCCCAAACGCGGCAATACTACTGCCCCCTTCGGTCATATATGTACAGTTGCGCTCATAATTCGTATGATACTCTTGAGAACAAAGAGCGACACCTGGCATATATTTGTTGTGTGTACGACAAACGGTTGTATTGCAGTGAGTGAACGCTGATTGGTTGGTTGACTCATTGCCAAATGTCTTTAGAACATAATTATTTCCATTCATCACTCTAGTTTACATATTACTAAGAAAAATAAATGAATAATTAAATATAAATTGTAGAAGGGGATATATATTAACAATGAAGTAAATAAAAAATGGTCTTGTAAAAACTAAAAAAAAACCTTCGGACGTGATGACAGTGTTCATGGTATTGGCAAACCTGTAGTCCTTTCTTTAACTGACATTTCAATGAATAAACACTGTAACATCACATGCAATGCAACAACACGTGTTAAACATTGTCAGCATGTTCAATTTACCATCTCCCAGATAAGACATATTGGTTGAATGCAACTTAACACGTAAATGGTAGTTATCATCTTAAAAGGACGCCAATAATTTGCATCGTCGTGTGTCTCACACACTTGTAAGAGTTTTCCTGAGTTTTCTATATTTTGGTTTTACCAAAAGCGTCATTGTCTTCTACCAGGGTTCAGCGAAAAAACATTAAGGGTTCTGATATGTTGTGTAATAAATATTTAACATAACATCCTGAAGCCCAGTAGTTCAGAATATATAGACGGAACTAAGTTAGAATGGAAATAAAAGGGTATTTTGTAACAAGCAGTGAATAATGTATTATATTTGTTCGTAACGATATGTAATTGGTTTATTACATAGTTTTCCATCATTTTGCTTACAAAACGAAGGGGAATAGAATGGATCGAGAATATCTGGGTTCCACAATATCTTACATGTTGCTTACGGGTCCCTCGACCTAGAAAAGGTTGAAAAACACTGTCACAGATATATGTTAGACTTTGTAAGTATGTGATGGGTAAAAAGGAATTCCTGAAAATTTTTTTAGTGTTCGTTTTGTGAAAAAATTGTTTTTTCGAGTTAGACTGTTTATCTGTTAGTCGTGGTCGCAGTGTTACAAAAGACGAACGGCTACACCACGAGGAGAATTATAGAGACTTTTCGAGACTGACATGATGTGTTCGTAGTAGCGCGTTGGCTAAAAGAAAGCTAAAAATTGAATTTCTACCTACAGAACTTAGTTTAATCTAGATTCTGTGTAGGCACTCTATGTCAAATCCACAATCAACAACATCCTTATTAAGGACAATAAATGAATTAGTACATATTTAGTACGCAGCCATGCTATCTACTGTAAAAAAGAGGCCATTCACTTATTATGCCCTGAAAAACAGTGACTCACCTGAACTGAAAGCAGAATTCCTGAAAATGCGGCAAGATCTTATTCTGAAATTTGAGTTCGCAAGGGAAAAAATTGAGACATTTTGGGCAAAATTGGATGGGGAGTATCCTTTGCTTGCTGAAGAGGCAAAGGAAATCGGCTGCACATTGAAGACGATTTACGCTGCGCCTTAAGCGAAACTGAACCCAGAATTCAGGCGTTAGTTCAGCAGAAACACTTGCATCCCTCGCACTAGACTAGTAGTTGGTGGTGACGCGTTTTGCTTGCTTCCTATGTAATGTTGTAGCCATTCTTTGACCAATATCATGTGTTTAACTTATACATAATGCAATGTGTATATATAGAAATATACGAGCATTATGTTTATAAAAATTGAATAATTATTGTCATGCTCAGTAAAATGAAGTTTCCTGTGCTTTTCGCAGGGGGGTAATTTCCATTTGGCGATTAACCAAAAGGGGTACTCACAAAAGAAGTTCTGAATCTCATCGAAGCAACTACTCTGTAGAATGGCTTATCATTACCAGAAAATTGCTGAAAGGGGAAGAATCATCGGTATGAAGGAGAGCGGAGTGTCTCCAGCTCAAATTGCAAGAGAATTTGGAATTTCCAAGAACACTGTTTATATATGGTTGAAGGGGTGGCAATAGGAAGGGAATCTACGAGATCACCGCAGAACGGGAAACCTCGACTGACAACTGCTGCGGATGGTAGGAGGATCTGCGATGTTGCTGAAGCCCATCCCTTTACCAATGCTGTTGCCATGAGAGAACTATTGCAGCTTGATGTTTCGGCAATGACAGTAAGGCGGTGGCTACATGAAGCTGGGTTACACCATCGGACCCCAGCTATCAAGGAGAAGTTAAATCAGCAACATCGAGAAAATAGACTTCGATTTGCTCGGCAACATGTTGACAAAGGACTTGATTTTTGGAGCCGAGTGATATTTACCGACGAAAAGACCTTTTCCTCCATATCCCATGGCCGTCTTCATTGTTGGAGAAGGAATAATACTCGATATACTCAAGAGCACATATATGAGGAAGTACGTAGCGGTCATGTCACCTCTAACATGTGAGGGATAGATTCATCTGTATGGTGTAGGAGAGCTCACCAAAATAGAAGGGAGGTTTACTGCAGACCAGTATATAGAAATTTTCGAAGAGGTTATGCTTCTTTCTGTGCATGCATATGCTCTGCTATTTTCTGAGCGAATCATTTTTATGCAAGACAGGTCCCCAATTCACACAACACGGATCGTCACACGCTGGTTCTCTGAGTAAAGAAATATCGACCTTCTGGTTTGGCCAAGTAAGGGTTGTGATATGAATCCTATCGAGAATATATTGGCCAATATTGTAAATGTGTGGGAACCAGCGGACGAACGAACAACGGACCAGCTTTTACGAGAGGCGGTCAGAAAATAAGTTTACACGGCGTATAATTTCGTAACTAAAGAACCTACATTGATTATGTTTGTATCAGGTGAATTTGTTAATCATTGTTGGCAACACTGCACGTCGATTCGGCTGCCATCTACCGTACATTGGTTATATGAGTCAGTTGAACACGGCGTCCCCCCCCCTCCCATCTACAACAGTAATACCGTCAAATGTCAGGCCTGACGTCTGAACTCGGAGTGGCCACGTCATTTTCGCTCCGAAATGGTAGTGCTCCTTATTATCGCTCCTGTGTAGTCTCTGAAAGGGGACTACTTGTAGAGACCGACCGGAAATTCCTTTCTTCGCCGTTCGCAAACATCTGTGAATTACTAGAGACCGAAAAATACACGTGGATTCAAAGAGAGGCAAATTGTGCTGGGTTTTTCCGAAAAGGGCCCGCGAAAAACTACGCGAATTCCGAGCCTATATAAGCCCGAGTTCACTAAAAATCGCTCTCACTCTGCTCGTTGCTCCATTTCGTGAATCTCTACTTTCACATAGCGCCGTTCGATCTCAGTTGGTTTCAGTCCTTCAAGCAACAGTTCACCACTACACGAAGTGAATCACCACTTGAGGCGACCTACAATTTTATCCTGCCGGAAGCAAACATCACTCTACCGGCGTCATCCTTCTGGCCCTGGCTTTACTCATCCTTCACCACAATTCGGTCGGCGCCCTTTCAACAAGTCTATCAACGGGCCCTCAACACATCTTCCTGCCGGTAAGTCTGTACGTCCTCAAACCATCTCCGTCGAAGCGCAGTACGGCCAACCTTCATGTAGGTCCTCGTCAGTCTTCAGAGTTATCCAGGTCGAAAGCAGGACGGTAACCCTTCACGTAGGCTTCTTCAGCCTTCATAGTTATCTCCGTCGAAATCGCAGGTCGGTAAGCCTCTTGTAGGCCCTCACTCGGCCTGCAGTGTTTTGTTACTTCGTGCTAGACTATTCAAGATTCAAAGTTGAAAAGTCCACAAACTCTGCCTAATCGCGTAGGCCCTGAAAAGTGTCCTCAATATCGTTCAAACTAACTCCCTCGCTAAGACCGCAGTAGACCATTTCAAGTGTTGTACCAATATCGTAATTTTATATCATCTTGTAATTTTGTTCACTCATATAATTTACTTATTTTTATAATTACTTATTGCTGTGAATCCAATATCGTACCTTATTACCTAGTTGTTGTTTTCTTACTCATTATTGTAGTGTACAGTACCGAATATCATTACCTTAATTATTGTTGCTAGTCATTAACGCAGCGCTTAACGCTTATACTGTGTAACCATTTCTTAATGCTAATATAATCAGTCATTTTAATATAGTACAAATATCGCTATAGAATTGTTAATCGCTGTGAAGAAATAATTCATTTATTTTTCTAATTAAACACAAAACCACAAAGTAATTTCTCTCTCCTTATTAAATATTGTTTGTTTGGGCCGTATCCCAAACTGGTGACCCCTAATTATTCATTTCAATTAAATTCATAAATTATAGTAAGCCTACTTTCTTCGCCACATCAAATTGGTGATGTGTAGGCCCCTATAAATTGGTGATCAGTAGGATCAGTGTAGTCAGTGTTGACTATAATATATTATATTTTTTCTTTTAGGTAGGTGATGGCTGCGAAATTAACAATAGACGAGAGGGTGAGGTTGGTTTTAATGTATGGAATACCAGGTACAACAAATCGATGAATCGGTAAAGAATTTAAATTCTATACCGATTAATCGACTTGTAGTACCTGGTATTCCATGCATCAAAACCAAGCTCACCCTCTCGTCTATTGTTAATCTCGCAGCCATCCCCTACCTAAAAGAAAAAAATAATATTATAATCAACACTGAAAATTCCTATAATGCGCGACTTTTGCGTCACCCTGTATATATATATATATATATATATTCAGGTAGCACAGTTGATGGATTGTTGATACATGGTTGATATAGTTGATATCAATCAAGCATCAACAGTCCATCTGCGAAAACAACAAAATTTGTTGTGCATATATGTTACAGTCAATGTCTAAAATCAGGCAATTTGTAAATTGACTGAAATTTTAGGTACTGTGTCAAATTGATGATACACACAAAACCTAACCTAACCTAAACTTTCTGGTAATGCTGCATATGCATGCCCCCTGGTATTTCCCAATATGCTGCCTAAAAATTTATTAGGTTAGGTTAGGTTTGGTTTTGTGTGTATCATCAATTTGACACATTGCCTAATATTTCAGTCAATTTACAAATTACCTGATTAGACATTGACTGTAACATATATATATATATATATATATATATATATATATATATATATATATATAATGACAAACGCTTGAATCACCAAACGTTTCGGTTTCGAGAGTCTTAACTGCCATCTTCAGTGATAATAACTACCCTGCTAATCTGGTCCTTAAATACGTTAGATCATATCTAAATAATATTGGATTTGTAAACATGCTTTTAATTGTAAAAATGCTTTTAATTGTGACTGTAATACCACATATATTAGCTCCACTTCACGCGAATTGAAAACGAGGGGTTCGATGAGCATGTAAAAGTTAGTAGCAGGACCTCCTTGCCGTTAAGTAAACCAACTAAAACATTCATTTGAGATCAAAGTTTAAACTGTAATCACCATGTCATTTTCAATAGTTTTTCAATCCTTTTTAAGTCAAACTGTGAAATTAATCTAAGACGTATGAAGTCAATTTGCATTTTTAGAAATAAACCTACTTTAAATGATCTGTTGAAATGAACAGTGTAAAGTAATAGATTTTAATTATTTTAATTGTTTTAAATCATCTATTAGTATATTTTAAATCATATTATATAAACAAATCCTGTATATATTTTAAGCCTCCCCTTTTAACTTTTCAATGTAATGTAATAGTATTAATTTTTTTTTTTATCATAGTTATGACAACCACTGAAGATGGGAGGTAGGCCTCCCGCAACGTTTCGTGATTAAAAAAATGTTAGTTGAAGCATTTGTCATTCTATCTATCTCGAAACCCCATTTCCCTAGGAACAAGCCTTTGTCCAGAATTTTATATATACACTCTTGTGTGTGTGTGTGTGTGTGTGTGTGTGTATATATACAACAAATTTTGTTTCGTCCTTAACATCAAAATTATTTTTATTCCTAATTTAATAAATGAAAACTGTATTTCAGTTTCATAAATGAAAGCTAAATAACCAAATCAACAAAAGAAATTTAATTTTCCTTAACAATGGAAGGTACAGTTTCAGTAGAATGACGATATGAACAAATCCGAAATTCAGGGACAGTTTTGGCGTACAGACCCGAAAATGGGAATAGTTTTGTTGGGTTGAGGACTATTTACCAATTCGTGGAATTACAGCTGTTACCACTCTTATCATCTCAATTTAAATTTTTAATCACAACTTTAAAAAACCTTACACAAACACGAATTAGTAACCAAATAATGACAATCTAAATTGCAGCTAGTATCCACTTTGATAATAATAATAATAATAATAATAATAATAATTAAGAAATAGAATGATAGTCTCACCACAGGTAATGAGATTAATCCTTTATCTCCAATTTAACTTGAAAGCAAAGCTAGAGTTCTACAGAAATTCGCGAGTTCTATGACCAAATCTTATTCTCCGACGATAATAAGCGAATAATTGGTACTACTAAAATTAAATTAATTACTTTAATTACACTTTGTTTGGTCTAGTGGAAGTATGATATTTTGGGGATGGTTGGTCACCGTAAGTCCCATGAAAGGAAATGGTTTTCCGTTTGATGATATGTCATTTCTCTGAAAAGATATGACATGTATACAGATAGTATATGCATTTATATATGATGATTATCGCGCAGTTACGCGTAATTCCACGTAGGCCTACATGTAGCTCGTCAGTTGCTGATGTTGCATGAATTACGATATGAATCGACTGAAAATGAAGTTTGTATTTAGAATTGCATTTGCATGACTTGTTACTGACAGAACTGTTATTTGCTTCCCTTCATAGTAACTCGCACAGCTATTAAAATGATATTTAGTTGGCATGTTTAAGCAAAGTAGTGTGTGTGTATATATATATATATATATATATATATATATATATATATATATAGATACTTCTCTTATTCAGATATTAACGCATTATAATGTTTGTAAAAGTTTTACATGATTTAATTTCCTTTTTGTCAATTGTGGCAGCATAAAATGTAGGAATAAAATGACCAACGCTGATTCCAAAATTTAGATAACAAATCGCCTCACATTACATCAGATGTTTCAGGACACAAATTCCATCATTACTGATTGAATGTTTAGGGTAAAACTGTAGTACGTGTAATAATAATAATAATAATAATAATAATAATTCGTATCATTAATATTATCTCGCATTCAAGTTTTGTAGATTAAATTTAGTTGAAGTTCACTGATTCTGAAAATAAGAATGAGCACGAGAGATCACTGCACCAGCCCTGTTCGAAAGCTCACTGTGACGCTACTGGTTGTACTATGTCCAATTTTAGTTTTAAGATTCACAAAAGTCAAGATTGGTTGAAAAGTTGCAAAAGAAATTGAATAAGTAAACTTCACTAACGAGATTTCATCCAGGAAAGTCTGAAGACAATGCATATAAGTGATGCAAAGAAAAATTATCATTATTATTATCGTCATTATTATTATTATTAATATTATCATCATTATTATTAATTATTATTGCTGCTGTTGTTGTTGTTGTTTTTGTTTAATATAAAATTTATCTTACTCCTTTTGTTTTATAGAAAGCGTATCTCTGATTGAGTAAATTGGTCAAACCAACGAATTAGTGAGCCTTCCATGTTACGTACAGAATTACTGACCCTCCACATTACCAAGCATTATTTTCGTTATTAAAGAAGGGTTAGTGCCTATATTGAATGAAACCCTTACGTCCTATTCATCCGGTAGCAGGACTTTTTTTATATCCTGTAAATGTGTATCGATATTACAACATATTTGTCCGTTTCGGAGAAACATTTCATATTAATAATATAATTGCTGTAAACATAACCTAATTCTTTAACCAAAATGTATGTCATTTTACAACAGCCATTATAGGTTTCTTACATATGTAATACATTCTATTATAGATCTAATGAATTAGCATTAGGATCTTCATGCATCTACGTTGGAAACTTTTGAGGCGGTTTCAGGTTCCCCAACCTCCATCGATTCTGCCTGAAGAATATATATATATATATATATATATATATAAAGCACAATGACCGTGTGAAAAATTAAGTAAAACAATTAAAATCCCCAGTGGTTAAAATAATAAAACCCTAAAACCGCGAAGCTTTTCGAGAGAGTCTTCCCTCCTCATTCGGGCGGTGGGCAGAAACTAAAAGTGTGGGTATATATATATAAAACCTTAGTTTAAAAAAAAAAAAAATTTAGTTTCCCTTCCGCCTGAATTGTCCATTCTGACGAAGCTCACGCTTGTTGTCCCACCTTTGCCCCACGGGTTAAAGTGGACAGAGTTGGGCAGTAACGTCGTTAGTCATATGTTGCTCTTACTTTGAATATTAAAAAGCAAAAAGTTAAGGTAGTTCTTTTTATTGCTATTCACCAACCTCACAATATATAATTTGTTTATTTTGTCTTGAGTTAAATGCTCGGAGTTCAATTTTGTATACATATATATAATATAATAATACTATACGATGTACAGTTATTATATACAGAATACTGGTATGGATTTGAAAAATAACGAGTAACGAGTCGCTACGAGTTACATTTTTAAATAAGTAACGTGTTTGGGTGACGACACTACTTTTTTTGGCAAGTAACGGCTAAAGTAACGTCATTACTTTTTTCGAGTGAAGTGCCCAATACTGAAAAAGGAATCCGAATCATAACTCAACAGGGAAGTAAGAAATTACAAAGTCCCCGCCTGGTCCCGTTTAGCCGCTCAATGTCTTAACTACTACACTACCCAGTACCCAGGGTACCCAATTATCTAGCAACCAAAATTTCTGTATAGAAGGATAAACAGTTTGGTGAGCTGTGCGCGGCCTGCCTGTCCTCGTCATTAATCGAACTCGGGGCCGAGGGATCCATAATCAGCGATGCTAATCACTATATCACCGAAGCTTATATATACATATATATATATATATATATATATATATATATATATGCCTGGACACGACTTTCTATATTCGATTGTACATATAAGACTTCAACCTCTATTTATTTATTCAAATATTTTAAATATAAAAAACATTTGTGGAAAATACGAGTAGCCCTATATGTATATTTCAAACTATATTTCTAATAATATATATTTATATGATATATATATATATATATATAGATATATATATATAATATATATATATATATATATATCGTAACCTTTCCAATAATTTAGTGATTCCCATAAAAATCAGTTGTAAGTTTAAAACGTTTCACATATTCTTAAAATATTTTTTCTGTTTACCCCAATAATGAGGTATGACCATACGAAATTGATAATTTGATTAGTTTGAATTAGAAATTCTCCAGTGATTTTCCTATGATGAAAATTTGAGTAAATTTCAAAGATCCGTTACCTTTAATCACAAAATGTCAAATAATTGTATGCGTGAAAAATTGCGCTCAGAGTGTGACGTAAATATAACCTTCAAAAAAGCTTGGTCAACTTAAATTATTATATTTGGCCGGAGTACGTTAGTCCTTGTCGTACGTACGAAGTTTCAACCTTATTTATGGAGATGATACCGGAATTATTTCGGAGCAATCCAAGAATAAGCACCCCAAATCAATTTACGGTGCTTTTTCTTGGATTGGGGTCGAACCAGGGTGCTTATTCTTGGATTGCTCTAAAATGGAGTTAAAATGGAGTTAATTGCTCTAAAATGGTTAATTGAATGCCCGGTTAGGTTAATTGTACGCCCTTGAAGATTGGTTAAGTTAAGTCGTGATATTTTCGTTAGTTTTAACGAAAATATCACGACTTAACCTAACCAATCGTCAAGGTCGTACAGTTGACCTAACCCGGCATTCAATTAACCTAACCGGGCAATCAATAATTTTACCGCAGGCAGGTTTCGATATATTTATAAATAAGTCCTGAAATGTAAAAACCATTCAGAAGTTTGAGGGCAAGATGACAGCATCAACTTTTCAAATTGAAGTGTTACCATTATAAGTTGAAGATTCATTGCCAGTAATAAATTGGTGTAAGGAAAAAATCTTATTAAAAAAGTAATGCTCTATGCTAAGTGCGATCAAGCAATGACCTGGACAAAGTTTTCGAGGAATGTTGACGTTGAAATCCTTTAATTTGGATTGAGGTCGAACTGGGGTGCTGTTTCTCGGATTGGGATCTAATTGGGGTGCTTTTTCTCGGATTGGGTTCTTTCGGGTGCTTATTCTTGGATTGCTCCATTATTTCTTTACCTATACCTATGCCACTTAAAATTTTTATTTCTCTTCCTATAGCTATACCCATACCTCATTAACATTTTATTTCTCTACTTATGCCTTATACCTATGCCTATTCCTACTGAAAAGTTGATTTAAATACCTACATCTATACTTGCAAATATTTTATTTCTATACTTACTGTATGCGTATACCTTAATTTATTTCTATAGCGTTTCTATGCCTATACCGTACTTTAATTTATATTTGGTATGATATCAGCTAGATTTATAAGCAATTTGTTAAAGAGTTTACATAACTTCCCGCAACATCAAAGGTCATATGGCAGGAAAAGGTTTCCAGGGATATTTGAATTTAATATTATTGTTATTATTATTATTATTATTATTATATTATATTTGTAATTTCGGTATTTTATAAAATACTTTATCACTCACTATAAACAAACACGTGTCAGTTTTATATTCATTTAAACTCGGTTAACTGACGTAATATAAAAAATCTTTTAATGTTTTTCCTGCATTTCCCAATGCAATTTGAAACAGAGGCGCAATGTAACAGGTAATCGATGCATTTATTTAATATTTTATTAGAAATGCATAAATAAGTTTATACATTCATTGTACTGTATTTCTTTATGCAAAAAAGAAAATATAAACTTTCACTGAATAATTTTTGTAACGTAGCTTGGTCCTTATTTTTGATGATTCGGACAAACAATACATTTCCTTTAGCTCGGTTGTTCATTCTGTTTCTCAAAAGATTTAGGATGTACTGAAAGCCTAAAAAGAGTCTCTCCACAGAAACCTGAGTAAGAGGAAGTGACAATGGAATAAAAGTTAAATATTTTATGTTCTCAGAAAAATCACTTTCCTTCCACCATCTGCCAATATTCCATTTTGCTACCAGTTCTGACAAAACTTCAACTTTCACTGTCACAGCCTATTCTGTCATTAATTGCTTTGAAGTACAAGAATTTATCAAATTTAAATTATGAACTAAAAAATAATATATAATTTAATTAATGGACAGTAGGTAGATATTTAAATTTTACTTTTTATGCATACAGCTACCTCACTAAACGAAAAAAGGGAGGGAAATTTTGGAACATAGCGGACACAAGTTCTTTTACAATCGAGGAGCGTCTTCTTGTGAGTGTTTGGGTTCGCGAAAAAGAATGTATTGGTAAAACTTATAATGATATGAGAGAAGACTTTGCAATGCATTTTAATAAAGCAGTCCGACTGAGGCATAGTTACGTAAAATGGATAAAAAACATTCACAACAGGATCTATTTTAGATGCCAAACGATGTGGGAGACCGCAGAAATATGCGGACGTTAGTGTTCGTTTAGTCTCGAATGCAATAATGCGTTGATCACGACGGTATCCATACAGACCAATTGGACGCATAAACAGCAAGATATCTTTTAATTTAATTTCAGTTTCATTTGTAACTTTTTTTCTGTTTTTGGTTTAAATAAAATGTTTCGAAAGTTAAGCTCACTCTTTCATCAACCATTCTATGTGACCCTATCGCGAGTTTTGTCCATCCATATATATATATATATATATATCTATATATATATATATATATACACACACGAAGGGCCAATCAATATATTTTGCCACCACCTTTTTTTTTTTCCAAGTTTCCTTGTAAGTTCCAAAAATTTTGTACACAAGTAGTTATATACCTTTTTTACAAGTTCTTATTTTTCCACATAGTCTCCATCCTTTTCTACGGCTTTCCTCCACCTCGAAACAAGGGCCTTTATTCCTTGCTGGTAAAGGTTGGCTGGGTTCCGCTGGAGTCACCTCTTAACCTCCTCAACAACCTCATCGTCACTCTGAAACTTTCTTCCACAAATAGCATCCTTCATTGGCCCAAACAAATGGAAGTCTGAAGGTGCCAGATCTGGGCTGTATGGAGGGTGGGGTAACACAGTCAAGCGCATTTTTGTGATGGCCTCTCTTGTCTGCAAACTGTTGTGTGGTCTTGCGTTATCGTGCAAAAGAAGAACGTATTCCAGTTTTCTCTCCAGTCGAACTCGCTTTATACGTCTCTGGAGTCTCTGTAGGGTAGCAATATACGCCTCTGAGATGATTGTTTGTCCTTTCTTCATAATGTCCACCAGAATGACCCCTTTCATGTCCCAGAAGATGGTGGCCATAACCTTTCCTGCAGAGGGGGCCATTTTTAACTTTTTCTTGCGTAGGGAATCTGCGTGATGCCACTCCATGGATTGGCGTTTTGTTTCAGGTTCAAAGTGGTGTACCCAAGTCTCATCCCCAGTCACAATTCGTGAAAGGAAGTCATCCCCTTCTGTCTCGTATCGAACCAACGACTCAGAAGCAATTTCTTTTCATTTGGGCTTTGTAATCTTCAGTCAGTTCGCGAGGAACAAACCGTGAACACACTTCTGAGTATCCCAGTTGCTGAATTATCGTAGTCACACTTCCTTCACTAATTCCTAGCTCCAGTGATAGCTCCTTGTATGTGACGCACCGATTTGATCGAATGATGCTGTTAACATGTTGCACAATGTGAGATGGCAGCCGATGCCGGGCAACCGCTGCGTGGTTCATCATCGAGGCTGGCTCTCCCTCTCTCCGATGATCTCACACGTTTAGACCAGCGTCCAACTGTGCTTCGATCAACAACAGCATCTCCGTAAACGTTTTGTAGACGTTTGTCAATATTTCCAACTGTTTTTTTTTCTGCGGTTAAAAACTCGATAACAGCTCTCTGTTTACGACGCACATCACTGTCAGATGCCATTTTTGAAACTGCGTTAACCATCGGTTTTATACAAGGAGGTTAAAATTTACGGCCCAAAAGACATTTCAGCCCCATGGCCTATTATTTAGCTAAGAAAAAAGGGTGAGACAAAATATATTGAACGCCTCTAGTCTAGTATATATAACCTTTGGTTAGCTTCCGCCCGAATTGTTAATTCTGACGAAGGTCAAGCTTTTCACTCCACCTCAGACCTACAGTTTAACGTGGAATCCGAACCACGCCACACCAGGAGCCCAGCGTCTTAACCACTAGGCCATCAGGATACCCATTTATCTACCAACCACTTTCTTTATTGTGTGAAAGGATGAACAGCTGGGTTTTGCTGCGCGCCAGCTGCCGTCACCGAGTCTCGAACCCGGGGCCGACGGATTCGTGGTCAGCGACGCTAACCACTACACCACCGAGGCGTATATATATATATATATATATATATATATATACAGGGAATTGTTGGTACAGGTATTCCCTTACTTGGGTGCTGTAATGTGCAGGAGCGCCGTCTTGCTGGAACCATGTTGGGAAATTTCCTTCTTCGTTCAAGACACTGGGAAATGCTTCTTCCTTGAGCATACGTAGGTAGGTGCCTCCAGTGACATGTTCATCGAAAAAGAGGGGGCCTATGATGCGATCCTTCCAAATGCCACACCATACCATCACCCGAGATGCACCTTGTTCCTTTGAAGAGGTATACCAGTGAGGGTTGTTTTGAGACCAGTAGCGGGTGTTCTGTCGATTTACCTCACCATTTCCATAAAACCAGCCTCGTCACTGAACAGAATGGTGGACGGGAAATTGGCATCCCGAACATATTGTTCCGTAGCCCATTCACAAAATTCCATCCGTCGGTCGGGATCATCTTCACTTAATTTCTGTAGGATCTGAAGTTTATATGGATGCCATTTGTGAGCCTGAAGAATGCGGTGGATGCTACTTTTCGACATTCCTGTCTCGGCGGACAATCGCCGAAGAGACTTATTGGGACTTCTGTTAAAATGAGCCAGGATAGCAGTAGCTGTATCATCGTCAATGGACCTCCTTGAAGGTCCACTGCGTGGTTTATCTTCTATGGATCCTGTTTCCTTAAACTTTGCAACAAGTCTGCTAACACAACTCTGTGTTATTGGCTCGCAGTCTGGATGCAGTCTGTTAAATTCAGCAGCGGCCTCTCTTTGACTCCGATTTCCTATGAGTAGAATTATCTGGATTCGTTCTTCCTTGCTCACAGACATTATGGCCTGTAGAAAGAGAAAAATATGAATTATGGTTTGTAGAAATAGAAAAATATGAATTTCTCCTATGATGCCGGACTTATGGGACACCCTGTATATATATATATATATATATATATATATATTATATATATATATATATATATATATATATATATATACTGTGTGTGTGTATATATATATATATATATATTCTCTTCGTCATTTTTTGTTAGTAAGAATTTGATTTAGAATAAATATTGTGCCAGTTACATTTTTGATATAGCAAATTAACTTATATTTACCTTTGCGTGTATAGTTCCTTCCTCATAATCATTCTTTGAAATTCTTCGTCAACCTATTGTATTTCTCTTTCAGATATGGTACTTGTTTCTTTTTGATTCTTCATTTTTCATTGTTGTACGAGTGCAGAAACGTTCCTTAACACTTATGTCGTTTCTATTCATTTATATACTGCGCGGTCATTGCAGTTATATGCGCATATTCACGATTTGCGAGGGTGCCCTCTCAGGGCATTGGTTTCTGCCCTATGTGGGAGAATTTCGATTTGTGATTAAGTGAGGTCCGTAGCATAATGGTAGCGCGTCCAACCGGCAATTGGAGGCCCTGGGTTCGATTCCCGGGCGGTTCGCCTCATTTTTCATTTATTCGTTATCTCTCCTCCTCGTGTGCAGAAAACGTTCCTTAACACTTATGTCGTTTCTATTCATTTATATACTATACTGCGCGGTCATTGCAGTTATATGCGCATATTCACGATTTGCGAGGGTGCCTCTCAGGGCATTGGTTTCTGCCTATGTGGGAGAATTTCGATTTGTGATTAAGTGAGGTCCGTAGCATAATGGTAGCGCGTCCAACCGGCAATTGGAAGGCCCTGGGTTCGATTCCCGGGGCGGTTCGCCTCATTTTTCATTTATTCGTTATCTCTCCTCCTCGTGTGCAGAACGTTCCTTAACTTATGTCGTTTCTATTCCATTTATATACTGCGGCGTCATTGCAGTTATATGCGCATATTCACGATTTGCGAGGGTGCCCTCTCAGGGCATTGGTTTCTTTGCCCAATGTGGGAGAATTTCGATTTGTGATTAAGTGAGGGCCGTAGCATAATGGTAGCGCGTCCAACCGGCAATTGGAAGGCCCTGGGTTCGATTCCCGGGCGGTTCGCCTCATTTTTCATTTATTCGTTATCTCTCCTCCTCGTGTGCAGAAACGTTCCTTAACACTTATGTCGTTTTCTATTCATTTATATACTGGCGCGGTCATTGCAGTTATATGCGCATATTCACGATTTGCGAGGGTGCCCTCTCAGGGCATTGGTTTCTGCCCTATGTGGGAGAATTTCGATTTGTGATTAAGTGAGGTCGTAGCATAATGGTAGCGCGTCCAACCGGCAATTGGAAGGCCCTGGGTTCGATTCCCGGGCGGTTCGCCTCATTTTTCATTTATTCGTTATCTCTCCTCCTCGTGTGCAGAAACGTTCCTTAACACTTATGTCGTTTCTATTCATTTATATACTGGCGGCGGTCATTGCAGTTATATGGCGCATATTCACGATTTGCGAGGGTGCCCTCTCAGGGCATTGGTTTCTGCCCTATGTGGGAGAATTTCGATTTGTGATTAAGTTAGGACCGTAGCATAATGGTAGCGCGTCCAACCGGCAATTGGAAGGCCCGTGTTCGATTCCCGGGCGGTTCGCCTCATTTTTCATTTATTCGTTATCTCTCCTCCTCGTGTGGCAGAAACGTTCCTTAACACTTATGTCGTTTCTATTCATTATATACTGCGCGGTCATTGCAGTTATATGCGCATATTCACGATTTGCGAGGGTGCCCCTCTCAGGGCATTGGTTTCTGCCTATGTGGGAGAATTTCGATTTGTGATTAAGTGAGGTCCGTAGCATAATGGTAGCGCGTCCAACGGCAATTGGAAGGCCCTGGGTTCGATTCCCGGGCGGTTCGCCTCATTTTTCATTTATTCGTTTATCTCTCCTCCTCGTGTGCAGAAACGTTCCTTAACACTTATGTCGTTTCTATTCATTTATATACTGCGGCGGTCATTGCAGTTATATATGCATATATATAGATATATATATATATTATATATATTTTTTTACTCTACTTACTGAAGGTATATTGAGGCTTTAAAACCTCATTGCTTAGGGGCCATTCAAAAACCACGTGTTCCTAAAGAGGGGGAGGGGTTCCTTATTTGACCATCAAAGGCCACATGGGGGAGGAGGGTCTTGACGTTTAACCACGTGAGTCAATACTAAGCATTAAAATATCCTGTTTTATAATATTGTTTATCATATCATATTTTTTATATATATATATATGAAAATTATATATATATATAATATATATATATATAAGCAAACAACCACAAGGAAAAGGAAACACAAAGTCCGAGCGCTTTCGTGATATATTCACATTATCAAGGAGGAACAGAATATATCACGAAAGCGCTCGGACTTTGTGTTTCCTTTTCCTTGTGGTGTTTGCTTATTAATAAAGTCACGTGTTATTTTGTGATTTTATATATATATATATATATATATATATATATATATATATATATCCCGCAAGGGGGTTCTAAGCTCGTGCTCTTGAGTGCTCTTTGTGCTCGTTTGTACGTGCTTGTTCCTGGAGGTTTCACGTGCGCCCTCCCGGCCCTAGCACCCAAGGATGATGGGGCTCGCCCTGCAGTCCTTGTCATCCTTGGTCTTTTTCCACTTCGACTGTCCCCTCCACCCTTTCTTTTTCCTCTGTCTTTCCTCTCACTTTTTCTTTGTTTTTCCGCTGAGATATGCCCTTTAAATAGAGGCGAATCGGTTCTTCCTGAACTAAAAAAAAAAAAAAAATAAAATAAAAAAAAAATATATATATATATATTAATATATATATATATAATATATATATATATATACCTGACAAAGATAAAAAGAGGTAATTCTCGGAGGACCACAAGGCAACGAAACCGGCACCCCCCTTTGGAAAACGAATCGGAACCACCTGTATGCGAAAACGATAGAGAAAAATAAAAATAATCCTAGCCAACATTCAGGGCCTTAAATCAAATCATTCCCCGGACAAAGTTTTATACCTGAAAGGATTCATGCAAGAAGCCTGAGCAGACTTTACATGCCTCACGGAAACTCATCTGAAGGAGTGCCAGGTGAACTGTGAAAATTGTGAGTTCTGTGTTGACAAAAAAGAAATACAAATTGACAACTATAACATCCTCCGAGCCGACAGAACAGTGAGACGTAAAGGAGGATTTGCTATTTACACACGCGAAAGGCATATGGCAGAAATGACTATAAGTACCTCAAACAGCTACGTAGAATGTGTAGCAGCAAAAGTTGAAAAAATAAATATGGTACTAATTATAATGTACAGACCCCCAAACACGCCAACCTCAAAATTTTCAGACTCCATTACAGAGGTAAGAAACTGGGTAAAAGATCTACACTCTCCAACCTCAAATATTTTTCTCTGTGGCGAATTTAATTTCCTATTCATGAAATATAAAAGGATATGAAAAATATATGTATACACCAGAACAAGGGGGGCACACGAGAAGACCAGGAGCGGGTAAAAATGCTACTAGCTCTAGCGGCAACAGGAAAAGAAAGAGCAGGCACAACAGAAAGAAGCACATTCGAATTTTTTTATTTTCACTCCAAAGCTATAAATTGGGGAGGTGTTACATCCAGCATGGAAGTAATAGATTGGAAAACCATTTTCGAGGCCAAGACAACGGAGGAGATGCTAATGACTTTAGAGGAGAAGACGTTAGAAATTGAGGAAAAACATGTCCCAAAAATACAACAAAGAGGAAAGAGAAGCAGGTTCGAATAACAAAAGAGGGCATTGTTCCGAAAGAGAAAAAGAGTGACTCAAAATTAAGTAACTGTAAAGATAACAACATCAGAAAAATATTAAATGATAAACTGCAAAGTATCGATGACGTCGTACAGGAACTAATTGAGAAGCATACAGAAAAAGAAGACGACGCTATAGAAGCGATAAAGGCTAACTCAAAGTACTTCTATAATTTCGCAAAAGAGAAAGTTGAAAAACAATGCGACTATCAGACCTTTAAAAAATGAGAACAGTGCTTTATCTGATGATCTAACAGAAGTATATGAAATATTAAGAGCTCAGTACGAATCATCTTTCAGTACCCCAAAAACTGAAACTGATATGCGATAGAAACACGTTCTTTGAAGAAGAACTACAAGGGGAAAGTATAACGGACTTCGACTTTACGACAGATGATATTACACAAGCCATATGAAAAATAAAAAAATACTCAGCGGCAGGACCGGATAAATGGAATGCCACACTGATCAAAAACTGCAAGAATGCAATCGCTGAGCCTCTATATTGGATATGGAGACGATCACTAGACACGGGAGAAATACCGTGCATCCTGAAAAGCGCGAACATAGTCCCAATATATAAAGGAGATCGATCCAAGGCCAAAAACTACAGGCCAGTGTCGCTTACATCTCATCTCACTAAAATAGTTGAAAGAATAGTTAGACAGAAAATCTATGACTTTTTGGAAACAGAAAAAATTAAATGATAACCAACATGCGTTCCTGTCAGGCAGATCATGCCTATCACAACTAATGGAACACTACAACAACATTATTGATGCACTAGAAAGTAATGAAAACTTTGCCAAAGGGTTCGACAAGTGTGACCATGGAATCATAATACATAAACTGAAATATATGGGAATAACGGGAAAATTAGGGGAATGGATATATAATTTCCTTAGTGAGCGGCGGCAAGTCGTTACAGTACAAGGAATATCTTCATCAGAATCAGAGGCCCTCAGCTCAGTACCACAAGGAACAGTATTAGCTCCACTACTCTTCATAATCATGCTAACTGACATATGAGGACGTTACCAGAGACAGCACAGAAACGTCATTTGCGGATGACACAAAGATCAGTAGAAAAATAAGAAACCCAGAAGATGTAGGATTTCTACAAACCGACATGAACAGAATCTACAAGTGAACGGAAGACAACAATATGAAGTTTAACACAGAAATTTCAGCTGTTACGGTACGGAAAAAGAGAAGACCTAAAATCCATGGAATATTATACCCCAACTGGACAGGAAATTCAGAAAAATTCTCGAGCAAAAGATTTAGGGGTTGTAATGACTGATGATGCGAAATTTGAAACACAAAATAAAATAGCAGTAAACAGAGCAAAGAGAATAACGGGGCAGATATTGAGAACCTTTAAACGAAGCGATAGGAATGTAATGATTCCTCTACTGAAAACCCTGACCATACCCAAATTGGAATAATGCTCGGTCCTAACATCCCCATATAAAAAAGAAGACATTAGACAGTGGAAGGGATTCAGAGAAGCTTCACAGCCAAGATCAAGGGGTGCAAAGAACTAAATTACTGGGAAAGGTTACGCTAACTAGAACTATATTCACTGGAAAGGAGAAGAGAGAGATGCATCATTATTTACACTTGGAAAATAATAGCGAAACTAGTCCCTAATCTTACTCTGAACCCTGTAACTCCCCAAACAACGGTGGAAAGTAGAAAAGGAAGACTGTGTCGTGTTCCCAAATTAAAGGCGAGACAGGGAACATCCTTAACCCTGAAAGAAAATAGTTTTGTTGTGAGAGGGCAAAAACTGTTTAATCAGCTGCCCAAAGACCTAAGAAACACAAAGGGAGTTGCAGTGGACATCTTCAAAAGAAGATTAGACGCTTGGCTCAGAACAATCCCCGATGAGCCGGGCGTACCTGGCTATGTGAGGTGGAGAGCACAAGAAACCAACTCACTACTTCACCAGGTCAACTCGAGAAGAGGGGCGACAAGCTTGACCTTCGCGAAATGAGGAATCATCGCGCGGAACCTTTGTAAGGTTGTAAGGTATATATTTCGTAAACTCCAGAAAATTCCAGAAGAATCGAATCTTTATAAATACAAATTCGCTGTACCTTTATTTCAAAAAAATTCTAGAAGATTCGAATCTTTAACGTTCATGAAACACAAATTCGCCATACTTTTAATTTTATTATTTTTAATTTGCTTTATTTTTTTATTTTAATTTGCATTTTAATTTACATAAGATTAAGAGGGGGTGGGGGTGACATCAGAGGACCACGTGGTTTTGGAGGGGGGGTTTAAGTTATTGGCCACAAATGATCACAAGGGGGGGGAACGGGTTTGAAAACCACCGAAAAAGGACCACGTGGTTTTTGAATGACCCCTTAACAAGGGACCTTCCCTTTCTTCTATGAATGGAAGCGAAGTATTCTTATGCTTGAACTATTTCGTCGAAGTTTCATTATCAACTTAATACAAAATGCAAACAATCTCCTGAAAATAATTCAATAAAAATAATGAATAATATATTTTATTTATATATATATATACAGGGCGTCCCAAAAAAATGTATACACACTTTAACATCTGATAGCTCAATTGATGTTTCTTTCTTTCCAAGTTAAACCCATTAGAATTAATAATGGCAGTCAGACTAAGCTTTGAACAAAGGAAATTCATTCTAAAATGCTACTGGAAGTGTGAAAACGCAGTTGAAGTGCAAAGACAGTTTAGGAGGGAGTTTCAAACAGATCCACCAACGCGACTACCATCACTCGAATTAGAGATAAGTTTGAAGCCGATGGAACTGTTCAGAATGTCCACAAGAAGCGTTCCGGAAGACCACGGACATCGACAAGCCCCACAAAGCAAGAAAGAGTACTGGAAACGTATCACCAAAGTCCAAGAAAATCTGTGCGGCAAGCGAGTCGTGAGGTAGGAATTTCAGAATCGTCTGTCCAACGCATTTTGAAGCGCTGTCAATGGAAAAGTTACATTCCAAGATTAGTCCATGCTATTAATGAAGATGATCCGGACCGAAGAGTGGAGTATTGCGAGTGGTACTTGGCACGATGTGGATGTGGATTGGACGAAGGGGTTTCGTAGAATACCCTCCGCGTTCACCAGACCTCACACCACTAGACTTTTTTTTATGGGGATACTTAAAAGACAAAGTCTACGCTATAAAACCTGCAACAGTCGCTGAATTGAGAGCAGCCATTGAACGAGAATGCACACAAATACCAAACGAAATGTTTCGTGATGTTTGCGATTCCATTGCTTCGCGTTATCAGCAGTGCCTGGACCAGAACGGACGTCAGTTTGAAAACAGGCGTTGACAAAACAATTAAATAATGTCTGTAGATTCTATTACATTTTGAAAATGAAATGTATTTTAATAAACATTGCCTTTATAATTATTTAAAGTGTGTATACATTTTTTTGGGACGCCCTGTATATATATATATATATATATATATATACACGGTGAACCAAAAGTAGGTGGACAGTAGGTTGAATACGGTTTGTGTTATATTATATTATAACTATGGTGTTCATTATAACTATGGTGTTTGTGTTTTATTATATTAAATATTATAACTAAATTTATTTAAATTTTATTTTGTATTATAGTATACAAAAAAATTAAATATGTATTCTCAAAATAACGTTATCATTTACTGTCCACCTACATTTGGTTCACCCTATATATATATATATATATATATATTATATATTATATATATATATATATATATATTATGTTTAGCTAATAAAAATAAAGCTGAACAAATATTAACCATAAAATAAACAAATTTAGAAGACTAAGATATTTCGAACTTACTTTTATGTAAAGCTGGAGTTGTTGCAATGCACACACGCACACACGCACACACACACACACACACACACCACACTATATATATATATATATATATATATAAACACAGGGTGTTTCACAACCGGTCTGCCATACGTTGGGGAGTGATTTAGGGAGTGATATCGAGTAAAAAAGTTAATACAACATTAGGTGCTATTTTCAACCGTTGTGGAGCTACGAACGTCTTAAGATGCGCAAACAACGAATCCCTACTTGTGTGTAATTTGATAGATGGCAGTACTGGTGGTAGTTTCGGTTAACGCAATTACCACTACTCATCTTCATTTTTTTCTTTCAGTTGGTTCTGATCTGTGGTACGAGACAATGTGTTGCGCTAAGGTGAACAATCAAAATGAATGAACAGTTCACACCCGCTGAATACGCTGATATCCATTCCATTTATGGATTCTGTGATGGTAACAGCAGAGCATACCGAACAGGCAAGTGTTTAGTGACACACGCCAGAGATTAAGGGAAACAGGGACAATTGTTCCACGTAACCAAGAACATGTAGCACGACGGCCCGTTGCTGTGGAGGAGCGCCTGCTGGACCTAGTACAACGTAGCCCAACTACCAGTGTTCGAAGGATTTCTAGACGAGTTGGTGAATCCGCATTGCGTGTATGGCGAACCATACATGATGAGGGTTTGTACCCCTATCATTTGCAACGTGTGCGAGCTCTTCAACCGGATGATTACGATAAACGTATTCAATTTTGCCAGTGGATGGTTATGCATCGCCAAATTCTTAATCGCATACTGTTTAGCGATGAAGCACAATTCATTCGGGATGGAATTAACAATAGACGAAATTCCACTTGTGGTCCGCCGATAATCCCCACGGTATCGTTGAAGGAAACTTTCAACATCGATTCTCGGTGAATGTTTGGTGCGGTGTAATTGGAGATCAGCTGATTGGACCGTTCGTTTTGGAACAACGATTAACTGCCGATATTTATTTGAACTTCCTGACGAACGAATTGCTGCTTTTGATGGAAGACTTGCCCTTGGAGACAAGGTGCGCGATATTCTTTCAGCACGAATGGGGGGCCACCATATTTGTCGTCATGTTACGGATTACTTAAATCAGCGGTACGGGAATCGTTGGATTGGTGTGCTACTCCAATATCGTGAACCCCGAGATTTCCAGACCTAACTCCGTTAGATTTCTTTTTATGGGGCCTTATGAAAGAGATGGTCTACAAGACCAAAGTACAAACGAGAGAGGAACTCTTGTGTCGGATTATGGATGCCGCTGCTTACATACGAGAACACCCCGAAATGATTCAATGGGCAGTGTACTCTTGTTTGGAACGAGCAAGGTTGTGCATTGAAAACCGAGGCGGACATTTTGAACATTTATAAAGTGTATCTCATAAAATGTAGCAATAAATACATCAGATTAATACTGTCGTTTATTTTTTTTTCCGTGCACCTTAAAACGACCGTAACTCCGCAACGGTTGGAAACAGCACCGATGTTGTATTAACATTTTTACTCGATATCACCCACCCAAAGTATGGCAGATCGGTTGTGAAACACCCTGTGTGTATATACATATATAGAGTATATATATATCGTAGCCTGTTTTGCCTATAAATATATTTCATGTGCAAATTTGTTTACGAAAAAAATTATAAAATAACAAATGTTTAAAAATAAACATATCAGTAAGATTATAACTAAAATTGGTACTTGTAGGTTATCTCCCCCCCCACCAATTTTGACAGAATATTTTCGTTTAAACTAACGAAAATATCACGACTTAACCTAACCAATTATCAAGGGCGTACAGTTGATCTATTAGATTGAATGCCCGGTTAAATTGGGCATTCAAACCAATCCTTTGCACAATTTAATTATTGCTTTGCTATTCCAAACAATGTTATAATTAATAATAGATCAACTGTACGCCCTTGATAATTGGTTAGGTTAAGTCGTGATATTTTCCGTTAGTTTTAACGAAAATATTGTCAGAATTGGTGGGGGGGAGATAACCTACAAGTACCCTAAAATTTAAAATTTTAAGAATGAAAAAACACGATGGTAATTAGATTAATAGGTTTTGTAGTATCCGAACTTCAGCCATGTTCACACTGCATCCATCTTCATAGGCCTTTTGGTCGTATGTCAGCGTGTGTCGACCACACCATAGATTCGTTCTGACTCGTGCATGACCGCCTCCATTGAACCCACTGGATTTAAGCTGGTCATGCGTGGACGTACGCTGACGTATGAAGGATGCAGTGTAAATGTGGTCCTTGCAGCTTTAGCAAACGCTTATCTTTCATAAATTTGTAATTTATATTAAATATTACACAACGCTTACAATAACAATAAACATGTCAACATTACATACTGGTTAATCTTCCCTCTGTAGAGCAAACGTTGTTCATATGGGAGCTCTAAAACTTGTAAAAGATTATCATTGCTTCCCGTATTTAATCCTTTTCTTTTAAAAAAAAATCTCGTGTTTGGCACGTGCAATTTCTTTGCTAAAAGCTGTGCATACGTAATGAAGTCATGTTGCGGGGGCGTATGTACGGGATTTCCTACGCACCCGGAAACTCCCCTATAAAACTTCCTATCAAAAAACAACTGAAAAAATAAAAGTGCGGGAAACTGACTGTCTGACACAATGCTGATAAACAAAAGACTCTCTTTAGACTGTTCAGGTTTCGTCATAGACACGTTCATTTACTCTAATTTTGAAAATGCTAATATTTATTTTAAAAAATTTAATCGATACAAGAGTTTGAGCGCGTTTTGACTGCCAGATGCTAGATGATTTGTTTATTAGCAAATCTGCTGTGTTCGATAAATTATATTATTCGTATCAGTTCATTCAGTTGACAAATTGCTGGTAATTTCTTTAAATAAACCATTTTTGCGACTTTTTCACTTACGTATTGTGTTCTTTTTTACTGAGCATAGAGTAAAATTAGTTATGTAGAGCCAGCATTATGCAGCAGTCATTCATCTTAAACTTCAAAAAGACAGCAAATCACAGTCCGGACTCTGGCTCTCGTACTGTTGCAGAGCAAATTACAAATGACCAGTGGTGGGCACCGTTAACCAAAAAGTTAACTTCGATAACGATAATCCGTTAACCCCAATTTTTAACTCCGATAACGATAATCCGATAATTTTACTACAAAGTTAACGGAAGTTAACGATAATCCGTTAACGATAACTATTTCTTTACTAACATTTAAAAAAATCAAGGAAAAAAGCTTTAAAACACATAGAAAATGTTTATTTATGCAAAATCCAACAATAAATAGGTATTTAACTGTATTTTTATCAAGTTTTGCAACTTTTTTGCTTAACTTTTTTTTTTATTTTTAATAAAAAATGTACTGATTACATGTTTTGAAACCCTTGTAACCACTAACCATTAACTAAATTTTAATTTACCAGAGAATTATTATGGCGGGAACTGAAAGGTAAAATTAAATTTTAGGCACATTTATTAAAGACTATGACACAATGTGCTGGTTGCCCTTCAGAAAGACCAACTTCTCAAAGTTAGGCCCAACTGCCAGTCTTGACCTCTTGGGCCTCAGGATGTCCTTGCCGAGAGAGAAGAGTCGTTCCACTGCGGCAGAGGACGGAATTGGCAGACTGAAGTTATGGCGGTTTGAATTCATTCGCGGAGCGGTGATCTTCCGTGAATGACTCCTCGCAGTTAACGTGTTAACGGACTTTAACAGACTAAATATCGAGTTATCGGAAGTTAACTGGTCCGATAACGATAAATGGAAATTAACTTCCGTTAATAGTCCGTTAAAAAAAGTTAACTTCATTAATTAACTGTTATCGGATTAACGCTTTAGTGCCCAACACTGCAAATTACTTTCTTTCCACTGGTCAGGTGGTTAGTCATGATCTAGCTGATAACCTCCACTCTCCTAAGAAAGTATCATGGCATGAGAAGAAGATAGTTGCAGGTAATTAATTACATGCATATACTTGCGCCATGCAATATTTGATATGAGCAATATAGTTAAATTTTTAAAAAACTATATTTCAGAATAGATTTAGCAAATATCAATTTCATGTAATTTCCAATGTTTTTCATAAACTTTAACACAATAATCACCCAGTTCTTAGTCATTAATAAGCGTTTTAAGCAATGAAATTAAGATTTACATTTTACTGTACACAGTCAACTGACCATTTTGTTTATATCTTTGTAGATCCGCTCATAAACACGCTTGCAGGATCTTGAAAATCAATCGTCAACCGTGATGACCTGGCAAGCTACAAGGATCGAGCAATTAGAGACTATCTCACTGACGAGAAGAGGTACCATCTGCTACAGCATCCGTATGCTTCAGATGTTGACTACTCCTTCTCGTCACGCACAGAACACAGTAAGATGAGGAAATTTCGGCATGCCTGGCTGCGTCAGTACCAATGGCTCTCCTACTCTCCATCAGAGAATGGTGGCTTCTGGCAAGTCTGCATGCTGTTCGGCCAGGGATAGGATGGCAACGACTTCGGTGTCCTCGTCAACCACCCCTTCACGTACTTCACCAAGGCCAAGTCCACCTTCCAGAAGCACGATAAACCGGCCACTTGACCGCCTACTCGAAGGTTGTTGGCTTCATGGACGTGATGGAGGGTAAGGCAGCGAACGTATACCAGATGGACAACTCTGTTGTAGCTGAGAGAATAATCGCCAACAGGCAGAAGTTGTCATCCCTCTTCAAGATTGTAATCCTGTAGACAAGTGTCACAAAGACAATGCCACAGACTTAGGGAAGGCCCCAAATTTGAACTATAGCAACTTCTTGGCGTTGCTCAATTTCAGGATGGAGGCTGGAAACAAGGTTCTTGTACTGTAGATCACACGGAGAATGCACCAAAGAATGCCACCCACACCAAGAGTATGATCCAGAACAATATGACTGAGGTATGTGAGGGTACACTCCGAGATGTAATCCTCAGCAAAATCAAGGACTTTTCACAGTTCTACTCAGACATCGCAGATGAGGTAACAGATGAGAGCAACAAGGAGCATCTCAGTTTTGTACTGCGCTATATTGACGAGAATGGCGAGACCTGTGAGGACGTTGTGGACTTTATTTACTGACACTGGGGTGAAGTGGGAATCCCTTGTGGCCAAGTTCCTAGGTCAGCTTAGGAAGTACGGCCTTGATGCACGCCTCATGAGGGGTCAGGGCTATGATGATGCTAGTAATATTGCTGGCAAGACAAAAGATGTCGCAGCCATCATCATGAAACAGTTTCCCAAGGTCGCCTACTACCACTGTGCATCCCACAAGCTCAACCTCTTGTAGTCAAGCCCATGGAGCTCACACATTTGTGTAAAGATGAACATCCTCGAGAAGTGATCCAAGTCCTTTGATGACCATCACAAACGACAGAAGAAACTGACTGGCACCATCCAAGCAATCCAGCCAGAGGCCATCCACCAGAAACTCATGGATCTGTGCCTAATAAGATGGATCAAGAGACTCGATGGCCTGGAGGTCTTTACGGAGCTGTTTCTTTCCCTGGTGGCCTGCTCTGAGGATATCATTGCAGCGGGTCCATCTGGTTCGTCTACAGACATCCCTGACTGGTGCCCGTTGCTTCCTGATAGCCATCACCAGCCCTGACTTGCTAATCAGTCACACCATCGCCCGCCACACCCTGGGGTACCTCCGAGGCGTTACTTGCAGCATGCAGGCGCCCACACCACCAAGGACGTGGTGGAAGCAGCTGAAGAGATAGAGGCCATCAGAGTATCCTCCAGGCAGTACGAGATCTACAGATCTACAGAAGCTAGGGCTAACAAAGACCCTAAGATCCACTCTAAGGCTAGCCCGAGAGAAAGGAAAGAGTAGGGGGTTAAGAGAAGAGAAGAGAATAAGGGGTTAAGTAAGGAGCAACACCTATCATTCGTGGGTTAACATTCATTCAGAAAAAGAGGAAAAAGTCTCACCATCATCATCCGCCGGCCACTGCCGACAAGTCAGAAAAATAGTCGGAGAAAATAGGAGAGGGGTGAAAGATGAAAAGAAGTAAAATAAGAACGCTTACAAACCATGCAAACACAGTCTTAACTCACTGTCATACCATGCAAACTACAAACATGCAAGTAGAGGTACAGACATGCAAAGTAAGGAGATAAGAAAAAAAAAAAAAAGTAGGTACAGTTAAACAAAAAGTGGGTTAGTTTACGCTACGAGCTACATCGTCCCTACCCAAACTCCAGCACAATATTTCAAGAAGCGTGTGACCAACTCCTGTCAGAGATGGACCTGAGGTTTTCCACCACCAACCGACAGGTCCTGGAGGTGCTGGTCTTTGTGTCCTATGTCATTATCACCGTCACCCTGAAGGTGGCCTAACAGAAGGTGCTGCAGCTGGTAGACATCTAGAAGGAAGACCTTCCTTGCCCTGGTACCTTGGTAAGTGAAGCCCACAAATGGAGGACCAGGTGGTCACAGAGGATCAACCAAGATACTGCAAACCTGCCAGCCACTCCAGCAGCAGCCCTGAAAGCTACGTCACAAACCCTCTTCCCCAACATCAGAACACTCCTGAAAATCATCTGCGTCCTACCTGTCATGAAATGCACTTCCTGAAAGATCCCACAGCTCCCTAAGACGCATCAAAACATCACTGAGGTCCACAGTGAGGAACACTAGGATGACAAACCTTCTGCACATCTACAGAGACATCCAACTGGACGTTGACCAGCTCATCACCAAATTTTCCCAATGCCATTCAAGTAGGATGAATCTTGTCAATATTCTGGCAGACAAATAAACATTGTAGACTGACAATCCACTGAAAATATAAACTATGATGGTGATTACAAATGGTATATATAATTATAAGTATATAATAATTTATATGTGATTAATTTCGTAATGGTTGTGTATGTATTGTGATATCTAGAATTTAATATAGGGTTATAAAAAATACTCGTCTTATTTGCTAATACAGGGTGTTTCATATGTCCGGAGACATTGGAAATATGTAGAAAGAGTAATATAACTTTATGACAATGTTTTATTTTCAACATACTCTTACAGAAGGTGTTCGAATTGTTTACCCTGAACTTCAAGACACTTCATTACTCGTAACTGACAAACTCTCTGAACTCTTCTGATTGTTTCAGCAGAAATTCGTTGTAATTCCAATTTTATCTTAGCTTTCAAATCTTCAATTGTTCTTAGTTTGTTTACGTAAACAACAGATTTCAAATGTTCCCTTGAATACCTTCTGTAATAGTATATTGAAAATAAAACATTATCATAAAGTTGTATTTCTCTTTCTACATATTGCCAATGTCTCCAGACACACGAAACACCCTGTACATAGTTACAATAGTGTTACTGTTCCCAGACCACATTATTACACTGTGTTTACATTATTACATAAAATAATCAAAAAAACAAAATCTTGCTCCATACCGTAATATATGTGTGTTCACATGATATCACATGAAAGTGCCTGTTTTTGTCCTAGAAAGACCTTTTGGCGACCAAGTTGGAAACCTCCTCTAAGTACACCTTTAGATATGCCTCTTTGTTAAGTAGGTAATTTAAGGAAATCATGAATAGACAGATGAAGTGTGTAAACTGTGCACCTGGTGGGTATAATAGTCCTTTGAATATCTTCCTTATAATTACATTAGGAAGTTCGTCATCTTGATTGTCCAGGAATTCAAAATTTTGTTCCGATTTCCAAATCAATTTCAGTTTCCAGAATTTCCTCATTTTTTTGAGTTTCATCTTTCCTTTTAGTTTCTTCTTCATGTTTAAATAATGATGCAGCTTTTAACATATTTGTACCATTGTTTGTAGTTCTAGAGTATATCTGATCTTTCTTTTGTTTTAAATTATCTAATTCTTCTAAAAGCATATCTGTTATCAGAATACCTGCGCGTCCGTTTTCCATTTCTCTTACGCCAAAAATTCGTGTTTGTAATATTCCATCAAAAAAATATTGTATAGTAATACCCAAAGTTCCTCAATTCAAATGTGTTGCAATGTCTTTTTTCACACAAATCAGTTTTCCTTTAAGATCGTTACTCAAACTTTCTTTTAATTTTGATGAATACTCCTCAACCAATATTTTTACATTTCTCCTATTCATTGTTATGTTTAAAGGCTTTTTGAGACCAGCAGTGTGGCTTCATGAAAGCGAGAATCCTCCATTAAAGTAAATGGACGTCCATTTATAGTTACACGTTCCAGACAACCCTTCTCTAAGTTTATTTAGAGATACTCCTGCGACAGTTTTGTTAGGCTTCCCAAAAGAGTTAGAAACTGATTTTTTACTCGACCTTTTTTCCTGCGAAGATAACTGCAAATAGGTTCTACATTTTCTCAATTCGTTTTAGCATAGACCTTAATTCTGAAGAAATATTTCTTTCCTCCTCCTCTGTTCTATGTATTTCATACTTTCATTTATGAGTCCTTAAACGTTTCGCTAAATTTTCGCTGTGATCCAATAAATTTAATATTGCAACTGGTGCACATTGATTTCTTTTCTAATGGTACACACGAAAAATATTTCAAAAACAAATTTTCTTTTGGACGAACCACTTTAAAAAGCTTCGACCTGTGATCCTTTAACACTGCCCTACAAAGTACAATTGTGTACTTTTTGTAATATATATATATATATATATAATATATATATATATATATATATATATATATATATATATATATATATATATATATATATATATATATACAGGGTGTTTCAGGAGGAAAGGTCAATACTTCGGGAAGTGATAGTATCGGTCATTGTGATAAAAAAAAGTTCATATGAACATGTGTCTAATTCTGAATGGTTACGGAGATAGAGCTGTTTGAATCTGATGCGCGCGCAGCTCTTCCTCCCCCCGCGGTGGTCCCATTCAATGGCCACCAAGGTCTCCAGACCTCTCTCCGTTTGATTAGTTTGCGGGGGTGGATGAAAAGTCAAGCTTACAAAAGAAAGGTGGATACACGAGACGAATTGCTCGCGCGCATTTTGGATGCTGCTGCCCGCATAAAGGAACGTCAAGATCAACTCAGACGAACAACACGCGATCTTCGCACACGAGTTGCAAAGTGCATTAAGGTTGACGGTGGGGTTTTCGAAAACGTATTGTAAACTAACAAATTTGTCATTTCTGTATCTGATACCATTCAAAATGCCAATGTTTAAATATTAAATGTTAGAAACAGTAATTGGTTTCTTTTTCTTGATTACCATTAACAATGCTTTTGTATTTGTAGATTCAAACAGCTCTATCTCCGTAACCATTCAGAATTAGACACATGTTCACGTGAACTTTTTTCTCACAATAACCGATACTATCACCTCCCGAAGTATTGACCTTTCCTCCTGAAACACCCTGTATATATATATATATAATATATATATATATATATATATATATGCTTGAGGCCCAGGCCAAATGGCCCTCCTAGCCCCCCATGATAGGCCAGGTGTGTGTATATATATATATATATATATATATATATATATATATATATATGCTGCAAACTCACAAGGAAAAAGAAAAACGATTCCAAGGCCTTTCGTGTATTCAAAGCTACACCTCGTTCATTCCTGACGAGGTGTAGCTTTGAATACACGAAAGGCCTTGGAATCGTTTTTCTTTTTCCTTGTGGGTTTGCAGCATTCATTCATTTCACGTGTTTTATTGTGAAATTCATCCCATATATATATATATGTATATATATATATAATTATATATAATATTGCTGTACTGTTTTTTAGATGGAACTCTAAGCTTAATAAGGAACAAGATAAGTCTTTCTTATTCTTAACAGGGAAAAGTACAATAGTCACAAAATATATAATGAAAATTATAATTGAGAGGCTGCAAGTTCAAATATTAGACCATAAAAACATTTACAAAGGCTTATCTTAAAATATAAAATCATTTAAAAGTAATTCACGAATTCATAATAATCAACATTATAGAATACATACACAAATCAAATATAAACTAAAATGATAACAAAGAACATCGTCGATTCTCAAAATAGCACGAAAAAATTGCTAAAAATTCAGAACTGGTGGTTGTTGTTATGTATTTTTATTTATCTGCTAAATTATCTTAGTATATTAAAAGAATTGAATGGATTCATCTCATTTAATGTGGGTTTAATTTTAAAAAATACAAATAGATTATATAAAAGGGGGTAAATCTAATTTATGACCACTTGCAATAATGGATGTTCAAATTCATAAGAATGATTTCTAATGCTAGAGAACGAAGAGTGAGAAAGTCTATTTCCAGAACGGGTACTCACGCCAAGTAGTATGACCGCAAAATGGGAGAGTGCAATTGCAATCAACATTGCATGCAACATGCTGAGTGTGTTTTTGTACCTCCTCCCCCCCAAAATTATATATATATATATATGTGGTGTATGTGTGTGTGTGTGCATGCATCTGTAGAAAAGTTTCTTGGAGCAAGTGTAGTTTATGTCCCCCTGAGCAAAAGGGTACACAACCTACATTAGGTCAAAGTTGGGGTACGTAAACTACACGAGGATCTTTAGGAGACATTTTTTAAATGAATCCATCAAATAAAACGTTAAAACTAACGAAAATATTACGACTTAACCTAACTAATCGTCAATTTATATATATATACACACAGTGGCGTACATAAGGTGGCGGGCATAGGGGGCATAGGCCCCACCCATTGTAAAAATTATTACTACTCTCATTAAAGATATTTGAAAAAGAAATTTTCAAAAATCGATAACTTTGCAACATTCACCACAAAAAATCTTGTTGTCATATAGAATTTCAGTTATTTCATGGTTACCAGGACATGTTATTAACTCAAAACTCAAAATCAATTTTGGCTGGCTTAAGAACGTTTATATATGTCTTTATACGTACGATTAATTTGTGCAAATTTAATTCTTTGCCCATAAATTGGAAATAAAATACAACTGAAGCCTTCCAAGATGCAATTAATTTTGATTCCAATCATCATCAATTTTGAGCTGACACACACACATCCACACACACACACACAATATAAGCACACCGGACAAAAAATTAGTCACCCCTAATAGCACCGATAGTAGGAAGTTCAAGGTCACACAGAGGGCGCTGATGTAGCATTGGTAAGTGACAAGTAGCGGTGACGTAGCACACAGGATCAGATCTGTTTCGTGAGGTGGTGAAGAACAAAGTGTGTGTTGGATATAGTCTGCAAAATGGGTCGTGAGGCAGACGTTACTCAGTGGCAAAAAGGAACCATCGTGTTTGGCAGAGCCCACGGACACAAAATGTCTGAAGTAGCCCAATTTGTTGGTGTGTCAACGCGTACTGTCCAGCGAGTTTACAAAGAGTGGTGTAGTTCGCAATCAACTGACAATCGACGGCGTAACTGTGGCCGGAAAACAATTCTCGACAATAGGGGCCGCCGCCATGTTTCTCGTCTAGTAACTGCAAATCGTTTTCAAACCAGAGAACAATTGCCCCAAGAAACCAATGAGGTTCTCCAGCGACCAATTTCAGAACGGACATTGCGACGAGAACTGCATGCGATGGACATCTGGAGCAAGTCACAAATTGGCACGTTATAAATGGGCTCAGAGGCACAAAAACTGGACTGCGGCAGATTGGAAACGTGTAATTTGGTCCGATGAGTCCCGTTTTTGTTTGTTCTCCAATGATGGGAGGCGACGAGTACATCGCAGGTCCAATGAAGCCTTTAATCCTGAATGCGTCGAAGGTGTTGTTCAGGCTGGAAACAGAAAGTGAAGCGCAGGAATAGACACCCACGGACTCTGGCGGAACTTCGGGACCGGCTGATGAACGAGTGGCAGCAAATCGACGTTCAGTACATGCACAACCTCGTAGAGTCTCTGCCTCGCCGGATTCGTGCGGTTATCAAGGCCAGAGGCGCCGTCACACGTTATTAGGTACATTCTGAGAGGGGTGACTAATTTTTTGTCCGGTGTGCTTATATATATATATATATATATATATATATATATATATATATATACACAGTGTATGTGTGTGTGTGCGCCCCCCTTTAAGAAATGCTGTGTACGCCCCGATATATATATATATATATATATATATATATATATATATATATATATATATATATATAATTATATATATATATATAAATTGACGATTGGTTAGGTTAAGTCGTAATATTTTCGTTAGTTTTAATGTTTTATTTGATTAGGTATACACGGACAAAGTTGGGGAACGCAAACTACACTAAGATAATGTAGGGGAACGTAAACTACATGGGATGATGTACGGGAACGTAAACTACACTAGGCACCACAGGGGGACGTAAACTACACTTGCTCCAGCTTCTTTTATATATATGTGAACATCAAGGGGTAACCTAACCTGTTTGCTCAGGCCCACAAATATATATATATATATATATATATATATATATATGCATGTATGTGGTTAGTCTAAACACAAGAAGGAGTAGAGATATCCTTTCACTGTTACGTTTCGAAGCATTTTGAATTGTTCAGCATCACAGGCAGCTGGCTTAGATGTCAGCCATGCCACAGCCAGTCGTGCGGCGTAATCGGCTGTCAGGCAGTCTTTTTAGATGGTAAACAACCAGCTGCCTCAGTTTAATGGGTTATACATACATATATAGGCTAACTGGACCGCAACCACCACTCATATCAAATTCCTAAAGTAAAATGGGGACCTTCCTGGTTGGTTTCAGATCCCCGCCAGTCGAAACAACCAGAATTGTTCATTCTGACGAAGGACAAGCTTTTCACTCCACCTCAGACCTCCAGTTTAATGTGGAATCTGAACCACGCCCTACCAGCAGCCCAGCGTCTTAACCACTAGGCCCCCAGGGTACCCATTTATCTACCAACCACTTTCTTTATTGTGTGGAAGGATGAACAGCTGGGTTTTGCTGCGCGCCGGCTGCCGTCACCGAGTCTCGAACCCGGGGCCGATGGATTCGTAGTCAGCGACGCTAACCACTACACATATATTATCACGGTTAAGATAATAAACCATTATTTCAGTTTATTCATTTAATTATGATTCGCGCATTTTGAAGTCTTCAGATTGAGACAGTAACCCATATTCCAAATTGTAACACCTGGTGTTTGTTTTGAAAGTAAATTCACCATTCTTAGATAAATATCGTATTGCGGAGCGCAGCGACTTTTTGGAGCCAAAATTTTTCTAACGTTTTTATCAGGAAAGACAAAAAAATCTCTTTTCATCTACTAAAAGCATTCTTGTGCGATAATCTTACAACCTCAAAATATAATTTAAAATAAATTTATTTCTTAATTAGCACTCTCTCTCTCTCTCTCTCTCTCTCTCTCTCTCTCTCTCTCTCTCTCTCTCTCTCTCTCTCTCTCTCTCTCTCTCCTTTTTGTAGCAGTTCTGTATATATAAATTTCTCGAATAGTTCATTTTTATTGTTAATGTTATTATTACTATCTCTTTTTCTATCACGCAATCGCTACATCATCTAAAGACCCGATGATGCATCGGGACGCGATAAACCATTGTTTCAGTTTATTCATTTAATTATGATTCGCCTGGGTGCATGAAAATAAGATAATTCTCTAAAGTATGAGAAACACTATTTCGGCTAAAGTAAATTTTCTTTAGGACCATTCTTGAATGAAACAAAACTGCTTTGAGGAATTGATTCCTAATCCAGCGTTTTGCCACAAACACATCTAAACGTAGAAGATGGGGGTCTCCCATCCAACAACTTAACAGACCTGCTGCTGCTTAAAAACTCAAATCTAGCTGTGACGACCCGATGATGCATAGGGACGCGATAAACCATTATTTCAGTTTCGTAATTTAATTATGATTCGCCTGGTTACAGGAAAATATGCTAATTCCGGAATAATACTATTGTGTAGGCTAAATATATTAGGCCCAGATCAATATTATATTTAAGCGCATAACTGCAATGTCTTGGCTATGGGGCTACATAAGACATACTAGTCTCTATGTGTGTAGGCCTACACTGATCTACTAATTACCACCCATGTAAACCATCATTACATAGATTATATGTAGATTCTATATGTAAAATTCTATATATGTAAAACAGTATATAAAGACTAGTTATTATATTGCCAGTTTAAAGCAAAATATATATATAAACTTATTATTATTATATATGTAAACGAATATTTAAATTAAAGATCTGATTCTTTCGCCATAAAAATCAGCTGGCAACTCAGCCTACATTCTTGACACATAACTGTCATATCTACAGTTATTGACCCAAAGCACAATTCTCTCTCTCATATATATATCCCAGAACATATCATATATACTGACTTAATTGGAATTACCTGTTTGACACCTTATGCGAGCTAATTACTGAACAATAATTATATGTGGAGAATCTGGCAGCTATCTCCAACAGCTGGTGTGAAAAGAATACTGCTAGATTAGTGGAAAGACAAAAAACTTGCAGGGGTGTTTATGCTGGAAGGAGGGCCAAGGACGACTGTCTGCAAAATGCCCCTGCCCATACAGGAAGAAGGGCCAAAACAAGTTTCATGGTTTGAGGTGCCTAGGCACTCTGCATTTGAAGGATTGGAGGTCATAGACAGGGGAAAGGCGGATTGAGGAAGAGTGATAATCCTGATTAACCCTCGCATTAGAGAGATGGTCAAAAAAGGAATTTGTCGAAAGTCTGGTACTGCATGAGCTCCTTAAAGGATGAAGCATATAGTTAGAGAGTTCAAAAGGGCAGTGTCCATTATAATAGTGTTAGTAAAGAGTGCCTAACCTGTCTGCTCAGGCCCACAAATATATATATATATATATATATATATATATATATATATATAAGAAGAAGAACCAACAGAGGAAACAGAAGCACAAAACCAAATCCAAAGTTTTCAAACAAAGGGCATTAGCAGCAATAGGAAAAAACAAGTAGACAATAAAGAAACCATACTGAAACCACCAAAAACAAAGGCCCCAAGTAAAAATGGGGGAGAAAATATATGTAAATACTATGTGAAAGGAACATGCAGATATAGGGGAGGAGAATGTATTTACGAACATCCTCCTGTGTGCAACTACTTCTACAATAATGGCCACTGCAAATTTGGTGGAAAATGCAAATTCTATCATCCGGACATTTGTAAGACCTACGCGACATATGGAACCTGCCAGTACGGAAGAAAATGCTACTACCATCATCTCCCGACAAGTTCAAAGGACAGAGGACAAGTTTCAAATGACAACAGAAGGAATGTGAGAAAAAAAATATGTACCCAAATAGCAAACAAAACACAAATAGCACACAAAATTTTTCAACATCTCGGACACAATACGGCTGCTAAGTCTTATACAGCACATGCAGTTGACACAGCTGAGAACCCTCAAGCCGGACCGCTACATGGCAAGAAGCTGCCAGAACAGGTAGGCGGGAACGGATCCATCTCGGAGGACCACAAGGCTACAAAACACGCGATATCAAAGGGCAACGAACTTAAAATGCACAAGGGGCAATGCAAAACAAAGAACATAAACATTGTCCTGGCAAATATTCAGGGGATAAAACCGAACAATTCACTAAACAAAGTTTCGTACCTGAAAAGTTTTCTGGACGAAACAAGGGCGGACATCGCATTCCTCACAGAAACACATCTTAAAGACTGCCAAGGAAACTGCGATAACTGCGAATACTGTATTGATAAGAAAGAATTGCATATCGATGGATTCAACTTACTAAGAGCGGATAGAACAGCGAGACTTAAAGGTGGCTGGGCTATTTATATATATGAAAGGCATATGACAGAGACGGCAATAAGTAAATCCAACAGTTTCGTCGAAACCCTTGCAGTGAAAATAGAGAAACTAAACGTGGTACTGATAGTCATCTATAGACCTCCAAACACTCAAAATGAAAAATTTTAGGATGCCATTGATGATACCAGAACCCTAATAAGGTTCGTAAACTCTCCATCCCCTAATATAATACTCTGCGGCGATTTTAATTTCCCATTTATAAAATACAAAAAGGTGGGTAGAAATATATTTATACAGCAAGATAAGGGGTGCACAAGAGAGGACCAAGAGCAAGCAAAAATGCTGATGGCTCTCACAAACGAGTTTATGATGACACAGGAAATAACAGAAAATACGAAGAAAAATTACTGCCTAGATCTGGTATTCACAAATAACACAACTTGATTGACGATATAAAAATAACTCCAACTATTATCTCAGACCACAATATAATCGAGTTATCAACAAATATGGCGATAACTTTAAAAGACAATACACATACGGAAGGAAGAAGCAAATTTGGGGCTTTTAACTTAAACTCCAAGACCATAAATTGGGAAGAAATCAGATCACACATGGGCCAAATAGAGTGGAGATCAGTTTTCGAGACTAAAACAACTGAGGAAATGCTAACAACCTTAGAAGAAAAGACGCTGAGAATTTTGGAAAAATATGCTCCGAAAGAACAGCCAAAAGGAGAGAGCAAGTGGCTAGAAAGGCAAAAGAGAGGAATATTCCGCAAAAGAAAGAGAGTGGAGGCGAAGTTAGCCAACTGCGGAGATAATGCCAGAAAAGTAATACAAGAAAAACTGGAGGGTATCGATAGGGAAATACAAGCCCTGATTAAGGACCATACAGAGAGGGAAGAGGAAAAGGCAGTAGAAGCAATAAAGGAAAATCCAAAATACTTCTATAGCTATGCGAAAAGGAAGACAAAAACGCGCGCCGCTATTGGGCTCTTAAGGAAGAGAAATAGTGAACTAACCGACGATCCAAAAGAAATATCTGAAACATTGAGAGTTCAGTATGAATCAGTTTTCAGTACCCCAAAAACTGACAAAGCGATACCTGACATAGATGCATTCTTTGAAGAGAAATTGCAAGGAGAGTGTATAACAGACTTTGGTTTTATCCGAAAAGATGTAGCGAGAGAAATAGGACAAATAAAACCACATTCAACTGCAGGTCAGGACAATTGGAACGCATTATTGATTAAAAACTGTAAAAAAGAAATAGCTACACCTTTATGCTAGATATGGAGAAGATCCCAAGACACTGGGGAAATACCGAGCATCTTGAAAAAAGCAAACATTGTCCCTATATATAAAGGAGGGGACAGAGATCAAGCAAAGAACTATAGACCAGTGTCATTGACGTCCCACCTCACCAAAGTATTTGAAAGAATAGTTACAGAGAACATTTATGATTTCATGGAGACACTGGAAAGATTCAACGAAAATCAGCACGGATTCCAATCAGGTAGATCATGCCTATCACAACTAATAGAACACTACAACAATATCCTAGATGCACTGAAAGGCAATGACAACTACGATGTCATATACACAGATTTTGCTAAAGCTTTCGACAAATGTGATCACGGTATAATAACACATGAAATGAAATATATGGGAATAACAGGCAAAGTGGGAAAATGGATCTACAACTTCCTCAGAGAACGTCTACAGGTCGTCAAAATTCAAAGTATATCATCATCATAATCGGAAGTACGCAGCTCAGTACCACAAGGGACAGTACTGGCCCCACTTCTGTTCATTATCATGCTAACAGACATAGACAGTGGAGTAAACAGCAATAGTATAGTAAGATCCTTTGCAGACGATACAAAGATCAGCAGAAAAATCAGCGATGTAAATGAAGTGGAGGCCTTGCAGCGGGACACGAACAAAATATACAAATGGTCAGAAGACAACAACATGACATTTAACACCGAGAAATTTTAGCTCTTGAGATATGGTAGAAAAGAGAAACTTAAAAAGACTGCATATTATGCTCCAGATAGACAGGAAATTCAGAGAAGCACGAAAGTGATCGATCTAGGGGTAATATCGATGATACGAAATTCGAAACACAAAATCAGATAGCGATAAATAAAGCAAAAAGAGTCGCGGGACATGTACTAAGAACGTTCAAAAGAAAAAGAGAGAGGTACACCATAATCTGTGTATGAAAAATGATCGAAAAAATGGTACCAAAACTCAAACTAAACCCAATTACCATTCAAACAACACTGGAAAATAGGAAAGGCAGAATGTGTAGTGTTCCCAAATTAAAGGCCCGACAAGGGACCTTCTCAACACTGAAGGAAAATAGCTTGGTTGTCAGGGGGCCAAGACTTTTTAACCAGCTTCTAAAGGACCTCAGAAACGTTACAGGGGTCAAAGTTAAAATCTTCAAGAGAAGACTAGATGCCTGGCTGAGGACGGTACCAGATGAGCCAGGTGTACCTGGCTATGTACGGTGAAGAGCGCAAGAAAGGAACTCGCTCCTCCACCAAGCCAGATCTAGCGGCGGGGCCACCAGCTTGACCTTCGTGTGAAGTGAGACGAACGCACAAAACAGCAACGAAGTTAACGATATATATATATATATATATATATACAGGCCGGGATTTAGCTATAGGCGAACTAGGCGATCGCCTAGGGCCTCGCGCCAAAGGGGGCCTCGCTCAAGCCGTTTTGCGCGTTCTGTTCAAGTGATATTAATGATTTATGAAGAACTTAAAGTACTTTGCAGGTCTATACCTGAGAAAACAGATCTCGGAAATGCCCTTGTTTATATAGTGCAAAAACAACTAAGTGAGATTTATCCTAATGTTTATGTTGCACTTCGAATAGTATTAACCATCCCAGTTACTGTTGCTTCGGCTGAAAGAAGTTTCTCGCGTCTCAAACTTATTAAAACATATTTGCGTTCCACCATGTCTCAAGCGAGATTGCAATCATTAGCTATGTTATCAATAGAAAACGATATAACAAATTCATTAGATTATTCTCAATTAATTGAAGAGTTTAGCTCGAAGAAAAGTAGAAAAGCATTGCTGTAATATTCAAGGAGCATCTGAACCAAATATTAAAGCATTAATATTTAGCCTGATAAGTCGATCGCTCACTATTATAAAAAATGAAATGTCAACATCTCTTATACATCACATATGAAAAACGTTTGTATACTATGGAAAGTCATTACCTATAATATTATATAAATCTTTGAAATCATTGTCTTATATTTTCGATACAAATCTTGATTCATATTATAATTTATACTTATTTGTATGGTTTATTTATATTTCTTATACAATTTCCATGCGTGATTATTTTGGTTTGGTTTAATTTTTAAGTGCTGGCATAGTTCTGTCTATGCGGGATTCTAATATTGCTGGTATAGTACCGATAATTAAGTCCATATTTTAATATATATAGGCCTAGGGCCTCGCAATTTCTAGATCTGCCTAGGGCCTCGCAACTTCTAGATCCGGCCCTGTATATATATATATATATATATGCTAACCCCCTCCGTCTATGGCCTTGGGCGGTTCGAGATTGACGGGGTTCTGGTTAGGTGGCAGCAAGGTATTTGTTACTTTGGAGTAGCTGGTTCCGTGTAGGGAATCGCAGTAATTTCTCTTATATTACTCTCCGATTTCTTCTTCTAGGGGATCGGAGGATTCTATGAAGCTTATTAAATTCTCTAAGGGTTCCCAGAGTCTTCTTGTAGCGTATCGGGAAATTATTTTTCTCTATTGTAAGACTAAGTTCTCTGAAGAAAGCAAGACTCGAAGGAGAAGACAAAGATATTCTCTTACTGTAGTTTACTGCTAAAATGTTACAGGTAATGCTCAGCCTCTAAGTCAGATCAGACAGAATCAGAATAATAACACCGGTCTGCATGAAAATCGATTTCTTTATTTTGAGTTGTGATTCTGAAGCAGTTCGCTGTGTTGAATTAAAAAATGCTACCAGTTTTTTTCTATCACCCACAATTTTAAAGTTATTAGCAAAACAATTTGGGGCGTTTTGTAATTTTTTACTTTTTTTATCTTTAATTAATTTCGTTTTTTCATATTTTTCAGATAGATAATTCTAACATTACGTCTTTAAAATTTTAATAATGGCTTCTAGAGGATGTACCCATAGTCCAGACATATTTTGTTATATTTGTGGTCGGTATGTTGTTGTAAAACAAAGGACAAATGTAACGACCTTCATTAAGAGAGCTTATCATGCTTATTTTGGAATTAAATTAGGAGATCAAGACAAAAGTTGGGCTCCACACAAGGTTTGTCTTACGTGTGTTGCGGCACTAAGGAATTGGAGCAAAGGTAAAAAGAAAAGTTTGCCATTTGGGATCCCTATGGTATGGCGCGAGCCTAGAAACCATACCGACGACTTCTACTTTTGTTCTTGCAATGTTAAAGGTTATAATGCAAAGAATAAAGAGAGCCTTCAATATCCAAGTCTTCCATCTGCAATAAGGCCGGTACCCCATGGTCCAGAAGTTCCTATTCCCCGCCCACCCGAGAGTCTGGATCAATACAATTCAGATTCTGATTCAGCTCCAAATCCAGACAATGATGATGTTTATGAACAGCCAACAGCTGACCGAGATCCTCCTAAACCATTAACCCAAGCCGAACTAAATGACTTAGTCAGGGATTTGAATCTGCCTAAGGACTCTGCAGAACTTTTGGGGTCTAGATTGCCGGAGAACAATTTATTGGCATCCGACACATACTTCGCTTGACCAGTACAGAAATCGTGAGAAAGACTTCGTGCCTTTTTTCGAAGAAGATGGTCCCTTGGTATTTTGCAAGGACATCACAGGATTAGTGTGCAAGCTAGGCATCGAATACCAAACCAGTGACTGGAGGTTGTTTATAGATTCCTCTAAAACCAGTCTAAAAGGAGTGTTACTGCACAACGGTAACAAATATGCATCAATCCCAGTGGCCCATTCTACTCATTTAAAAGAGACCTATGATAACATGAAACTGCTTCTGGAAAAAATTCAGTATCAAAATCACAGATGGATATTGTGTGGGGATCTCAAAGTCCTTTGCATGTTACTTGGGCAGCAATCAGGATACACTAAGATGCCATGTTTCATCTGCGAATGGGCAAAGGTGGGCAGGACCGAGTTCCAAAAGGACCGAACTCCAGGAACTCGGTCCTTTTTAAGGACCGTGAGAGGGAAAGTCGGTCCTTTTCTCAGTGAGGACCGAAATGAGGAACGACGGTCCGTTTTTAAGCAATTCCGGACGGTCTTTTTTAGTGATTTTAGTGTGTTTAGTGATTATTTGAAGTTCTAGAGAAGATGGATCGTTTCCTCCAGAAGACTCAGAAAGAGACTGAGACTGAACTGAAACTTGTTTCAACACCTGAAGGACTTGTTCATCAAGTTTAACACGCCTATCCCATCCAGTGCCGCCGTGGAGAGGCTCTTCTCTTTGGGGAAGGACGTCCTCAAGCCGAAAAGGTCAGGGCTCAGTGACAGCCAATTTGAAATGCTAGTCTTCTTGAAGGGAAACTCAAGCATTTAACTTAATAACTTTTTTTCATCATTTATGTATTGTATTAATTATAATTTACGTTAATAAAATTAAAGATTTCCGGTGTCTTTAATTTCATTTTTCATTTTAATCAAATTTTTCACTTATATTATATATAAAGACCGAGGACCGAGTCGTTCCTAGGTCCTATCTTCAGAAAGGACCGGGACCTGGACCGTCGGTCCAGTTTGAGGCAAGGACCGGGACCGGGACCGTCGGTCCTTTATGAGGCCCGGGTGACCACCTTTGCGAATGGGATAGTCGAGCACGTGACCAGCACTGGAAGAGGAAAACTTGGCCTCCTAGAGAGAATCTTACCCCAGGATCAAAGAACATTTTACATGAACATCTAGTTGAACCAAATAAAATCCTCCTACCACCCTTGCACATTAAGTTAGGCTTGATGAAGCAGTATGTCAAAGCATTGAATAGAGAAGGTGAGTGTTTCAAGTACATTTGTTCAAAATATCCAAAGATTAGCTACGAGAAAATAAAGGAAGGTGTTTTTATAGGTCCTCAGATTAGAAAGTTATTGACAGACGATCATTTCCTGAACACAATGACCAATAAAGAAAAAGAAGCATGGCTTGGTTTCAAAAATGTTGTTGAAAACTTCTTGGGAAACTACAAAAGCCAAAATTATGAAAGACTGGTGGAAAATATGCTTAAAAAGTTTTGCGCCTTAGGCTGCAACATGAGCCTGAAAGTTCACTTCTTATTTTCGCATCTTGACCGTTTTCCCGAAAATCTCGGAGATGTCAGTGAGGAGCAAGGGGAACGATTTCACCAGGACATCAAAACCATGGAAAGAAGATATCAAGGAAGATGGCATACAAATATGATGGCGGATTACTGCTGGTGTCTGCAACGAGATCAGCCTAACGCACAGCATAAGAAAACATCAAAGAAGCACCGGTTTAGTCGTCATTAGTCAGATCTACCTTCGTAGTCTTAAGTCTTTGGAATAAGTCCTGAAATGTTTGCAAGTAAAGAAGGTAAATATATTTTGTTTCTTTCAGTTATTTTTTTATTCTTTCATAAACAAGCAATATGCTTGTCCAAGAGCTAGGAGCTATTTAATTCTGCTTTAATTAGGTTTTACTCTATTACCTAAAGATTTCGCGCTACAAGGGGTGTTGTAATACCTCATCTGTCCCCAAATGTTAACCACCCATTGATGGGAGGGGAGAGAGTATTTTGCTGGGAACGGGACTGTTGTTATATATATTTACCCTACATTATTATGTAAGCGTTACTGTAGTCTATAACAACAAAATTTATGGTTTAGCATGTGCAATCCAATGTTGGTCTCGATAAGATGGTTCACATTTGGGGATAAATGGGGGATTTATGACACACCCTGTAGTAAGAAAACCATACGTGATAGGGAAAAAGTAACTATATTTTTTAGATCAGCGCACTCAAATTATATAGAATCACCAACTAGGTTGTAAAAATCGATCGACAAGTTTTCAAATGTATACTGGTGTAATTTGAAAAATTATTTAACTTTATATACCCAATTTTTTGGTGACATTATTATTATTTAATGTTGACCTATTTTGTTTTTTAATTTTCAATAGGCTGAATTCTGAATTATTTTGCAAAATATTTGAAGATAAGATAAATATTTTAGCTGTAGCAATGTCTAGACAGATAAGCAAGACATTTGAAGAGGAAGCCATATTTTTATTTTAAACCGCATATTGACAAATCTGATGTTATCATGATCTGCCGAGTTAACTGAAAATGGAAATTGAAATATGCATTTTATTATGGATTAAAATTAAACATGCATATGAGCCAAAATTAAATGCTTAAACTTTAAGATTAGGTGTTAAGCAAGACATGACTTAATCTTTTACAACGAAGAGAGAATGTATAAAGAAAATGAACATTGCAGAATTTAACACGATTACCTTATTAAGCTAAATCTCCAAAAAATGTTTGAGTAATTTAAAAAGAAATAATTCATCAATTATTCAGCAAAACTAAAATAGAAAGAAAATCAAAAGTTTATCCGAACTTGCGTTTCATATACAGTCAGCGTTACTCGAGTTTGGACTCTATATGCAAAAACGAATATACGAATATAAGAATATATGAATATAAGAATTATTCATTGTTCATTTTTACAACCTTTCCTTTCCTTCGTTTCAAATGTTCCGTGCGATGATTCCTCATTTCACGAAGGCCAAGCTTGTCGCCCCTCCTCTCGAGTTGGCCTGGTGAAGTAGTGAGTTCGCTTCTTGTACTCTCCACCTCACATAGCCAGGTACGCCCAGCTCATCGGGGATTGTTCTGAGCCAAGCGTCTAGTCTTCTTTTGAAGATGTCCACTGTAACCCCACTCGTGTTCTTTAGATCTTTGGGCAGCTAATTAAACAGTTTTGGTCCTCTCACAACAAAACTATTTCTTTCAAGGTTAAGGATGTTCCCTGTCTAGCCTTTAAATGGGAACACGACACAGTCTTCCTTTTCTACTTTCCACTGTTGTTTGGGGAGTTACAGGGTTAGGGGGTGTCAATTTTAGTAAAGTCAACAATTTAAAACACTACTAGTGACCATTTGAGGCATTTTTATGTGCTAAATCGAAATATGGCTTTAAAATCCAGATTTGACCACTCCTAGCTACTTATATTTGAAGTTGAAGTTTACGAAAAATCAGCAATTTTTGCCAGTATTTTTTTTTATTGTATATAACTACATTTTACACACATTACATACAATTAAAGACATTTTGATTGTATTTCAATATTAAAACTTAGAAAAATAGATAGGTTTCTTGAACTTTGCCAAGGATGCCATAATTGCCATATATAACTACGATACATTTTACATACATACAATTAAAGACATTTTGATTGTATTTTAATATTAAAACTTGGAACTATAGATAGGTTTCTTAAACTCTGCCAAGGATGCCATGTCTGCCTTGCTCTTGTTCCTGGACATGAGCTCCCTACTGGCCACCTGGCCACTGATGTACGCCTCCCTCCTCTCTTGTGAGTAAACATGTTGTGCTGCTTCAGTTGTCATCCTTACACACCTCTCTACTGACTGTGTGTGTGTGTGTGTGTGAGGGCCATGCAGGAACTTCCATTGGTCTATCCAGAAACTCCTTGATTGCAGCAGTGGTGAGGGAGCAGGTCAGAGGAGGGTCAGTCACGCCAGAGTTCCAGTCTCCATTCCATTGTATATTTATTTTCTATATATTTCGTGAAATTGAATCCATTAATTCGTCTAAATAAACAGAATGATGTAATGGTGTTTTATTTAATTCTTTTGATTGTAAACAACATTTAATTATATCAAATGGCTGCCTTCTAAAACGGCTCACGGATTTCTAAGCCAACTGTCAAAAATATCTGGATAGCGCAATCTGGCAGCTGAAAAGGAACTGTATATATATGTATCTTCTAGATATTCTACGTCAAATTTCTGGTTAAGCCAGAATATATGCTTTAATTAAATAAATAGCACAATCTGGCAACTCAGACCTAATAATGTACACCTGAACAAGCCATTTACGCCTTCTAAGTCAACTGGCTGGCTAAGCCAGAATATATGCTTTAATTAAATAAATAGCGCAATCTGGCAACTCAACCCTAATAATGTACGCCTGAACAAGCCATTTACGTCAAGTCAACTGGCTGGTTAAGCCAACTGGCAGATTAAGCCTGAATATATGCTTTAATTAAATAACTAGCGCAATCTGACAGCTCAGCCAGATAAGCCAACTGGCTGATTAAGCCATCTGGCTGTTTAGGAAAATATTAAGACAACGGCCGCTCGACTGAAGTCCCCTCTCTTTCTCTTGGGGGATAACTCCGCCTCCAAGTTGCATAACCCCTTGTTGCTCTTGCAACATTCCCCCCTTTGTCGCATAACATCTTGCAACATCCCCCCTTGTTGTATAACCTTTTGCAACATTGATCAACATTTGCAATGCATTGCACTCTCTCCTTTTGCGCCCATACTGCTTAGGTTCATCACTTTACTCAGGAAACAAAACGTGCCAGCATGGAATGGAAACACCCTGGGTCCCCGCGACAAAAGAAGTTCAAGATTGTGAGGTCCGCTGGCAAAGTGATGGTTACTGTGTTTTGGGACGACAAAGGCGTTTTGCTCGCAAACTTCATGCCAAAATGCACAACAATCAATTGTTCAACACTGGAACGTTTACGAGTGGCCATTAAACGTAAACGTCCTGGACTGCTCCGTAGGGCAGGGCACTGTTCCAGTCGAGCTACCATGTTCAACTGACTCATATAACCAATGTACGGTAGATGGCAGCCGAATCGACGTGCAGTATTGCCAACAATGATTAACAAATCCACCTGATACAAACATAATCAATGCAGGTCCTTTAGTTACGAAATTATACGCCGTGTAAACATATTTTCTGACCACCCCTCGTATATACCGGGTGGCCCATAATTCAGGAACCATGGGAATAATTGTATTTTTTTCTAATAATTCTTGTACTTCCTAATAATTTTTTTTCTTTATTTTCTTTTTGATGAAAATAATCGAGTGGAGTGATAGCTGGTGACCTGGGTGGCCATTCGATAGAACCTCTTCGGCCAATCCATCTGTTGGGGAACGTTTTATCAAGGTATTTGCGAACTTGCGTGGCAAAATGAGGAGGTGCACCGTCTTACTGAAAAAGATGCCACGTCGTTTGTTTATCGGTATGTCATCCATGTAATTCATCAAAAAGAAAATAAAGAAAAAAAAACATTATTAGAAAGTACAAGAATTATTAGAATAAAAAATACAATTATTCCTATGGCTCCTGAATTATGGTCCACCCGGTATATTACTTATTTTCTTATCTTTTTTAATCAAAAGCCATTAAAGGATGAAGATCTTATCAGGGATTAAAATTTTACTCTAGTGGCACTCCCCTTTTCCCCTTTCTTTCTCCTTTTCTCCTCTTCCTCTCACCCCTTTCCCCTTCTTCTCCTTTCCCCCTCTTTCCTTTCCCCTCTCCTATTTCCCCCCCACCTCAATTACCCCTTGGCATATATGAGACCATACTACTGAAGACATTATCGGACAGATTGCAAAATATAATTAGATGTGAATATAGCCAGTCTCTATTTGATGCTTGTTTCATATAAAAATTAAATTTATTTTGGTGACAAGTATCGATTCGATTCTATAAATCGTAAAATAAATCAAACATCGATACATATTTTCACACCACCGAATATTGTCATCCTACGCACGACATTTTGTTTGAATTCATTTTAGAACGTTCTTGACTAAAGTTGATCAGTAACGTAAGATTAAGAAACCCTCGAAGTATATACGAGTAGTATGATGTAAGTATAGAAATAGATACGTAAATAAATTTCTATATCTATACCCATATCTGATTAAAATTTTATTTATTTACTTTTATTTATTTACCTATTTATTTACCTATACCTATGCCTCCTGAAAAAAACTATTTAAATACCTATACCTCGCAAATGTTTTATTTTATACCTATACAATACATATTGTATATACACTCCGATTTATTTCTATACCATTTCTATACCTACAGTATATTTATAAAGTTATGTCATCCCTGCTTAGTTATGAATTTTTTATAGGATTTTCAATTTTTAAAAATTTGGGGTGGAATGGAGGGAATTATTATAAAAAAAAATTATTTTCCCCATATTTGAATGAACAATTTTCGGCACATAATTAATATATTCTCAGTTCGGTTTACTAATTCTGAGCGAATTCTATGAAGAAATTTATATTTGGCTTATCCCACTTCGTGATAACAAATTTTACATAGGAGGAGGTAAAAATACGGGACTGTTGTTATCTTATTCTTCTTCAAGAAAATTCAGCATAATGGGATTATATTCATGTGTATATTTTGTTGTAGTTTTATTTTTGATGCTGAAGCAGAAAAAATAACTGCAAAATTGAATTCTGCCTTAAAATTTACATATCTGTGAAGGAAATCAGAAACGTCCCAAACCACATTTCGGGTGCGGGCAAACAGACTTTACACTCTCTTTATGAAATTAAATATTGAGCCAAATATTAAAATGTCTAAAGCGTAGCTCCTAATAATGTACAATCGATTAATAGTCTTTTCAGAAGTTATAAAATGTATTTAGAAATACTGAAAATTTAAAAAATACTCAACTGGTTCAAAACCCTTTACGTTTTCTATAATTGCGTACCAAATACTCGTACAATGGCCTTCCGAGACACGCCCATTTCAATAAAAAAGTGAAAATTCTATTAATAAGTAAAGGGAATTCCAAAAAAATCAAAAGGAACGCCCGGTAACTCAGTGGTTATGGTAGGGGAGTCCGAGCGGTAAGGCGCTGGTTCGCTCCCGGCCGCTGGCATCGGGTGGAGTTGAGTTGGCTGCTTATTTTGTTTTTGCTTTGGCTCAGGTGACCTTTCGGTCACATTCACCCCCAACATCGTGGTGAAAAGAGCTTCTTGGATGTTACCTTAAATTCAAAAACTACGAGTATATACGAGTATAAATCATTCTAACCAAATTCGACCTATTCACAAATCCATTTTTGAAAATTCTCTGATGAAATCAGTTTATTTAATATTTACTTATTTAGAGAGCTACACAAATATTTCTTACAGCAGAGCATTGATCGTATTATCTGTTAGGATTAATAAGATTATTATACATTTTAGTATGAGGAATCAAACTTAACAAAATACGTACAGGGTGAAACGTAGCGGCAATGCTTTTGCAAATGAAAGGATTTTTTTTTCTTCTCGCTACATCTGTTGTAATGTTAAAAAAAAAGCGAAGTTTACTTAAAAACCTATAATAGAATTGTAATCAGTGGGAGTAACGGCGTTACTTTTTTAGTAGCTGTAGCGGTAACGCCGTTACTTTCGAGATGTAACGAAAATGGTAACGGCTCCACTTTTTGCAGCGATTTCAATCGTTACTCGCTACTCATTACTTTCAAACTGGTCATTTGACTAGTGTCATTTATTGGCTGTTAATTTTATGACAGCTGTTTTTCATATTGATTAGTAGGTTTCTAAATAATCTGGCAACGCTGCCTGCGCAATTTTGCAAGGTTTCTCGATCAGCATTTGCGAAAGCGCAAGCAATGTGGAACAAACAGAGCAGGAGTACAGTGGCTGCAGACCTGATTCAGTCTGGGCTGCAACAGTGTTTGGTTTCTCCATGTGCCACTCGATGGAACTCTACATATGACGCGCTGCTTCGATTTAATGCTACCATGGCCAACAAGGAAGGGGCGATGAATCGTGTTTGTGACGGATTGAGAATATCAAGGTTCAATACATCGGAGATAAATTTCTTCAAAGAATACGTCAACGTAATGAAGCCTGTTGCTCAGGCCCTAGATATACTTCAAGGAGAAACCTAGGCATACGTGGGATTGCTTCTGTCTACCATCACTGCTTGCCTGTGAAAAGTGAAAACAATAACAAGCCAACCACTACATTTCTGTCCCCCTCTAGTGAATGTTCTCATTTTGGGCAATGAAACTCGATTTAGTAACATTTTCAGTGACGATGATTGTGTGCGTGCTGCTGCTTTTCACTCCCGCTTTAAGCTTGTTTGGATCCAGGACGAAGCACGCGTTGCTCGTGTCAAGCAAATGATGATCAATAAACTCGAAAACGTGACCAGAAGAATGGAGAGTGGTCAGCAGCACTTCAGATGATGACGATGACTATTTCAAATACTCCCAAAAAAATAAATAATAGCTCAACAGCTATCAGTTTTAGGTCAGAGCAAGTTTCCACTTTTTTGGCCTAACGCGAAAAGTATCAACGTCATGCTTTCCGACTCTAATCCCATCCAGTGCAGCCGTCGAACAAGTGTTTTCTGTTGGCAAAGATAACCTTCGACCCAAACGAGGAGGACTATCAGATGCCAATTTTGAAAAACTTGTGTTCCTGAAACTCCTAAAACATCTGCAAGATTATTTTTTTGACGAGCCATTTTTTTATTTGAGTTCACGTTTGGAGTTTTTGTCATATATAATTTGGTATTATTAAAGCTTTTCTACTCTTTAGTCTTTTCTTAAAAGTAGCGGTAACAGTAACGTGTTACTTTTTCATATAAGGAACTGAAGCGGTAACGACGTTACTTTTTCAGCAATGTAACGGTAGCGGTAACGCCGTTACTTATAGAAAGTAACGCGCACACCACTGATTGTAATGCAGAAAAACAAAATTATTTAAAATGCCGCATGCTAAACCAGAACCATGAGTAAAAAAAAAAAAGATGTAATATATACTTCTTAAATCCATATATATTATCGTACGAAATAACTACACTGATCTAAGTCAAAGAATATCGATCTCATCCTTTCGCCAATGATTTTTCATCCTGTTATTGCTTAGGCTTTATTTCTGTAGAACAGTTGAATTCATGTTTAAATAATGGAGGCTGGAATATGGAAAGAAAGATTTACATGATATCGAAAATATTTTTGGCACTCATACCGAGTAACGTTTACAGCTTTTTCATTTGATATAAAAGCATGAAGCCGAATAAGCGACCGTGCTCATTCAGCTTATACGACGGAGATAGAGTCAGAAGTCGAAAAAATAGCTCTGCGATGGAGGTTGGAGAGAAGGAAGAATAGAAAGAAACCTTTATATACTTTATATAGGTGACGTATGAAGCCAGACAAGACCACGGTCGTGAAGGTGAGGCCAGATTTTAGACAGAACTCGAGCCAAAAATTTCATGCAAAAAGTCCAGAGTATTTAAAACACAGGGTCTTCAAAGAAATTTCCAATATGCTGGAAGCTCTAAAATCAGCGGTTGAACGTGAAACCCGCTCCATTTCGACCGAAACGCTGGAGAAATTATAAAAAAAATATACTGCTCGGATTTGTCCATTAGTTTCGCAAAAGAGAGGTGACTTTGAGTACGTTTGTGTCTGTAAAACAACACTAATTTTTCTACAATAATTGTGGCAAGTTTCATGAACGAATTTTTATAGAGTAAAGTGTAGGGTAATTAAAGAATGAGTCTGTATTTGGCTGAGCTAAATAATAAATACGTATGATTACATGAAAAATATCTTTTAAAACGACACCAATTACATTCGGAAAACATTTATCTCGAACAGCACATTTATTGACGCCTTTCTTTTATGAACAGAAAATATGCGACGATTTCTATATTGAAATATGTCCCTGTTATTGTAGCTACATCACGATGTAGGATTTGTCTTACTGCAGTAGGTGTACATAGTTGTTTTCCTAATCGTTCTTTAATCTTTTCCTCAGTTATTTCCAGGTTTATGCTTTTGTTAATGCGTAAAATCTATTTTCTTCAGTTGATTTTAATATATGAATATGCGGACAGAACTCTTTCATCATAATCTCCATTTAAATTAGTCTCATTATTCGCTTTCACATTATTATTATTATCATTATTATTATTATTATTATTATTATTATTATTATTATGGAACAATATGCAGGTATTATGAACATAAATAAACAAATAAATAAAAATAAAGAAAGTCTTTACTATGAACCCAAAATGGTGAAATGCAATTGTTGGGTGCATTTGCAAGTTCACGTTCGTGGATGACCTCCTTTTGAGACTGAAACTCCCTTTCCCCATTGAAACCTGCCTTCCCTCTTGTGGTTCTTATGGCAACCAAGAAAAAAGAAAGGGGAGGAAAACGAAAAAGAAAGGAAGAGGAGGGGAAGAAGGAAGATGAAGAAGAAAGAATGAGAAGGAGGAAGAGAGAGAAAGAAGGAGAATAAAGAAGAAAGAATAAAAGGGAGGAAGAGAGAGAAAGAAGGAAGAAAGGAGAAGAGAGGATTTCCTTGACCCTTTCTTTAGTTTTCGTAGCATTCACGAGCAGTAATAATAATACTCAACCTCCTTCAAAAAAGCAATGGTTATTTGACGAAGGGGAACTGCATCTTTACATGAGATACGAACCACGCGTCGCTACATCATCTGAACGGAAAGGATCCCTTACCCACCCATCAACTGAACACAGACAACATCACTCAACCTCGCTGGTCTAACGAGAAGCGGAGTTACGACGTCGCTACGACATAGCCCATATGCTGAAGGAAGTATATATATATATGGGATGAATTTCACAATTAAACAAGTGAAATAAATAAATGATGTTTACCCACAAACAATCGTTTTTACCCTTCTTTGTCGGTGTGCATTATATACAGTATATATATATATATATCAGTGGCGAAGTGGGAGAGGTCAGGCTCAGCCTGACCTGTTATTTCTCCTGCTAGGGACTTAAAAAACTAACATAACAAAACTAACAATACACAATCCCATCTCTTGTCAAGTTGTCAGGCTAAAAATTTTCATCCATCCATCTATCATCTAAACCCCATTTCCCCAGTGAGGGTGGGGAGAGAGACGCGGGAAAAGAGGGAAGATATGTGGCTAAAAATTTTGAGTCAGATATCTTTACTTTATATAACATGTTATAATGACCATTTTAGGATTTATAAATAAGGTTATATAGCTACTTGCATATACACTGTGACTCTACATAAAGTTAATTATTACTGTATTATTATGCATCTTCTTAAATAACAAAGCCTTACAACTCGCATAAAAATGTACAATTCCACGTCTTGTCAGGCAAACAATTTTAAGCCTGACGTCTCTCTTTGAAACATGTTATGATGTAAATCTTATGATTTATTTATAATGTTATAAAGTCATTTGGATATTCACTCTACGTAAAGTTAATTAGTATTTTAATTGATTTATTACTTTGTATCCACCGAATAACCAAGTTTTTAATGTTCGAAGTCGGCAAATTCCGATCTGCCTGACGACTTGCTGCTGTGCCAAATATCTGTTATTATCTTGAATTATTTACTAAACATTTAAAAGCAATATTTGCATGTCATACTGGCAGTTGGGTAGTTCTATATATTCTTCTTTTGCATAGTACAGTAAATTTTAGGAAATTTAATACACAACATATGGAAAGTGTTCATTTTACATAAAATCTGTCATATCTGCGTCGAAACAGAGCTATTGGTGTGACGTCACGTGGTGACGTCAACGTGTTGCATGCGAGGTGGTACGACATTTTGAATAAGATCTCGTGGGATGAAGATAGTTTAAACCAGGCTGAAAACCTTTACGCAAAACTAGATGACTTTTTATTTGTGTTTTATATTTGCTGCTTTGAAGATTTACTAGTTGATGTTTTACAGTGCAGAATAGTGGACATGGAATTTGCAAAAAAGAAAATGAATCACCTGAAAATCAGGGCCCCAGCCTTCTTTAGTTAGCTTTATAAGGCTAACTAACGAAAATATCACGACCTAACCTAACCAATCGTCAAGGGCGTACAGTTGACCTAACGATTGGTTAGGTTAGGTCGTGATATTTTCTTTAGTTAGCCTTATAAGGCTAACTAAAGAAGGCTGGGGCCCTGATCTTCAGGTGATCCAAGAAAATTGATGATTTTATTAGTTTTCTGGAAGGACAAATCAATGATAAAAGTTATAATGAAATTCTTAAAAGACGTGTGACATAGTAAGTTGTCCGACCATTCCAACCCCTATAAGATACTCAGAGGAAAAGTGAGAGACTTTAAAGAAATTTACTTTAGCATTCTGAATGGTGCTAGGACAACTGCCCCTCGGACAACCGCCCCCTGGACAATTGCCCCCCGACAACCGCCCCCCAGACAACTGCCCCCGTAGGACAATCGCCCCCCAGATTATTGCCCCCCATAAATAAATAAAAATTAAATAGGAATTAAATTTATTAATATTTATAAAAACAAACCTAACCTAACCTAGCCTAACCTAACCTAACCTAACCTAACCACCAACTATGACTTTCAAAACGACCTTTCAATAAGTATTGCCAACTGTTTAAATATAATTAATTAATCCATAGTATATATGAAATACAATAAGTCTTGCCAACTGTTTAAATAAAATTAAGTAGCTAAACTTCATAATTTTATTATAAATAAGTAAGCAATAATTGGAAATTTTTTTGTTAAATATTGCTAACTTTTTAAATATAATTGTTTTTCAGGCTACAAGCAAAATTAAGCAAGAATTGGCAATAATGTTGTTAAATATTGTTTTAGTTTGCCATTTTTTAAACTTAAATTTAATTTCTATTTAATTTTTATTTACTTATGGGGGCAATAATCCGGGGGGCGATTGTCCTACGGGGGCAATTGTCCGGGGGGCGGTTGTCCAGGGGGCAGTTGTCCGGACACCATTCTGAATACCTCTGTAACAGCTTTGAAGGAACGATTTGAATGCATTCAGGAGTTCTCATTTTTTGAGCTGTTGAATTCATTAATGTTTGCAGTATATAAAGAAAATTTCCCCCAAAACTTATAGAAGCACTTGAATATAAGTACAGTAATCTATTTGATGTAAAAGCTTTAACGTCAGAATTGAAATACGTCTATCAGAACTCCGATTTTTGTCAGTGCAAACATGCAAAAGAAATTTTAAAGCTTTGTCTTGACCTTGGACTTACAACAGCCTTACCTGAAACGATCAAATTAATTCGGCTCCTTTTGACAATCCCTGTAACCAGTGTCAGTGGAAAAAAGGGAGCAAGTGTAGTTTACGTCCCCTGTGGTGCCTAGTGTAGTTTACGTTCCCCTACATTATACTAGTGTAGTTTGCGTTCCCCAACTTTGTCCGCGTATATCTAATCAAATAAAACGTTAAAATTAACGAAAATATTACGACTTAACCTAACCAATCATCAACTTATATATACATATATATATATATATATATATATATATATATATATATATATATATATATACGCTTGGTTAGGTTAAGTCGTAATATTTTCGTTAGTTTTAACGTTTTATTTGATGGATTCATTTAAAAAATGTCTCCTTGAGATCCTAGTGTAGTTTACGTTGCCCAACTTTGACCTAGTGTAGTTTGTGTCCCCTTTTGCATCAGGGGGACGTAAACTACACTTGCTCCGAAAGAAGTTTTTCAACGCTTAACAGAATAAAGACGTACCATGTCAGAGGAAAGGCTGTCTAGTTTAGCAAGAATTGTCATAGAGAAAGAAATTGTAATATCGGTAGAGAAGAATAAAATGTGGATCAAGTAAAGATAAGCACCCCCAACCTTCTTTAATTAGCCTTATAAGGCTAACTAACGAAAATATCACGACCTAACCTAACCAATCGTTAAGTCAACTGTATGCCCTTGACGATTGGTTAGGTTAGGTCGTGATATTTTCGTTAGTTAGCCTTATAAAGCTAATTAAAGAAGGCTGGGGGTGCTTATCTTTACTTGATCCTAAAATGTTGTACGACAAAGTAATTGAAGAATTTGTATTAAAACTAAGATTGGAGTTCATGTATAAATAAATAAGGTAAGGCCATGTTTTATTTCCTAAATTTATGCCATTTAAAAATATTCTAATTATCATACGTAATACATATCACAGTGAAACAAGTATCAAATTATATATATATATATATATATATATATATATATATATATATTTAATATATAATATTTAGGAGAAATCCAATGACAAGGAGGAATGTAAATGCCATGAAAAGTCTTCTTTAATGCGCAACGTTTCGAGCAATACGCTCATCATCAGGCTAGATAATAACAATATGAAATTAGAATCAATAAATAAATGTGAACAAGACAAAATAATTTCTATAAAAAGACTAAAAGAAGAGGGTTAAATTCAAAGTTATAAAAATTTACATATAAAATTACAAGAATTTTAAAAGCTATTTTTAAATTACATATAGTAAATTTGAAATTAGTACACTGGAATAATTAACACTAATACAATGGAATAATTAACACTACGAACCTTTCAATGCTGGTTCCGAGGCACGAGTAATTTAAAACAAAACAAAACAGGAAACAAGCTATGGGTTGGGCGGTTGGAGTTATAAGTTAGGGAGGGGGGATTATAAAAAATTGGGGACGGGGGAGGGGAGTTGGGGAGGGGGGTTTATAAAAAATTTAGAGGGACAGCTGAGGAATCCACGTTTAGAGAAGGGGTCAATGTTTTAATATAAAGAGATTCCAAAATTCTAAGTGAGTTAGGACAAGAATTACAACCGAGAATTTTAAAATTATCTAAAGTGACATCAGTTTTACATTTTATACTGTTCTCCCGAATACTGGAGGCTTCTTTTTTATTTAAAATTTTACCTGTTCGGCAACTTATTCCCATATGCGAATAAAATCTAGTCCTGAGGGAGCGCACGGTGCTGCCAATGTAAGTACCAAGGAGACACCTTGGGCAGGTAAATAAATATACAACACCGCTACGCAACGAATCAGGAGTTCGATCCTTCGCTGAGAAAAAGCTACCTAAAGACATTTTGTTAATAAATATAATGCGAAAATCAGTATGATAGAAAAATTTTCTTAACAACTTTGTAAATTTAAGTTTAAATTCTTTATTCATGGGACCCATTTCAGGTACCAGGAAATATTTTATATCTTTAGGCACTGAAATACAGGAAAGTTGAGGGCTATAAACATTATTTAAGAAAGATCTTATTAGTTTATCTACATATTGAACAGGAAAACTATTATTGGTAAAATATGATCTTAAATTATTAAATTCATCGTTTAGTAAGGTAAAACTAGAGGTCAAATTATATCCTCTGAACAAGAGAGTTTTAATACACGACATCTTATAGTTAAAATCGTAAAACTAAAGAAATTCATGCCCAAACCAGTAAAAGTGGGTTTCCTGTAAACTGATGTAGTAATAGAATCACCTTTTTTCGAAATTAAAAGATCTAAAAAGGGAAGGGAGCCATTTTTCTCAGTTTCCATTGTATAAGTTATATTGGGGTGCAGAGAATTTAAGAAGTTAAAAAATTGTTGCGCTTGTACAGCATTATCAAAAACAGCTATCGAGTCATCAACGAAGCGTCGATAGAAAATTGGTTACAATGGGTGGGAGATTGTCTAAAAATTACACTTTCTAAATGAGTCATAAAAAAATCAGCTGATAGAGGTCCGACGGGTGATCCCATCCCAACACCATCAATTTGTTGGTAAACCTTATTATTGAAAGTAAAATAACATTGCTTAAAAACCAATTCTAAAAGTTCCTTAAAATAAGACCATGAAAAACCATGAAAACTATCATCAGAGCTAAAAACCCTATCCAAAATAATGGCAATAGTTTCTGATACAGGTACATTCGTGAAAAGCGACTTTACATCAAAACTGACAAAAACTTTTTTGAATCGAAATTCTTACTAAGAAGATCTTTTTAAATTCATAAAGTTATTTATAGTATAAGCATTTTTCGCAAAAGGTGACAGGAGACGAACAACAAATTTTGACAATTGAAAGGTAGGTAAGTTATACGAAGCTAAAATAGGACGGAGAGGTGTTCCAACTTTATGGATTTTAGGCAAACAGTATAATTGAGCAAGATCAGAACCAGATACGAACAACTGAGAGTAAGTATCATTTTTTATTATCTTTAAAGACTTTAATCGTGACAAAAATCTATTAACTTGGTCTTCCAACCTTAAAATGACTTTATTGACGGGTTCAAGAATTTGTTTGAATTTGCTAACATCACTTAGGATTTCATTAGTTTTATTTATGTAATCAGATTTATTCAAAATAACAACTCCGTTGCCCTTGTCCGGTCTAGTCACAACAATCTCCTGGTTCTTTGCCAAATTCTTAATAACCTGCAAGTCACTCTTCTTAAATATGAAAGATTTAAATTTAAGGTTTCTAAGTTTGTGAAAAATTCATGAGTTAAATTAGCAAACTGACATTTAAAATTATTGAAATCACCGACATGGGGAACATTTTTCAAGCCATTAAAAAATTTTCAAAGTAAAGAAAAAACGAAGGCTTATATATTTGAAATAACGGAAGCTTAAATTGCAAGCCAAGTGAGAGTAAAAACCTTTCCCGAGGGATAGGGTGTAACTAGAAAAATTCGAAATTACTTTATCAGAATTGAAAAAATTAGGTGAATTCAGGCCCAGGGCCTTTAACTTACGTTCATGAGTTTCAGAAATGGTAGAATGAAACTTTTCAAGTTCACGTTGTACAAGAGAAATTATTAATAAATAATCCAACAACGAAAGGGTATTTTTAAGGGTAATTATATGATGCTCAAGCGACTTATTATGCGAGTCTGAAATTTTGATTTTAAATTAATTTCATTATTTAATAAATATTCCAGGGAAGATTGATAAAATTCAGAGTCATATAGATTGTCACGATAAAGTTTGAAGTAAACGAATTTCGGGAAAACCCTGCAGGTACGACACATTTCAAGAAAATAACAATCGAGTTTTGACTTGAGAAGCTTTCGTGAAGTCTTCCAAACATGGCGATAAGCCCTAAGGCCATCTTGTCCATACCTTGAGTATATATAGTCATGCGGTTTGCTTCTACAAAGCTTCAATTTAATATTTAGGAGAAATCCAATGACAAGGAGGAATGTAAATGCCATGAAAAGTCTTCTTTAATGCGCAACGTTTCGAGCAATACGCTCATCATCAGGCTAGATAATAACAATATGAAATTAGAATCAATAAATAAATGTGAACAAGACAAAATAATTTCTATAAAAAGACTAAAAAAGAGGGTTAAATTCAAAGTTATAAAAATTTACATATAAAATTACAAGAATTTAAAAGCTATTTTTAAATTACATATAGTAAATTTGAAATTAGTACACTGGAATAATTAACACTAATACAATGGAATAATTAACACTACGAACCTTTCAATGCTGGTTCCGAGGCACGAGTAATTTAAAACAAAACAAAACAGGAAACAAGCTATGGGTTGGGCGGTTGGAGTTATAAGTTTTGATGTAAAGTCGCTTTAAATGTACCTGTATCAGAAACTATTGCCATTATTTTAGATAGGGTTTTTAGCTCTGATGATAGTTTTCATGGTTTTTCATGGTCTTATTTTAAGGAACTTTTAGAATTGGTTTTTAAGCAATGTTATTTTACTTTCAATAATAAGGTTTACCAACAAATTGATGGTGTTGGGATGGGATCACCCGTCGGACCTCTATCAGCTGATTTTTTTATGACTCATTTAGAAAGTGTAATTTTTAGACAATCTCCCACCCATTGTACCAATTTTCTATCGACGCTTCGTTGATGACTCGATAGCTGTTTTTGATAATGCTGTACAAGCGCAACAATTTTTTAACTTCTTAAATTCTCTGCACCCCAATATAACTTATACAATGGAAACTGAGAAAAATGGCTCCCTTCCCTTTTTAGATCTTTTAATTTCGAAAAAAGGTGATTCTATTACTACATCAGTTTACAGGAAACCCACTTTTACTGGTTTGGGCATGAATTTCTTTAGTTTTATGATTTTAACTATAAGATGTCGTGTATTAAAACTCTCTTGTTCAGAGGATATAATTTGACCTCTAGTTTTACCTTACTAAACGATGAATTTAATAATTTAAGATCATATTTTACCAATAATAGTTTTCCTTTCAATATGTAGATAAACTAATAAGATCTTTCTTAAATAATGTTTATAGCCCTCAACTTTCCTGTATTTCAGTGCCTAAAGATATAAAATATTTCCTGGTACCTGAAATGGGTCCCATGATAAAGAATTTAAACTTAAATTTACAAAGTTGTTAAGAAAATTTTTTATCATACTGATTTCGCATTATATTTATTAACAAAATGTCTTTAGGTAGCTTTTTCTCAGCGAAGGATCGAACTCCTGATTCGTTGCGTAGCGGTGTTGTATATTTATTTACCTGCCCAAGGTGTCTCCTTGGTACTTACATTGGCAGCACCGTGCGCTCCCTCAGGACTAGATTTTATTCGCATATGGGAATAAGTTGCCGAACAGGTAAAATTTTAAATAAAAAAGCCTCCAGTATTCGGGACACAGTATAAAATGTAAAACTGATGTCACTTTAGATAATTTTAAAATTCTCGGTTGTAATTCTTGTCCTAACTCACTTAGAATTTTGGAATCTCTTTATATTAAAACATTGACCCCTTCTCTAAACGTGGATTCCTCAGCTGTCCCTCTAAATTTTTTATAAACCCCCTCCCCAACTCCCCTCCCCCCTCCCCAATTTTTTATAATCCCCCCTCCCCTAACTTATAACTCCAACCGCCCAACCCATAGCTTGTTTCCTGTTTTGTTTTGTTTTAAATTACTCGTGCCTCGGAACCAGCATTGAAAGGTTCGTAGTGTTAATTATTCCATTGTATTAGTGTTAATTATTCCAGTGTACTAATTTCAAATTTACTATATGTAATTTAAAAATAGCTTTTTAAATTCTTGTAATTTTATATGTAAATTTTTATAACTTTGAATTTAACCCTCTTCTTTTAGTCTTTTTATAGAAATTATTTTGTCTTGTTCACATTTATTTATTGATTCTAATTTCATATTGTTATTATCTAGCCTGATGATGAGCGTATTGCTCGAAACGTTGCGCATTAAAGAAGACTTTTCATGGCATTTACATTCCTCCTTGTCATTGGATTTCTCCTAAATATTAAATTGAAGCTTTGTAGAAGCAAACCGCATGACTATATATATATATATATATATATATATATATATATATATATATATATATACACAAACTCAGAATGGTTCCCTGAGAACATTATATGTTAAACACAGACCGTGCATGGAACAAGGAACTCTTCTGGAAAATTAAATCCACTATAGTCCGAATAAGTAATGGTAAATGACAAATACCATAGTTTTTCTTTTTCATGATGCTAGCCCGACGTGGGCAACGGGTCTCTCGCAAAGAGGTCCCATAAATATAGCTTCCCTCACCAGCTATCTGCAAAGCAGACAGGATCCAGCTTTGGGACATGGATCTAGGGTTTAAAGCAAGCCTAGTCCCACTACATTCAGAACCTCTATATAAGTAAAAGACTCGTGCTATGTCCCAAAGCTGGATCCTGTCTGCTTTGCAGATAGCTGTGAGGGAAGCTATATTTATGGGACCTCTTTGCGAGAGACCGGCGGAGACCCGTTGCCCACGTCGGGCTAGCATCATGAAAAAGAAAAACTATGGTATTTGTCATTTACCATTACTTATTCGGACTATAGTGGATTTAATTTTCCAGAAGAGTTCCTTGTTCCATGCACGGTCTGTGTTTAACATATATATATATATATATATATAATATATATAATATATATATATATATATATATATATATATATACATATATATATATATATATATGTGTATATATATATATATATATGCTTGAAAGGTTTGAGCCTGAGTATCCACAAAAGCCTGGCGTCGCCCCCTGATATATATATATATATATATATATATATATATATATATATATATATATATATATACACAAAAGACGTCAGATACCTGCCATATTATCATATTATAGCGAGTAAAATATAATGAAAGAATGTATCTGCAAATAGAATGTACTATAATTATGCCTTTTGGAAATTGTACCTTGTGGGTGTGCATCATATATATATTATATAATATATAACTGTACTGTATATGCAAAAGATGTCAGGTACCTGACATTGCGTTTTATTTTGTTGAAAGTATACTGAAGGTCGCAATCAAGAGGGGTTTTTTTTTTCAGAAATTCATCACTACTGTTCTTTTGTATATGTATGAAAACAAACGTTTCACGTTTGTAACATCCAATGTTTTACCTTATGGAATAATGGGTCCAGTTTTCTTACTGATAAACTTTACGATATTTTGTTTCCATTTCCATATAAGAAATATGACTTCAAAGTTTACAGTTTCTAACGAAGGTAAAAAAATACACTCTAATAACGTTATACAAAGAAGGCTACATTCATAGGAAAATTAGTGAGAAACGAATCAAGACAGGATAAAGTTGAGCTTATTGATGACGAGAGAAGACCTGGAATATCTTCAAACTTATCAGAATCTGTTATCAAATACCTCAAATTAGATAATTAAGAAGCCGTTATAAATCCAAAAACTACTGGTGTCAAAGTTGAGCCATCCACAGTCAGACATCATCTACAGTATGTCAGGGTGTGTTAAGAGCGTGTGTTGCAGTAAAACAAAAAATATGTCACTTTATTCGTAAAGGAAACAATGAGATTAACATTTCTTAAAATCAAATACAAAACGAGCTTTATAATTTTTGATGCAGTTTATTAGCTGACTGTGGGCGAGTAATAACTTTAACACTAATCATACATAGAGTTGGCAAAAGTAAATAGACACCTTTGGTTTTTCCATAGTTTCTGATTTGATAATAGAAGTCAATAAATAATAACAGATTTACTGAATCACTATATTTAGAATCGTGGTGGTTTCCCGTTTGCATTATGTAAAGTTGACACACGTTCTACTATTCCATTAATGAGCGAGCTTTGCCATTTGTTCTCGAGGACAACCATAATGGTGTCTATTTACTTTTGTCAACCCTCTGTACATCAAGATAGCTGTTACATTTACATGTTTCTACCTGCCAATATCAGGTTTTTTACGTTTCGTTAATTAAATAGCAGTCACGATCAATGTAGTCACCTTATCGATCTAATGGAATAATTAGAAAATAGCTAAAATTTTAATACTGGTTTTCATTATTATTATTATTATTAGTAGTAGTAGTAGTAGTAGTAGCAGTAGTAGTAGTAGTAGAATTATTAACACTTAGAAATTCATAATGAGCTTCTAATTTTATATAGTGTTAGGAACTTCTCCAAAATTCTAAAGATCTTTTTGAATACTTCAGAAATTGTATTTAAAACAGTCTTTCAATAAAATAATGTACAGTAATTGCTTTACATATGTTATCTCTAAAGCTTCGTCCGTACACTTTAGCCATTTTGAAAGAACTGAAACCATAAACTGTGTTTTAATATTTAGAGATGAAACCTAAACAGAAATTATTTTATGAAATTACAATAATAATTAAAGATAAAAATTAATGTTAAATAAAAATTCAGCTTTGGTTTTAAAATATTGCTCCTCCGAAAGAACTTTCCTTTCTATGTCGTATTTTAATTAAAAATATTCAAAACACGTTCCATTTCATTAAATTTAATAGCAATATCTGGTTTATGTTTTTTTATCATTAAGGATTCCGCTATTATCATGTTATGGAAATTTTCACGTTTGAATATTACGCGAAAGTTTTCAGCAATTTCATTCGCAGGCTCTCTTCGTGTTCAATTTTAAAGTATTCCTGAATTTCACTATAGGTTTGTATTTATGCTGTAATGTTCTGAGGTGAAGTGCACGAGTTGTATATCTGTATAAGAGGAGTTACATCCGTCCTCATTACATTTGAATAGGTATGCAACCAGAGGCGGATCAAGGTATCGCGAGGCCCTTGGCCAGTGTTTCCCGTGGGGCCCCATGACACCAAAGAAATTATCGATGACCTGACCATAATCACAATTAAATCGCAGATCAAATTTAAAACTGAAGTTAGTCTTATAAAAACTTCAATGATAATAAGATAAAATAACAAAATATTGAGGGAAATGAATAAATAAAAAGTTCCACAAATAGTAATGAAGATGCTCACAGAATTAGTTCCCACATGAATATAAAATTCTGCCTGCGCTAATGAAACAAGACTGCCACATAATACCTGCTGAAACGTGTCTAAAAACTAACGTGTTCACCAGACAAGCGGCAAGTGGCGTCAAGTTAGTTGTACGTTTGTTCGTTCGTCTGTTTCAGTTTTCTTGCCAAATGGGAGAAAATAGTCATTTTGCAAAGGTTTTATCGCGTTTTGTATGACGCTTACTTAGATGATACTTTTTGAGAAATTTTTCTCAACTATTAGTTTCGCTATTTTATCCGCTTGTTGTCAAGAAAGGAATAGGCTTTCATTTCAGCGTTTAAAGCGCAGGGCCCTGGGCCCTGGGCCATGGCCCACCTGGTCCTTCCGTTAATCCGCCCCTGTATACAACATTACGCATATTATTCTCAGAAACTTGATTCCCTAATTTGAAAAACATGATAATTTCTTTGGTTTATTAGGGTGTTCCCAAAAAGCTCCTACTTTTATTTGCCGTTATTTTATAGTGATGTATCATATATTATTCTTGGGGTTTCTTTTTCAGAAAAGTAGCAGATTGGAGTTTTTATTCCGCACACGGGGCCGGCGAGAGCTGCCACGGGCCCCGGGGAAGGATTGGTATATGGGCCCCCCTGTTTAATCAGTATTTTATTATGAATGTTTTTTGTGTACATAACAAGCAAACTGATTATATGTCCAAGTCACTATTGAAAACATACAGTATGATAATCTCTATAAAATGTATGTTCATTAATTATATTTCCTCTCTGTTATTTAATCAATAGCTTTATTAATATTTTTGTATTTTATCCCCCTCTTTCCGGGGCCCCTAGAGGTCCGGGCCCCGGGGATTTAACCCGGCTTCCCCGCCCTCTCGGCGGACCTAATTGCGTGTTCGTTTCATTTGTCAGAAGGTCTAAATTATAATGGGAAGAGATAAATGTGATATCATCCGCACATTGTACACAATTTAATGTGGTTGACAGATAAAAATGAAAATGAAAAGCTGCTTTTACAGTTGGAACAGAAAGTAAAGATCGTTGAGTGGTTTAATGGGACAAATTCTGTGACGCAGGTGCAGAGGAACTTTTGCAGAGATAGAATAGATAGATAGAATAACTTTTATTAATAATAATAAAATAATTTTTTTTTTTTTATTTACAATGACATGAATAATTGTGAAGCTCGACTATTTATTTTATTTAATTTGGCCCTTAAGCTTTAGGCTTTACTGGGCTCTTATTAAAAATAAGCAGCTAGTTGTTATAAATTAATAATAATAAATAAATAAATAAGTAAATAAGTATAATTAATAGTTAAAACATGTATTACAATATTAAACAATATTAATGGACAATATTAAACAATATTAGTTGACATTAATCCTAGATTTTTGTTAGTATGCCATTATTAATCGGGATTTCAACTTGGTTTTAAACAAATTTACACTCACAATATTTTTTATATCGGTATGCAAGTCATTCCATAGTTTCAATCCAATGAAAATGGGTAGTTTTTGAGATGAAGACAATCTAAATTGAGGTATAACAAGCTTTGATCTATTTCTGGTCTGATACGAGTGGATTTCTTGATGAGTTTACAAAATATCTATTTATCCATTGCAAATTAATGATTTGTTCTTACACTTGTAAATAAAAATAAAATGTGCCAGTTTGTTATATCGTGAGCTTTAAATAATGCACTAGAGTGATCAAGGAAATCAGCATCAGATAATAACCTTATTGCTCGTTTTTGGATGACAAAGACATCATTTAATGCGTTGTTAGCGGAGTTTCCCCAAACAAGGGTGCAGTATATATATAAGGAAGAACAAGAGTATGATAAAGAGTCAATAAAACTTGTTTAGGGACTACATTTCTAAGTTTAAACATTATAGCAACGCTCCTTGAAATCTTTTTCGCGATATAATTTACAATTTTACATGATCACTCCATTGCAAATTCTTACCTAGCATTACACCAAGAAATTTTGTTACAGTACACTCCTTTATGGCGATTTCATTAACATTAAGTTCATCAAGATATACATTTCTTTTATTAGTAAAAATCATGAAATTTGTTTTACTGGTATTTAGGAAGAGTTTATTGGTTTGGTGATCAACCATTTCATTACACTGATGAATTCTGAATGAAATATATTCTTAGCTGTATTAACATCTTTTCAAGAAAAAGAGGCAGTTGTATCATCTGCAAACATTATGAAGTTCAGTATATCAGATGAACGTGGAAGGTCATTTATATATAATAAAAATAACAGTAGACCCAGAACTGAGCCCTGTGGCACACCATGTTTGACAAGCGCTTTAGTTGAGCAAACCTTATTTACTGATACAAAATGATATCTATTGGACAAATAACTATTAAACCAATCACTGATTGCTCCTCTAAAGCCGTAACAATATAATTTATTAAATAGAATATTATGGTCTATTACATCAAACGCCTTACTCAAATCCATAAATATTGATATCATTATTTCTTTGTTCTCCTTAGCTATATTTACATTTTCCATAAGATTTAAAATAGCCGTTTCCGTTGTTTTATTATTACGGAAGCCATATTGATTTGGAGATAATAAATTGTAGGATTCTAAATATCGCTGCATTCTACTTTTTACAATTTTTTCAAAAACTTTGTTGAACACAGATAATGAACACACCGGCCTGTAATTTGTTGCTAGTGTAGGATCACCCCCTTTAAAAAGGGGTGTTAGACAACCAGTTTTTAGCATTGATGGGAATATTCCTTTGGAAATACTTTGATTGATAATTTTAGCCAAAGTTACAAATGTCTTATCTTTAACAAGTTTCAGTATAGGTACAGGAATGTTATGAATGTTATTTTTTGTATTTTTTAATTTACCAATAATATTCTGGACCTCAGTAGAGGTAGCAGGAACAAAAGAAAATGAATTTAGTGGGCTGGGTGGCATATATTCTAGACTTAGGCCGTGGTCATACGGTTGCCAGATTTTTCAAATGCCCATGCGGAACAAAAACATTTCTGAGGTTTTTTTTTAAGACCAAATTTTTTTCAAATTGAAACTAGATTTCTTCAACGGTTACAACAAACAAAATTAGAAAAATTTTATTACAATAATATTTAACAATTAAACATCGTGAATAAATTGAAATTATTATACATAATATTGAAATTCTAAATCAATTCATCCCTAAAAAATTCATCCCTAAAAAATTTGCTTAAAAAATATTTTTTGGGGGACATTTTGAACGCGGGATTTTGACGCGGGATTTTTGGATCAAATGCGGAACTGTCCCGTAAAATACGGGATGTCTGGCAACCCTAGCCGTGGATAAATAGGGCCTACTTTCAATATGAACTTCGGACAGTAAATTCAATTTCATTCTTCCCTAAGGCACACGAAATGGATTTCCTTTTCAAGGCCCTAGGCTTATTTTCTTTGACCCGTTCTGGACTTCCTCTATTCTCCCAATTAAGGCCTACTTCCCCGTTCTATTATTATATAACGTAAGTGTAATTTAAGCTGTGAATGAACGTAAGATAAAAAATATTCAAACTTTGTTGTGTTTCATAAAAACGGTAAAAGGTGTATTTCAAATTAAATGATATTGTTACTTAGCTGCAGTGAATAAACATACGAAGTTATAATTGTCCGCGCTACCATCTTTGCATTAAATTGTTTGTGAATTTTGTGTGGGTGGCAAAATTACCCGTGGGTAACATTCCATATTTGTAAAACATTATAGGCCTAATCTACCCATCGTCACAATGTTTTGGTTTGTTCATGATGATGTTAATTTCTCAAATTACGTTGCCACCCACCTACGAACGGAACAGCCACCACTGACACACGATGGCATGCGTGGTCAACGGGAGAAGGGGATTCACCCGGGAGAAACCCACACCCAACACTTCTTTCTACCTTTAAACTTTTTCATTTTTGTATTTTCATCAAAGTTTATGTGTTACTTCAGAATACGATTTAATTTTGATTCGTCTCATTTCATGCAGCCTAATATTTCAGTTTTGTAAAAAAAAACTATATTTCTGCCACCTTCGTTGTTTTCATTATGTACGTTGAGTTTTATTTAAAAAAAAAATGATAACGTTTCTAATAATAATTTGAGGAATCCATTATTAACTAAGTGTCATGTTATTCTTTTAATTTTTTTATCAAATATATCCCACTTTGAAGTTATTTTATACGCTTTATGTAATAAATAAGATAACTTTGTCGGTTTCAGTAAAAATTTATTTGAACATTTATAAATATGCTCTAATTGCATGTTCGTTTCATTTGTCAGAAGGTCTAAATTATGATGGGAAGAGATAAATGTGATATCATCCGCACATTGTACGCTATTTAATGTGGTTGAGAGATGAAAATGAAAATGAAAATGAAAAGGTTTATTGGCAGACTATAGTCCATATGACAAATATTATTAATACAATGACAGTTCACATACTAAGGATAGAAATATATACAGTTCATTAGAAATAATACAGTAATGTCGGAGTTAAGTGGAGCTACAGACAGACGCTTTCGTACCAAGAATTCCATAGCTTAAACTGCAGGGGTTCTTAACATGTTGCTCTTCAAATGGGCAAATGTTGCTCACGAACAAAGCCTGCTTTTCTAATGCAAAGCAAAAAGGATAATATTTTTCCTGAAATTTTTACTGCTGACTTCAAGATAACATTTTCATTCATGGTCGACATTTTTAGCCATTTAAACGACTTAAATCTGAGGTTGCAAGGAAAAAATAATTTTGTTGTTGCCTTATATGAGGAAATTATGGGATTTAAAAAAAAAAAAAAACTTTTTCAGAGCCAAGTTTCTAAGGAGAATCTTAATCATTTTCCTGAACTTAAAAAAATGTTTGGCTGAAACTGCTAGCAACTGTCCATCACTCGTAGTAAAAGCACTCGAAAACATTAGTGACGAGGTCGAAGAGAGGTTCAAACACTTAAAAGAGCATCTACCAAACTTTCAGTTACTGACAAACTACATAAATTTCGAGATTGATGATCTGACACAAATTTTCAAACAAGAGGAAATAGCAGCTGCAGAATTAGAACTTATTGATGTTTTTCAATATACCTAAAAATTTTAATTAAGCATTATGAAGTTTGCATGCGTTTAAATAAATATTTAAATAGTTAAATATTTATCTAATTTAAACTTTAAGTTTAAGTTAAAGGCTTTTTTTTATATATGTTGCTCACTCTGTAATTAGGTGCCAAAAATTTGCTCACTTAAGAAAAAAGGTTAAGAACCCCTGGGCCTTAGAGGATAAATGGCAGGACTCATGGATAGCTTGGATAATCGGGTTGGTTGATTTTTTAATTCTTTACATTAGACTGTATTGAGCATGTCTTGTTACCTCCGGTAAGCTTGGGACATTGCGAATAGCAAACATTTGCGAAGCTGAGCATCTCGGGGGTAATTTATGTAAGAGTCAAAAAGACCTGTTGTTCAGCAAATTTAGGGTTCTGCCAGAACCTTTTTATAATTCACCCACAGTTGTTGTCCGTATATATTACTGCAGAAAGTACGAAAGAGAGTGTCTTTAGTTTCACTTGTACAGAACCGAAAGTTCCTTATAGTCATATTCGCTTTAGCATAAAGGCTTACAGATTGTTTTCTTATATCCGAGTCATCACTCTTCAATTTCTTCACCTTTCATTTTAAACCTTATATCAGCTGGCTGATTACAGCTTTTAGGATGAAATTGCATAACCTTAGTTTTTGTAACATTTAAAAGAATATCATGTTTCTGCGAATACACTTCGCAGACTTTTAGTAGCCGATCCAGACCTTTAACAGAGAGACTTATTAACAGCATATCATCGGCATAAACTAAGTTATTTATCCTTGTGTTATCTATACAACATCCCACTGTTGCCTCATTAAGTGAAGCAATTAATCCGTCAATATACACATTAAACAGCATAGGGGAGAGCAAGGAGCCTTGTCTCACCCCGCAAGAGGAGTCAAAACATTCGGATAGTACATTGCCCCACCTAACGGTAAAAGATTGGTGGGAATACCAAAATTTCAATAAATTTAATATGTACATGGGAACCTTCCTGTCTTCTAGTTTTTTAAGTAAAATATTGTGGTTCACTCTATCATATGCCTTATTTATATCTAGGAAATAGCTATAAATAGTTGAATTACTGTCAATGTTGAAAATAGTATTTAGATGTATTTAGATATGTAAATGTATTTAGATATTGTTTCTTTAAGTACATAGATAAACAGGTCATTTGAGTGGGACCTTTTAAAACCAAACTGATTAGATGTCAATAGGTAATCATTTAATCGGAGTATTAGGCCGGGAGTAACAAGAGTAGGAAGCGACAGCAATAGGCCTGTAATTATTGCTGGACAGAATGTATCCATATTTATTTTTGACCAGGGGCAAGATATATGCCCTCATGAACTCTGCAGGGATATGGCTATGAGCAAGCATGGCTGATAAGAGCAATGATATATGCAGACATACTACGTCATTGGCATATTTTAAGTGCTCATTAGATAGGTCATCTCCAGACGCAGAACCAGTTTTTAACTCTTTAATTAACCGCTTTACTTCAGGAACTAATATCAAAGTATTTTCCCTTGTGTGCCCCACAGGCGTTTCGCTGCAATCTATCTTAAGATTATCCCTACTCACACTGTTAAGAATGTTAGAGTAGTGGTTTTTCCACAGCTTTGCAATTTCATCCTCCCCCGACACCCTATCGATTGTCGGAGAGAGGACACTTTTGACACCCGTTTGATTCTTAACAAATTTCCAAAATTTGTTATTATCTTTATTTATGCGAGCTTCACAGGCTCGAATAGACTCTTCTCCAATGTTCCCTCTAATTTTTTTTAGTCCGTGTGCGCAAGAAATTTCCGTTGTGCATACATTTAGATTCATGGTGAAAAATTGTGCAAACTTTTCTGAGCGCTATTATCTTCAAAATTAAATATATATATAAATGTTAAATACTTAATAAATATTATTTCCATAAGGTGATAGCTTGATCATTACGGTACTATTAAATGGATATTAAAAAACTGTTTACAATATTATATATTCTTAAAAAAGAAAACATTTTATCCATTCTAAAAATATGAATAAAATAAAAAATAGTAAAACAAAATTCAACAAAATAAAGAAATAAAATAAAAATAACATTAATTGAAAATTATTATTTAGTTATCATTTCTCAAAACAATTTTTAGCATTTAGCAATTTAAAATAGACTATCAAGATTAATACATGATTTATCCATTCACAAAATAGGAATAAAATAAAAAATAATAAAATTCAATAAAATAAAATATAATCAAAATAACATTAAATGAAAGTGCCTTTCATTTAAGTATGATTATGATTTCTCCCTACGATCTTTAGCATTTGCCCATTTCAAATAAACTCTATGAAGGTTAATACATCTGTCATCATTCAGGTAACTTTTAATTCGCATGAGCACGTCAAAATGATTTTCTTTCAAGCGGTTTCTTAATTTGTTCTTTATAGAATTCATTAAACTGAAGTCATGCTCACAATCCACACTAGATGCTAGGAAAGTTCCCCCAATATCCATCAACTTAGCAAGGTCACAAAATTGTTCATTTTGGAGGACGAATGTCACCATATCATCAAAGTTTTTAACCAGCTTACTTTTTATTTTCTCGCATACAACAAATTTAAAATCATTGTACTGTTCGATTATGGTAGAATTTTCACCAAGAAAATCTGCATATTTTGCACATAAAGCTTTAACATGCTCACTGCCAAAGTCAAAATCTTTCTGTAAAATAGCCGAACAATCAAAGGCAGACCATTCTTTTACTTCATTTTCAGGAAACCTGTCTTCCAAATGTGAACAAAGTTTTTCTATGAAAGTTAACCTTGTGTGACGGTATATTTTTGACACTACTTTATTTACTGTCGTGACTCATGATACGCTTGAGCCTGTGCGCATTTTATTTTGCTGTGTGCGCGGGTTTCACAACGCGTGTGCGCGCGCACACGCGCACACCTTAGAGGGAACATTGATTATCGCTTGTTAAAAATTTTGTCTTGACAAATTTTTCCTTATTAAGAAAGCAACACCATCAAAAGGCCTACTGTAAATTAATTCATCTGACAAGTCTACTGCTGATGACGCATGGTAGATAAAATCATCATGGATGGTAGAGAGGAATTTTAGCTCTTGCTTAGGTAGCCAGTGCTATTGCAGGAGTATCAAATCTGCTGCACTGTCAGGGATTTTATGAACATCTACAATTGAATTCCTCACTGACCTTACGTTACATGAGACTATTTTCAACAAGTTATTCGCCATGACTGATAGAAAACTTATTATTAATCTGATTATTATTATACACAGTACAAATTTCAGGCATTACCGTTACGGCGCCTATTATTATTATTATTATTATTATTATTATTATGCCTGTTATCAAATCTCCTGGAAAAGTGAATAAACTCCTTAACAATAATACCGTCAGGCCATTGACTCATATTATACGGGTTGAAATGCGCATTTGCACCTTTAATTATTACTTTAAATGAGTTATAATACGGAGGTTTTGTTTAGTTTATTAACTAACAATATTAACTAACAATAGCGCTTCCCTCGTTCGAGAGCTGAATTCGCGACACAAAGAGGGTGAGATTCCTCACCGGTGGCCTTGCTGCGCAGACAGGTTGAGGAACCCTCCGTGAAGAGCGCCTGTTAACAGTGACCCACCCGTCCTCTTCCCTCAATCTCCCTGAGGCAGGGTTCGCCTGTGGGGGATGGGTGGCACGACCTTGGGGGAATAGGAGGCCCCTCTCCCACTCTGTGGCTTGGTGAGGGTTTGTTAGCGATGTTTATATCCTGACGGATGCGCCTTAGGGGGGGCTGGAACTGCACTCCGAGCGAGGCGTTTGAGTAATCGAACGCCTCTCCCCTGCAGTGGAAGGAAAGGAAGAGGGCAGTGACGCCTCGTCTCTTGGCATCGGACAGTCCCCATTCCTCATTGTGAAATCGGAAGCAGCAGTCCTTTCCTGAACGGGAGGGAGGTTGACCGCTTCCCGTGCATGCTGCGTTTCTACCCCACATTCAGGGGGGGAGTTGGGGGAGGAGATTTCGTTTCCATCGCTGCCCGACGCGCTTCTTGGGGTTCTGACTTGCTGAACAACTTTCGAGTAACTGGGCTTTGGGAGGAGCGTCTCTTTCAACGCATCTAACACTGACTGGAATTGTTCTAGCGAAATCGCATTTTTCTGATTTCACACCACGTGTTGGTGTTTCAGTTCAACTAACGACTTTTGCACCTGACTGTACTGTTTGAAGAGCACCGAAACGTCTACATCACCCATAGAGATTACCGGTATTCTATAGAAATTAGTAACGTAGAAGGTAATATTGTTCTCATTATCCCGGAGGGTCGACACTTTATTTATAGTCTTTTAGGATATTCTCGTTTCTAGAATTATCTCTACGAGTTGGGAAGGTAGCAGTGAAGAGGATGTTTAACTGTACCTCGCATGTTTATTTCTGCCGAATCATAGAAATCATGACAAACAGATGCGATAAGGTCTGACCTAATATGATCTACTTTGTCAAATATAAAACATAACAGGATTTTCTACCAGAACACGATTTTCAGCAGACTATCCCATTGCACCTGTATCGATGGAGGAGCGGGCTTGCCGGGGGGCGTAGATGGTGGAGGTGGTTAGGATGGAGATGGAGGAAACGCCGATAGGGTTCCCACTTCTCGTCCCTTTAAATAATGCTCCAGATCCCACCGGTTCGATGCTCAGGCATCTTTTCACATTAATTATGTAACTATTTCTAGCTATGACACATAAAAGTACATACGCGAAGTCACTGTACGATTATAACGTAATGAAACACATTTCCCGCAGTCACCGTCAAAAACCTTACTATTAAACGGAAGATTCGCAGTGTAGACGGTTGGAGATGGGGCGGGAGGAGTAAAAGGGAAGGGGATGCTAGTAGGAGTGCCCACTTCTTGTCCCTTTAAATCATGTTCCAGATACCACCAGCTCCATGCACAACCATCCTTTCACAATAATTATCACGACACTATTAAAATCATTGACATGAATTAGAAATAGTAATGCCCAAGAATAGATCCTTGTGGAACCCCACTCGTTAGCATCGCCCTTGTCGGATAATTTTTTTTTAATCTGACGTATTGATGACGATTTGTCTCGTATAATTTAAACCAATCAAGGCTATTTCTTCTTATTGTAAAATTTATATGTAAAATTTATTCAATAAGATTTCATACGAAAACGTATGAAATGCTTTTGACAAATCAGGGAAAACCAAGGCAGTATGTTTCTAGATGTTCTGATAGACATTTTGTAATAACATGTTTATAGCATCTTCCGTTGCAGGCTCATTCCTAAACTCAAATTGTGTTTTCGTTAAAATATCATTTGTTTAAAAATTTAGTAAGTTTATTATATACGATTTTTTCAACTTCTTTACTTAAAGTTGGCAATATGGAAATGGCACGATAATTGGATAGAGTGTTTGGGTTACCGGACTTGAATACAGGGTATACTCTGGTTTCCTTTAAACCAGTGTTCATCAAACGGTGGGTCGCGACCCCCCAGGCCGTAGTTTGTTTGTGATTTGTGCGCAAAAAAAAACTCGCTTCGTGAATTTTTTTACCCCTGTAGGATGATAAGGGTCGCGCCCACCCAAGACCCTGACACGGGGATCGTAGGGAAAATCCGGCTGAGAAACACTGCTTTAGACTATCAGGAAATATACCTACTGTTACTGATTAATTTATTAGGTTACTGAGTGGGATTGCAATTTCATCGGATACTAATGTGTATATTTTTATTGGGATCGTATTGAAGTGCGAATCTTTATTTTTCAGATTTTTTATTGCTAAAGAGATATCGTTCGGGAGGATTGGATCAAAGAAAAAAAAAGTTTGGAGTGGGTTGTGGCATATTCAGTATGTTGGTAGTGAATGTCAGTTTTTAGAGTCGAGGCTACTATATTGGAGCCTATATATGCAAAGAAGTTGTTTAATAAATTGGCTATGCTTTTGGAATCACTGTAGGAATTTCTGCCTCGTTTGAGAAACAAAGGATTTGTTTTCACTTTCTGTGTTGATTAAATCCTTTAGTGTTCCTTAGTTCTTTGAAATTGGATTCTTGTTCATCAATTTTTGAACAATAGTGATCTGATTTCTTTCTTTTAATGACTGCATTAAATCTGTTGCAGTAATTTTTATGTCTGTTCGGTGATAATATGAATTTTCTATAATTTATAAAGAGTACATCTTTTGTTTACACTCGGTGCGTTTACTTACAATGAGTACTGGGGTAATCCATTGGTTGTTACATTTAGTATTAGATATTAGTTTTGAATTAACAGAAAAATTTGTGTTGAATATATCTGTTAATGTGCTTGAGAATGTGTGAAATTTTAGTCCAATGTTGTGGTTATTTTCTGTCATTTCAGATTATTCAAAAGATATTCCTTTAAGTGATTTTAGCTTATTTTTACAGCTGTAAGATCTGTAATCAACATTTATATTTTTCTGTGCGCAAAAATGGATGATTAACATGGCGTACGTCGGCGAGTGCTCTGTGATATATAATACTGTATAATTATACCTGAGATGCAGTCAAGCAGGGTCCGTACCCAGATTTGATGTAGCCGAGTCGAATTTCTAAAGCCTTTGTGAAGTCTAGCTGGCTTTATAATAGCTAATTTAAATCCACTTGCAGTTATGACGTTGTGAAGGAAGCTTGAGCTATTATTTGAATGTTCTTTTGTGAGTTCAATATTTAAGTCTCCTGCAGTGACACAAGTTTACCAATATCATTGGAGGTTAGAATTATATCGACATTTGTAATAAAAGTTGGTACGTTACCAGCTGACAGTCGACAGATGTATAAAATTGAATAGTGGACATTAGGAATGTTTATTAATTTTAATTGCAAATGCTTCGGAGGTGTCGCCTATGCTTGTCAGTTCTTCGATAGATTTGCTTTTGTAATTTGAGTCTACAAATATACTTCCATCTCCCCGCCTCTATTGTTACTCCTAATATAAGATTTGCCATGATTAGCCGAGAGCTTATGCTGACGTCATTAACTTTCAGCCAATCAGGATCCTTGTAACAGAATTAACAAAACTGGACTTTGTTAAAAAAATGTTGGCCCCGAAACTGCAAAAGTAGGAGACATCTACGTACATGTATGTGCTTGCAAGTGCATGCGACTCTGCTTCCATAATACTTAAATAGAAAATAATCAACTAAATTCTTTTCCAGTTTCAGCAATCTCTTTTTCGGTGTTGTTCGTCCATTAACGGATCTTATGAAATACAATTTGGCTGAAAAAATTACAAAAACATGACAATATTACTCCATATAAAATTACGGCATTTGGCGTACGGAATGGTACACGCGCAATAGCAATGGCAGTATTAAAAATCGTACCAGAGATGACCAGATATTATTTAACTTAGATTAGTGTAGTCATTTTCACTACTATAAAATAATGTCAACTTGACTGCGGATTGATATCAAAATACCTCGCACGTAGAGAAACTTTTACTTAACTTTTACTTAACAGACACACGCCTTTAATTGAAGTAAGTAAATTACGACATACTCGTACAGATTTAACATAAAGCTTTTTTATACTGACAACGCAAAAATTATACTCGTTTAATTTATCTTACTTATATACTGTACTATTTTAACCATATATAATCCACACATATTTATAAAGTCTATAGGTCTTGTTTTTGCTCTGATGTTCACATTGTAAGTGAACGAAACATTAGCACAATATGAATACAAGAATTAAAGCAATTTGCTTATTCCTCTCAAAAGTTGGGCTACGTCGTGGCAAATGCATCTTTTAATTTGTATAATATTTCGAAATATTTATGAATATTTACTGTACATTTCTTGTTATTTTTCATAATGATTACACTGCCCAACACCAATTTTGCTGATTTAATTCTAACACCTGTTTTTAGGTAACTTCGGTGTGCTGATTTCAAAAATCACCTTAGTTTTTGCCTATCAAGTCAGGTTTTCGAGCAATCAAATACGGATATTTTGGAGATATCGCATTTTGGCAGGGTTATGCCCAATTTTTTTTCTTTTCAAAAAATAAGTTTTTACATACTCAGAATCAGCATGGAAAAGTAAACAATTGTGCAGGGAGTGAACTTTAATATACAATGGTAATATTGACATAAAGTGATTAAAAGTGTTTAAATAAGCAAAAAATGAATCCATATTAAAGCAAGCACGGGACCAGTTTTCTTAACATTGTCTTTTTCTTGTTTTCTTACTTTTCAGTGCTGATAAATTTTCTCTTATAGGACTTCCTAGAATGAGAGATGTCAAGACAATCTCTTTGCAGGCTCCAGCAGTAGTCAGCCATCATATCGGTATCCCATCTTCCTTGGTATCGTTCTTCCATCACTTTGATATCTTGGTGGAACCTTTCACCTTGCTCTTCACTAACCTCACCAAGATTTTCTGGAAATTTATCCAGATTGAGATAGTGAACTTTAATGCTCATGTTGCAACCCAACTGCTGAAAGTTTACAAGTAAATCCTTTACAAGATCTTTATAATTTTCAGACTTTTTGTTTCCTAGGAAGTTCTTAACTACTGCCACAAAAGCATTCCAAGCTCTTGCCTCCGTTTCGGTCATTGAGTTACTGAACTGCGGATCTTTCATCAGTTTTCTTATCTGGGGACCATCGAATATACCAGCGTTAAGCTTCTCATCACTAAGACCTGGAAAGGCTGCACATATGTAATTAAAGCAATCACCTTCTTTATTCAAAGCTTTTACAAACTCCTTCATAAGCCCAAGTTTGATGTGGAGTGGTGGAAAAATGATCTTTTCTCGATCCACCAATGGCTCGTTTACAATATTTTTATCTCCTACATTTAAATTTTGCCTTAGTGGCCACTTTTCCTTTACCCAATGTTCAGCTTTGGCGCGACTATCCCATAAGCACAAGAAACATGGATACTTTGTGTAACCACTTTGTTGGCCAAGAAGAAAGTTGACCATTTTCAAGTCAACACAAATCACTCATTTATGAACATCATATTTTAGCATCTCCAGCACTATTTTTATGTTTTCATATTCTTTTTTTAGATGCACTGAATGACCAATAGGAATCGTGCCATATTCATTCCCATTGTGAAGCAAGACACACTTTAAACTTCTTTTTGAACTGTCTATAAACAATCTCCACTCATTGGGGCTATAGTGGGTTACACCCATTGCATTCAAAAGTCCTTCTACATTATGGCAGTAAACCAAATCCTTCTCTGCACCAAAATATTGCAACAATTCTCTTTCCCTATTGCGATAAGATGTTATTTTTGTCCCAGGATGAAGTAGATTTTTCTCGTGCAATCTTGAAGCTAATAATTCTGATGACTCTTTTGAAAGGCTGAGATCACGAATTAAATCATTCAACTCAAGTTGATTAAATCGCTGAGGTGTCGTTGATGAAGAAGGCTGTTCAAAATCATCATCAGTGATATCACGTTCGATCTCATCAGGTAATTCCATATCTTCATCATCTTCTGTGAGTGTTGGAAGGTCCGTGAAAATTGGAACAGGAATTTCATCTGAGTGAGAAACTGGTCTGATTGCTGAATCTAGGTTAGGATACTTTAGATCAGTGGTTCTTAACCTTTTTACTACCATGCCCCCTCTAGGAATTGGTCCTTCCCTCCACGCCCCCCTTCAATCAAAATAACATTCTCAATAACTTCTCAATATTAGCCCATGCTTTCGTTAAGAGAATAACAAATACAATTAGAGAAATTCCTGTTTCTAGGGGGGCGCGCCCCCCTGGTTAAGAACCACTGCTTTAGATGGTGTTTATTCTTTGCGTTGAAGCCAGAAGTCTTCACAAGGCAAAAGTAGCAATCATCTGAATGATTTTTGGGCTCTCGCCATACCATAGGAATGCCAAACTTCAAACCTTTTCTGTTTCCATTTGTCCATTGTCGTAAATGTTCCACACAAGTTTTGCAAACAGTGTGAGGAGCCCACGACTTATCCTGATCTCCAAGTTTAACTTTAAAATAGGCCAGGTATGCCTTTTTTACGAAATCAGTAATGTTCATCCTCTGCTTTAGTAACGTAAAGCATCCACAAATGTGGCAGAAAACATCTGGGCTGTTTGAACACTTTCTTCGAACAGCAGACATGATGATGATGATGAGCTGCAACGCACCCTTCACTCACCACTGATCGCAAATAACTGCCGCAGTATTGGATGATTGGATCACTGAATGCTGCCCACATGTAACTCTGTGCCGTTCCCAATCATGTGGCGAGCAGGCGATGACGTCACACACTTTGCAGCTGTATCCAACCAGGACAGACTGACGTCACTAGCGGAACCGGCTGCTCTCACTCCGCCAATGGGAAATCTCTCTCAGATCATGACGTCACGCTCACACCTGAGGAAATCACAGATACCCAAGATTTTAATATGTTGTACATGACCTTTAGATTTAATGCACAGATTTGCGTATTCCACAGATAAAATTTTAACAGCAAAACAGCTGTTAACAGGTCTCAAAAATCATCAATTTTGATAAGCGCCCTTCATAGATCACCCAAAATAGGCATATTGCATTGCACGAAAACCTGATGTGATGGACAAAATCTAAGGTGATTTTTGAAATCAGCACATCAATATTATCCAGAAACAGGTCTTAGAATTAAATCAGCAGCAAAAACTTCTTTTTTTTTGGGGCAGTGTTATAGACTTTTGCCCGTTTTTACGTTTAAATGCCTTAGTTTTGATGTTCTCTACAATGTCACGCGCGTTGTAGAAAAAATGGTGAGACTGGAAAAGGGGAAAATTACTAAAATTTCGTGTGGTAATACGTAGGTTTGTTGAGAAGTGTATATTGCATACAATTTTTCTTATACGCTGTTGTTTTAGTATATAATTTAAGTAAGTTTATACGCAAACTTTGCTTTCTACCTTTTAATATATTTATAAAAGTTGTAACAAAAGAGAACATAATCTTTTTGCTTGCAAAACCCTTGCTGCCAAGTTTCACCAAAGCTTATTTTGTTACGTTTTCTTTTTTATATAATATAATCAATCCTCTTCTGTAAAGAATATTGATATAACTCTTCATATAAATAGCTTCGATATAGTATGCAATAATTTCTCAGGAATTTTTTCAACGGTAAAGTTGGAGGATTTGGTGTAGGATGAGAAACGAAACATGACTATATAACTTCTTATTTATCTTTCTTTATTAATAATAGCAAATGCGCAAACAAAGGTTTGTTTACTGAAGTTAAATCCTACTGTATTTGCAGCTTTTTTCGCTGATACAAAACGTGAAAATTAAATAAATAAATATTTTACCTTGTATTCCCTACCCACCCAACTGTACGTGGAGTCAAGGGTAGGAGGAACTGTTTATTATTATTATGATTATTATTATTATTATTATCGCTGTTGTTATATATCAGCGTCTGTATTAAAGTTGTTGTATATCAGCTTCTGTATTGAAGTAGATTTTGCTTTTAGCTTCCAGTTTCCTGAAAGTATTTTTTGCTTCAGTGTTTAATCTTCTCAAGATAACTTTTGATAGGTTTGATTTTGATGGGGTCGTTTTTAACCTCCTTCGCAACGTCTAAAGTCATATGACGGAGGGAACCTACAGCTTTACGTAGGATCCAAACCACGGATCGCTACATAATTTGGACGCAGCAAACGGTTTCCCATCCAACTACTCTCCAGATCCAGTGTTACTTAACTTCGCTGATCGACGGGAAGTGGTGTTACAACACTAAGAATTACTGACGTCATATTCATAGAAGACAAAATACCAGTCATAAACATTAAATTTAAGAAGCTATTACCAACAATAAATATATTCTGATACCACCACAAAAAGTTTACAGATTTTATTCCTTTTTCGTTAAAAACACACTGTACCAATATCTATTTATTACTTACCAGACACACGCCTTTAATTGAAGTAAATAAATTACGACATACTCGTACAGATTTAACATAAAGCTTTTTTATACTGACAACACAAAAATTATACTCGTTTAATTTATCTTACTTATATACTGTACTATATTAACCATATATAATCCACACATATTTATAAAGTCTATAGGTCTTGTTTTTGCTCTGATGTTCACATTGTAAGTGAACGAAACATTAGCACAATATGAATACAAGAATTAAAGCAATTTGCTTATTCCTCTCAAAAGTTGGGCTACGTCGTGGCAAATGCATCTTTTAATTTGTATAATATTTCGAAATATTTATGAATATTTACTGTACATTTCTTGTTATTTTTCATAATGATTATAGACTTTTGCCCGTTTTTACGTTTAAATGCCTTAGTTTTGAGAGTGTTAATAGTATACCCAAGGCAAGCTGAAGTACAGTCAAACTCAGAAGAGAATTGGTATACTACATGGTAGGGGTTGTTTTCATTTTGGATCCTTGTTGAGAAATTACTTGATAGCTGCTTACTTCTATGATAAAGTCTAATATGAAGTTTGGATTTTTATCTTTCGGTATAAAATGCTGTTCAAGAATACTTTTCAATGACTTATTCTCGTTTTAGTTTAGCGAGTTTTTGTTTAAAAATAAAAATGTTTTTATTTTTTGTTTGGATTTGGCTTTTTATTTAATGAATTATTTTTCTAAGTAAAATGACTGTTTTGTTTTTTTAATTATATATTATGGAAAGTTATTATTAATTAGGAAGAGCGCAGTTTATGGGTTCTATGAATAAATGTTTTGATTATGGATAGTTTATTTTTGGGGTTGCTCTGTCAAGTAGGATTTTCATATTCATAGAAATGAAAGTCTGTCACTGGTTGATTCTGATGTAAATTTAACTGTACCTTTTTCTTGAAGTTGGATTATAAACAGTTGAATCATTATGAAAAACAACGAGGAATGTATAGCACGTATTCATAAATATTAAATATCATTTTATAAAGATCAAAACGCACACTGAATTAGTGCGAAGCCATATTCATTAAAGACAAAAGATCAGTCATAAGCATTAAATTTAATAAGGTATGAACAGTTTCATAACACAACAAAATCAGTTATTTGTAAATTTTATTTATACTATTAGTATACTGAAAACATGATACACATACACACACCTTTAATTAAAGTAAATTACGACATACAAATTTACTTTAAAATCATTTTATTTTGAAACGTAAATGTACACTTAAAGTTCTTAACTACATACTGTATTAACCCTTTATAATCCAATCTTTATACACTTTTTAGTTTTTACTTAGTTTTGATGATGTCGCGGTGTAAGTGGACGAAACATTAGCGTAATATCTGGAAAAAGGCACATACTGAGAACCTTTAAAAACAAAGGGACAAGAATGTAGTGGTTACCTTGCAGAAAACACTAATCCACCAAAACTGAAATATTGTTCAGTCTTAACATCCTAACTTTACTTACCTTAGTTCATGAAAATAAAAACCCACTCTAATAGACAGTTTATTTCCACACCAGTTTCGATGCCCACTGGCATCCTCCTCGGGTGGATACAGAAAAACGAATGAACCAAAACAAGAGGGAAAAACAGTCCAGGGACCGACCGTTAAGAAATTCGCACCTAGGTTAGATCCCGTTCTCCCGACACCGGAAGGGCATTTTCATTAAAGGGACTCGCTTATAAGTACATTCGCACAAATTTAAAACTATCTTCCTGTTCTAAACATACAGATTCTATTATTTTTTTACATAATTATTACATTTATTATTAAATTTATTACATTTAATATTGCAATATTATTTATTACAGAAATTATAAATTTATTATTACATTGGTTATTACATTGTTGTTTATTATACAGAACTTATAAACCGAAAAATGAATGAAAAAGGCGAGAAGGAACCAATCCAGAGACCATTGAGAAATTCGCACCTAGGTTAGATACCGTTCTCCCGACACCGGGACACGGATTCTAAGATTTTGACATAATTACTGCATTTATTATTGCATTTACATTTTTTTTTTTAACATTTATTATTATTACCTTTACCCTAATTATTAAATTTATAATATTACCTTTATTATTATATCTGTTGCATTTATATTTATTTCCACATTTATTACTTCCATTATTACATTTACTAAAAGCGAGTAAGGAAACAATCCAATCCAGAGACCTTTAAGAAATTCACACTTAGGTTCGAACACGTTCCCACGACTCCGTAAGGGATTTTTTGACCAAGAATCTCATTAAAGGGTCTAACTTATAAGTACCTTCGCACAAATTAAAATTATCTACTTTTTCTATACACACAGATTCTATTATTTTTCCTTTGACATAATTATTACATTTATAAAGTACCTTACTTGATTCCCAATCTATAGCATGATTATTTTGGCTGGCGTGATAAAAAATGGCATTATTAGTATTACAACTTCTGAAGGCATATTTGTGCTCTTTAATACGGGTTTCAATATTTCTTCCACTTTCTCCCACGTATACTAAATCAACTTTTACAGGGAATGCTGTAGACACAGGCTTGTTCCTGTTTTGCAACGTTATTCCTAACCAATTTACTTTTAACGGTAGACGAATATTTGAACGCCAAAGCAAACTTAAAATCTTTCGTCAACGGTTTTACTCTTTCTAAGCCGGCAATGTAAGGTAAACTCACATATTGTTTTTGGTTAACTGAAGGTTCCCGAGGGGCATAAAAAGATTTTCTGGCTTTAAAATATGCCTTTCTGATAAACCACTCAGGATATTTTAAATCCTTAAAAATGTTCCAAATCTTTGAATTTTCAGGGTCTAGCAAATGTAGGCTACAAATCCTGAGTGCTCTTAGAAACATGGAGAAATAATTGAGCTTTTAACCCCTTCAGAAGTTGTAATACTAATAATGCCATTTTCTATCACGCCAGCCAAAATAATCATGCTATAGATTGGGAATCAAGTAAGGTACTTTATAAATGTAATAATTATGTCAAAAGAAAAATAATAGAATCTGTATGTATAGAAAAAGTAGATAATTTTAATTTGTGCGAAGGTACTTATAAGTTAGACCCTATAATGAGATTCTTGGTCAAAAAATCCCTTACGGAGTCGGAGGAACGTGCTCTAACCTAAGTGTGAATTTCTTAAAGGTCTCTGGATTGTTTCCTTACTCGCTTTTAGTTCATTCGTTTATTTTTTTTTTTTGGGGGGGGGCAAAATGTAAATGGAATAATAAACGTAAATGTAAATGTAATAATGGAAGTAATAAATGTGGAATAAATATAAATGGAACAGATGTAATAATAAATGTAATATTATAAATTTATTAATTAGGGTAAAGGTAATAATAATAAATGTTAAAAAATGTAAATGCAATAATAAATGCAGTTATTATGTCAAAATATTAGAATCTGTATGTATAGAACAAGAAGATAGTTTTGATTTGTGCGAATGTACTTATAAGCGGGACCCTGTAATAAAATGCCCTTCCGGTGTCGGGAGAACGATATCTAACCTAGGTGCGAATTTCTCAATGGTCTCTGGATTGTTTCCTTCTCGCCTTTTTCATTTGTTTTTCGGTTTATAAGTTCTGTATATTAAACAACAATGTAATAACCAATGTAATAATAAATTTATAATTTCTGTAATAAATAATAATGCAATATTAAATGTAATAAATTTAATAATAAATGTCATAATTATGTAAAAATAATAGAATCTGTATGTTTAGAACAGGAAGATAGTTTTAAATTTGTGCGAATGTACTTATAAGCGGGTCCCTTTAATGAAAATGCCCTTCCGGTGTAGGGAGACCGGGATCTAACCTAGGTGCGAATTTCTTAACGGTCGGTCCCTGGATTGTTTTTCCCTCTTGTTTTGGTTCATTCGTTTTTCTGTATCCACCCGAGGAGGATGCCAGTTGGCATCGAAACTGGTGTGGAAATAAACTCTGTCTATTGGAGTGGGTTTTTATTTTCATATTTTGACCTTCACGTAGAAAAAAGTGAAGTTTTTTGCATTTACCTTAGTTCAGTTTGAACAACTGTTTAAAACAAAATTTGGAATGACATTACTATATAGATACATTTACTTTTTCTCGGACAGCTGGTAGAAGCTAGCAGGTCGGAAAGGTTTGTGGGTCTGTGACAGTCTGGACGCAGTGTCTGAAATCCCACAGTTTAGGGTTTAATAGCAGATTACCCATATACGAGTACGGGTATGACGTTGATACTTATTTACTCTTTAGATACTCTTCACATATGAACCCATTTTTAACTTGCCTTTAATTCCAATCACCCATGTGTTGGATTTACTGAGAAAGACTCTTACACTTGGTTTCACTTCTCTTCTTGATGTTAAATTTCACAGATTAAATATAAAATTTGAGAAAACTTTTACGGGACTTGGTACAGATTTTCTGACTGACACACATTTTTGTTTTAAAATTAATTCATTCAACCTCTATTGTTAGCTCAATTTTCAAACTATATAGGGTGAATGAGGCATGGCACTTATTCCGTTTCCCCTCGCAATTTCTTTTTTCCCGGTTAGGTCAACTGTACGCCCTTGACAATTGGTTAGGTTAAGTCATGATATTTTCGTTAAAATATATATTACTCACCGTGTGTCATGTAACGAAAATATCATGACAACCAACCAATTGGCAAGGGCGTACAGTTGAATTGCGGGGGGAAAAGGAATAAGTGCCTGAGGCATTTGGGAATTGGTAATAGAATTTCCTTACCTCTCAGTAAAGCACCTATATCTACTCTCCATGACCACTGTTACTGCAACAACAACCCATGTCCATCTGTGGAAATATACTTTTCACTACAGTACAAAATGAGTCAGAGCTGCAAATTTTAGTCCCTTCATATAACTCTCAATACCAAACAACGCTAAATAACTACATGACTTCCTTTGGTTTTAATATAAAGTAATTTACTCGTGATTTGCTTCACTAACTTTATAATAATCTAAATCTATAACCGTGATTAGTTTTAATCTTCGGTTGGTTTCATAGCAATTAGTTTTATGTTAAAAAGGCTATGTAGATTCGTTTTCACTAAAGAGGTTATTGTAATTACAGTAATATTAAATGATTTGGGGGAAGATTTCAGCTGATACTGCTGTACAATTATTGTAACATTGTCTTCTGTAAATTTGCTAACCTCTTATGGAGATCGGGTCGAATTTGTACGTTTGAAATATATGTATTTATAACTTAACCCTACAAAAGGTTAAGAAGTTTATTTCATATTTGTCATTATTCTGTGCGATTATTTTGTATATTGATGTATTTTTGACATTGTTTGTCGCTCATTTCCTCAGATACTTTTACTATTTATATACTAATAATGGAAGTTGTGTCCTCCCGAAATGGTTATCTGATGTAATATGAGGCAGCGTAATTATTATCGAAGAAAATGTTAGTGTCAGCTTTAGTGGTTTTACTCAATATAAATACGTTCCTTAGGAATATATATATATATGTGTGTGTGTGGGTGTGTCTGTGTGTCAGTGTCCTTTTGACAAAAAAATTAGACTTTCACTAAAAACTATAAATAGATTTATGCAGGTAAGTATTTAATTCTGATAATAACTATATCTTTGTTGGCGAGAGGAGCACTCCACAGCTGCACTGAAATCTTAATAATTTCTAATGATTTTATCTTTTGCAAGGACGATGAATCCAAAAGTTCTTCAAAAGCAAACGAATTAGGCCTGAACAACGTTGGAGGCGTGTTCGTTGTACTTTTGGCAGGAATGGGTTTGGCATCCGTTGTGGCTGTATGTGAATTTGTGTGGAAGTCAAGGAAGCTAGCAACTGAAGCCCACGTAATTAAAAAACTATTTTAAGGCTTTTTTTTCATCTGTTTCTCTCATCAGTCGTAACCAATAAACGTTTAAAACGTTTCAGTGAAAAGTTTATTTAATGTCAAAATTTTTACTCTCCTTTTTTAGCATTCTATTAAACCATTCAAGTTATTTAAACATACACCTCTTGATGCAAAAGTTTTATCTGACGTTCTAATTAGGGTAACTTTCCTTCCTGAAAAGGATTTTCATTACTAAATGTTTTTATGTACATTTTACACTATTTCCATTATCACTAACTAAAGGAATGTTGCTGGAATAATAATTTTAATTTAGGTCTTTTTAGTTACATTAATGTGTTATTATTGAATTCTCTTTTCTAAAGCGTCAGTCATTAGATGGTTTATATAATTTCCCTTTAGCTATGATGAAAAGTGCCATAATGCCAAATATGGACTTTGTACTTCATCGTTAAAATAAGGAAATGGTGCAGCATATATTTGTTAAGCAACTTTATAAGGTATCTCATAAATTTGTCCTGTATATTCTTTAGACGATTTCTCTTCTGCGTGTTATAACTGATAAACGTGTTTATTTTAGGCCTCTGTCTGGGCAGAGATGGGAAGAGAGATTCGGTGTGCACTCTCCTGCGGAGATAATGAGGGGAGAAGGGTGCTTAAAAAAAGCAATTCTTCTACATCTCTCAGTCATGCGAGAGATCAAGACCTCAATGGACCTGCCTATTTGCCGATGGAGACCTACGGATCTGATTACACAGCGGCTTCTCAGTACTCATTTCACTCCAAGGAACAAGTTTCTTGACAATTACCAGTAAGATTTTGTAAATTATTTCTTTTTCTCTAAGTTGAGGATAACTCACAAACAATTTATACAAAACTTTATTATCCTTTAACATAAAACTGAAATACAATCGTTCAGTGGTGTTAATTTTGTAATAAAATTTATGAAAGTTTTCTTTATAGGATATTCCTTCTGCCCACTCAAAATACCCGCCTCCTCTCGATGACATTCCTACACCGCCCATCTCTGCCATGAGGGTAGGAGGAGACGTTACTCAAAGAATTGTTCATGCCCGCTCCCTCGACAGGCTCGCGATGAATGCAAGGCCTACGCGAACAACGCCAGAGGGTGACCTCGCAGACTCTGCAATTCAATCGCCCGACCTTCCCTTTCAGTTAATTTCGACGGTATGACGGTAGGAGAATTTAGATTCTTCTAATTCATCAACGCCATCTCAATTGGAACCATCTGAGCAAAGTGTTTTGCTCACCCCAGCATGCATTGCCAATCCAGACGTAACCGTTAATGAAAATAAGCTTATCCCTTTGGAATACCAAGAGTCCATTTCTTCAGGTTCTTCTCTATTATGTGCACCCCCTCCTCCGAGTTTGTGTTCTGAGGCAACAAACTCTCCTAAAACGAGCTCGAATCAAAACTCCATCATTTCTGCTCAGGTGCTGAGCTCCAGTGACCTCTCTCAGAGCCCGGCTATCTCTCCTAGCATAACGATTTCAATCAGCCCCGTTGAAGCCTCTTCCAGTATTTCGCCAACGAGTTCATTAATATTTGGACCAGTGGTAATTCCTCCGAATTTTGAAGTCGGTAAACGATTAGGAAAGAACGAGACCACAGCCGAGTCGGAAATGGAGTCATCGCCTTCATTTTACTCTTTGAGAAGGTCGCAGCTTTGAGAATGGTGTTCCTTAGGTATACTAACAGTGTGTAAAAACACTATCTGTAATTTGAAAAAGTCTCATCCAACACTTGTCATGTTTAACTTTACATAGTAACCAAACAAAAGCATTGTTGCATAAAAAATTTTTATACAGTACTCTCACAACAAAGTTTTTAAACGTGCATTGGCTTTAAGAGCGTATATATATATATATATATATATATATATATATATATATATATATATATATATATATATATATATATATATATATATATATATATATATATATATATTATGGGCGATTTATGAGGTACTTTTTACTGAAGCATTATTAACACTATCATGATTCCTGACTTAACACACGAATCTGTCGTTGAGATGTATACAACATACATATATATATTTTATAAAATGAACAAAAACTAATTTCTTTTTTCCATGCAGTGTTCCTTTCTTGTGAAAGTCACTTATAATGAATAACTGTCCATTTAATAACGGGTCGAAGTAGTCCCTTCAAGAACAAAAACAAGACGACTCTGAAAGATTTTGTCCGCATCAATTATTTTGAGATGTATTCGTATAAAATTAAAAGTAGGATAAAAATTTTATGAAAATGGAACCTAACATAAATATCTCGTACGTACTGTTAATCTTTTGAATTAAATATTTTATATAGTTTTATACAAGAATTTTAAATACTAGAATGAAAAGTTTGTCGAAAAAAATACTTTCCTTACCTTGCACTAATCAATAAATTAGGATCGTGAACCATCCATTGAAAACAATACTCAGAATTTGAATTTGATTTGATCCATTAAAAATAAATGAACAGCTAAGTCTGATTCCGATATTTCCTTTAAGAAAACTAAAAACAATGATTTATTCCTAACATTCCAATACGATAAACAGACTCAATATTTCAAATTTCAATGAATTTTAACCGTTTTATTTCCGTTCTTATCATTTACAGCAGGGGTGGGGAAACTTTTCAGTACCAAGGGCGAAAATCGATAACATAAACACCTCCGCGGGCGTCTGGCAAATTTTAAGCTTATATACAGCGTGTCCCAAAGAAATGTATACCCACTTTGTTCGATAATACCAGTTATAAGGATAATAAATATATTACTTTGTATATGTTTTTTAATAAAGAATTTTCTTCTGAATCTAAATATGTAATTATTTTTATTAAAAATTGAAGAACAAAAACGTTACAGATGTTTAAATTATAATTATTATTTTTGAGACTTCATGTGCGATATTTTCTATTTTAACCGACTGTTTTGAGATACTTATGTTTAGTGTTGATATTGAAGCATAAATGTTGTAATTATTAGTTAATTTAAAAAATTTAGAAATTCCATGGTTAAATGACACTTTATCTAAGATGTTCGACGTCTTCCAGAACGTTGTTTTTGTAAGTTTTGCACAGTGCCGTCGGTTTCAAACTTATCTCGTATACGTGCAAAAATATTAGAAAATATCGCACATGAAGTCTCGAAAATAATAATTATAATTTAAACATCTGTAACTTTTTTGTTTTTCAATTTTTAATAAAAATAATTACATATTTAAATTCAGGAGAAAATTCTTTATTAAAAAACATATAAAAAGTAATATATTTATTATCCTCAGCTGGTATTATCGAACAAAGTGGGTATACATTTCTTTGGGACACGCTGTATATAAGATGTATTTTAAAAAGCTATTTGCTGGGCTGTAAATAAATATTTTTTAGTAAATAATAAATACCTAAGCGGGCGAATTGAAATTAGCTCGTGGGCGAAATTTCGCCCGCGGGCGAGGGTTTCCCCACCCCTGATTTACAGGCTTCGTTTAAGGTACAAATATAATATTATTTAAATGTACATTGCAACTGCATTACGCGTATTTATATATTATTACGAATTTATATGTTATACTTATACAGTGTACTGTAGGTATATAAACAAAAGCAAAGTTCGTAATGTCGACTTTCAACCTTATACAAATCGACCTTATTCCTTCGACCTTATGCGAGTTTATGCGTATGAGAATGTAAAGGCAAATTAAAAGTTTGTTTAGTATTTTAAATGAAAATAACTCTCCCAGTTCAATCAAGCCAGACTTAACCTAACCTAGCGTACCTTAACCAGGGCTACCCCATCCTAACCTAACCCAACCTAAGCTAAACTAAATAAATTAAATCAACTTACGTAAGGTCCGACCTTTCGAGCTTATGCGTGTTTAAAATTTTTCTTGATGTCGGCTTTATGCAAGTCGACATTATGCAGTTCGATTTTGTTCCTGTATCCCTTCTATACTGCAATCAGGTCAAACAATATTACCACAATTTTAAAAGAGTGGAGAGTGCTTCATTGTTCAGTTTCATATGAATCGGATTACGGAACACAATCGTATTTTATAATATCCCCATTTAGTTTTATGTATTTAATATTTTAAAGGGATCTGACTAACAAAACTAACCAGACTTATGGCCTAGAGCCCGGATGTTCAGGCAAAATGCCATAAATGCCTTTTTGTGCCTATTTTTACGTTTACAGGAAAAAGTGCCCTTTTTCGTCATAAAGTGCTTGCTTAATTTGCCTTTTTCCATTATTTTCTATTATTATTCCATTGGAGTCTCAAAATAGACCTATCACTTTCTGTTATATATATATATATATATATATATATATATCTACAGTATATATGCGCCTCGGTGGTGTAGTGGTTAGCGTCGCTGACTACGAATCCATCGACCCCAGGATCGAGACCCGGTGACGGCAGGTGGCGGCAGCAAAACCCAGCTGTTCATCCTTCCACATAATAAAGAAATTGGTTGGTAGATAAATGGGTACCCTGGGTAGCATAGTGGTTAAGACGCTGGGCTGCTGGTGAAGTGTGGTTCGGATTTCACGTTAAACTGTAGGTCTAGGTGGAAAAGCTTGACCTTCGTCAGAATGAACAATTCGGGCAGAAGTAAGCCAAAGGTTACCAAAGGTATATGATGCAAACCTACAAGGAAAAAGAAAAAAATATTCCAAGTCCTTTCGTGTATTCAACAGTACGCCTCGTCAAGGAATTCTAAAGTTAAAAGATTCCATGATGAGGTGTATTGCTGAATACACGAAAGACTTTGGAATAATTTTTTCTTTTTCCTCGTGAGTTTGCATCATTCATTCATTTCACGTGTTTAAGCGTGAAATTCATCATATATATATATATATATATATATATATATATATATATATATATATATATATATATATAAAACAGAAACTTAGTGTGCATAATAGTATTACACTATTTTATATGAAACATTTTCAGTATCTATTGTTTTGTTTATTCTAATGGCGTTGTAATATGTGTTATTTATACGTATATAATGGTATTATTCTATATTAAACTTTATTTTTCGAAATGAAATAATTGTTATTATGTGTAACTAATATTTGCATTACCTACTGTTTTGTTCACTAATGGCGTTGTTATATGTATTATGCGTATATAAAAGTATTATTCTAGATTAAACGCTTTTGGAAAGCAAATTTATAAATGCTTTTTTGGTTTTTTTTTTACTGCCTATTTTGAATGTTTATTTTGCCTATTTGCCTGCCTTTTTTAAGGGTTTTTAGTGCCTAAACATCCGGGATCTACGTATAATCTAACTAACATAGCCCAACCTAGCATACTCTAACCTAATCTAATTCGTCCTACTCTAACATGAATTAAATCAATTTGCATAAAGTCTAACCTTTCGGCCGTTTGCATGCGTGTTTCAATTTTTTCTTTTTGATGTCGACTTTATTCAGATTGACTTTGTTCCTCTACTCCCTAACTGAGAATAAAGTAACTGAACGAATTCGAAGAAGTCACACCCTGAAAAATTATCTCTAACATTTAGAAATTATATAAAGGAACACGTCGGAATGTATAAAAATTGACCTGCATAATGTTGAAGCACATAAACTGCCCACAACACTATTTACAGAGAGATTACGACTCGCTACCAACTCTGTAACCCGTAAAGTGCAAGTCCCAAAGGACTGTTTGATACGTTGATATTACGCTTGTTTCTTGGTTTGGGTCCGTGACAATAGAGTGGAAGCGGTGTAAATAAATCCTTAATTGTCTGGATAAAATCAGATCCTCTAAATGTAATATCTGACAAATGCCACGTGCATTTTTTAAAAATAGTATTGTTACAATATTCTCGCATACTGTATTTTAGTGTGCATTTCTTAATTTCTTTGAAACTGAAAAAGTAAATACATCAACATTTGGCTTTCTTTTTTCCTTCGTGTGTGTGTGTGTGTGTGTGCGTGTGTGTGAGAGACCATCATTGGTTTCAATTAATTGACCATCCTCAAATCGACGCTCATATTTTGTTTCCTGCGCCTAAATCTTTGCACAATGATGTTCGGTGTTCGTAACGAGGCGTTATTTATTTCTTCATCTGCATTTTATGTGGAGCGTATGATCGAACGTTAAACGAGGTACTGCATTTCTTAGTTCTCGAAGGCCCTCAAGCGTGACTGCATTCAGCAAAACTGATGGTCTAAATGAAGATGGAGGTTTGTTTATCATTTGATCCAAAGTCTCTTTCGCGAACTCCATCTTTAAAATGATTTTAAATTTTGCTCTCCAAAATTATAGTTTTTTCACATGAACCCATTTGTTCACGAAATTGAACCAGCTGTTCACATCCATCACCAGATGATTTGTCGAATAAGAAATACTACACTGCATATTTCAGCAAACCCAACATTTGCCCCTTCAGCCCAGAACCATCGCAGTTTTTGTAGTTTCTTAATTTTACGTTTGCAATTTCATTATAAAACATTTAGCATTAAATTTATGAGCGGAAAGAGAGTGCATTTAATGGATGTGAAAATCAAAATAAGATTTGTAGAAAGTACATGTTTACTTATTTCTAAGAAGGGTCAAACAGACTGTGTGCGACATACAGAATAAACATACACCAGTCCTTTTCATACCTATAAATGCTAGTCACTTAACCACAATATATATATATATTATATATATGAAAATTATTTCACGAAGGTAACACGTGAAAAATATTTATGATGAATAAAACCACGAAGGAAAGGAAACACAAAATGGTGCTCAAGCGCTTTCGTCTAATGACATCCTCAGGAACACTCAATGTTCCTGAGGATGTCATTAGACGAAAGCGCTTGAGCACCATTTTGTGTTTCCTTTCCTTCGTGGTTTTATTCATCATATATATATATATATATATTTAGTATGGCAGTGATGATTGAAAGGGATTCCTCTGATATCGCAACGAGGTCATTGATGCCGAGAAATAATATAAAAAACAGTGTGTGTGTGTGTGTGTGTGTGTGTGTGTGTGTGTGTGTGTGTGTTATTTCTTGCTTTTACCCAGTTATATGAAGTATAAACCTAATTTAAGTAAAATTTACAATATTCTTTTGCATTTACAATATTCTTTTGTCGTTGTTCGACTTATATTTAGTACCTGATCTGTATTTCACTTGTGTACATAATTAAATTCCAATTTTCTCCCATCCACGTAATAATAATCTTTTTCAGCTTAACCCTTGTCAGGAACCTTCAATTTACTTACTTTGTTGGAACTACGGGGTCTGTATGTCTAAAATCTTACAAAATGGTGCTATAAAAAGTCCGTAATGAAACAATTACACGAATGAAACATTGCATTTGATATTTAAGAACTTTTAACAAATAATATCATCTTTTTCAATGTTTTGACCTCTATAATGGTTCCTGATGAGGGTTAATGAAAATCAATTATCCACTCTACGATATCGATAAAGGGCTTTAGCGAAAGAAACACTCGAAGGGTTAGTTAGAAGTAAGCATTTTCTCTTTTGAATGTATTTTTCTGATTATAATAATTTCATGATGAAGCGCATGGATATAAAACCCTAAATCCTGCCTCAGATAAAAACAATGCTGTACTGCATTTAAACGTAATGAAAAATTTTATAATAACAAAGTTATCATTTTATAACATTATTCACCTCTTTTAATTCTAAATTTAACTACAAAGTATTTCGCAGTTTAATAACAAACTCATCCAGAAATTATTGATTTTCGAAGGTTATTTGTTCACTCTAAAAACTATAGTGAGTGATTTTAATCCAAACTGGTGTTCAAAATGCTTCGACTCATTGAGGTGTTACCATCAGCTACTTCCGAAGTTTTGAAAACAAAGACATTTTATGGACTCTCCTCGTTTTTAAAATTACCCAATTGGGTTAAAATAACTCGCTAAGTTTTAAATTGTAAACAGTGACATGTATTAATCTGAAATGTATGGTATACCATACATGGTATACCTAACTTGTATATATATCTATATTGTAAATATGTTTATTATACTAAAAATTCTATCATTTTTAAGCGGTGAATATGTAAATACTGCCGAATATATATATTTACTTTTGTTTACTTTTGTTGAGTTTGAACGACGGTTCAGGATCGACCTGCGGTCGACCCCTCTGCAGCATCCCGCCTCATTTGCGGGACTTGGTGAAGGAGGGAATTGCTCTCTGATCGCCTCCTGCCCTCGTAGCCAGCCACGCATGGCTGGTCAGGGACTTTGCACAAGAATCTGTCCAGCTGGTTCTTGAAGTTATTCAGGTTGGTGTGCTAGAGATTCCTCACTTCTTTTGGAAGGACATTGAAAACTTTGGGCCCCGTATTCTGAGGGTATTTTCCATCCTCGTTTTCATGGCTCCTTGTCCCACCGCAGCTGGGACCGTACAAAATCTGCCTCTTCTCTCATTCCAGTTTGTTTCTACTTCATTTCTGAGGTTAGGCACAGTGCCCTCAAGTATGTTCCATATGTATATTATTGTGTACCGCTCTCGCCTTCTTTCAAGAGAGTAGAGTTCCAGGGATTGTAGTCGAGACCAGTAGTCTTCACCTTCCGTTTCCTCTATCTTAGACGTAAAAGTCCTTTGTATAGCTTCAATGCTCGCAATGTCTCTTTTTCTGTGTGGGCTTGTGAGTACTGAGCAATACTCAATTATTGGTAGGACTAGACTCTTCCATAATTTGAGCATGATGTTTGCTTTTCTGCTGCGGAAGCTCCTCCAGATGATTCCCATTTTTTCTAGCCGTTGTGATTTTGATTTTATAGTGCTCTCTGAATTCCGCATCCGACGACATTATTACTCCAAGATCCCTGACTTGTGGATTTGGTGTTATCTGTTTGGCTTGCGGAGTTTTGTACCCTTTTTTCTGTATCTCTTTGTTATTACTATATCTTAGAAGTTGGAATTTTTCTTCGTTGAACTTCATATTGTTGTCTTCTGCCCACTGGAATAATGTTTCAATGTCGTTTTGTAGTATTCTTATGTCATCTTCGTTCAATATTTCCTTACATTTCTTCGTGTCATCTGCGAAGCATGATACAATACTGTCCTTAATATCTGCATCAATATCTGCAATCATTATTATGAACAGCAAGGGAGCTAATACTGTCCCTTGTGGGACAGAGCTCACGACTTCCGAGACTTCCGATTTAACTCCGTTTACCACCACTCTTTGCGTTCTTTGCGTCAAGAAATTAAATATCCACCTTCCTAGCTTTCCAGTAATTCCTGTATCCTTAAGTTTGTGTGCTATGATTCCATGGTCACATTTATCGAAGGCTTTAGCAAAATCAGTATATATTACATCAATGTTTTGTCCTCGACACAATGTTCCTAATATTTTCTCCTGGTGGTCTAGTAGCTGTGACAGGCATGATCTACCCGCCCTGAAGCCATGTTGATTTGGGTTGTATAAGTCTTTTTCTTGTAGGTAGTAGGTAATTTTGGCTCTAATTATGCGTTCAAAACACTTTATAAGGTGTGAGGTGAGAGCCACTGGCCGATAATTTTTGGGCATTGCTCTGTTACCACCTTTAAATAGGGGGCAATATTAGCGTTCTTTAAGGGGAGTGGAATTTGTCCTGTGTCGAGTGATTTCCTCCATAGTAAGTATAGCGGTTTTGCAATACTCTCTCTGCATTTCTTCAGAAATGTGGCACTCCATGTGTCTGGCCCTGGCGCTGAATTGTCTCGCATCTGTGATAAGGCCGTAATTACATCTCCTTCCTGAACTCGAAGTCCATTAATAGGTTTGTGCCGGGATTTGTTCTTGGTTGATCTGTTTCAATGTCGAAAAACTCGTCTGGGTTTTCCACTTCCATCTCGGACTTAGGGGTGCTAAACACAGATTTAAATTGTTCCCTAAGCAGTTCACTTATTTCTTTCGGGTCATTTGTGTATTCGGCCTCCCCGTCTATCAACGGTCCAATACTCTCTTTACACTGCATTTTCCTTTTCGCAAAAGTGTAGAAGTATTTTGGGTTATTTTTTATGTTTTCTGCTACCTTGTTTTCCTCCTCGTTTGTCTTATGTATGAATGTTTGCTTTAGGTCCATTTCTATTTCGCCAAGTTTCCTCTCTAGTTTGAGTCTCTTTGCATCAGTTCTGCATCTGTGGATATGTTTTACGGTTTGTCTTCGTTGCCTGAATAGAGTCCTGATTTTCCTCTCGAGCTTGCTACGTTTTCTTTCCTGTCTCTCTGGAATATGTTTCAGTATTATAGGTTTGGTTTCCGTCTCTATTATACATAGTATTTCTTGTGGAGTCTTCTCGTGTAGTAGCAATTCCCAATTTACCTCCTTTAAATCTTTATTTACGTTTTCCCAATTTACTTTCTTTGAATTTATGTTTAAGCCTTCAAATATTCCATCTGCCTCTCTGGGATGCGTTTTCGGACCTCTGGGTGCTAACTTCAATTGTATATCGATGAGGTTATGGTCGGAGAACTTTGTGCGCGTTACTTTTTATTTATTATTATCTGGTTGTTATTTGTCCACATTAAATCCAAAACGTTCTCCTTTCTCGTGGCTTCACAGATTTCCTGGGTAAGGGCGTAATGTTCCATAATATCTAATATATATATATATATATATATATATTCAGCAGTATTTACATATATATTTAAAAGATTAATTTAATATATATATATATATATATATATATATATAGTGCTCTTCCAATACGTGCTCTACCGTAAAATTTACATTCCAATATGTGCTAACTAACGAAAATATCACGACCTAACCTAACCAATCGTTAGGTCAATTGTACGCCTTGACGATTGGTTAGGTTAGGTCGTGATATTTTCGTTAGTTAGCACATATTGGAATGTAAATTTTACGGTAGAGCACGTATTGGAAGAGCACCTATATATATATATATATATATATATAACTACTTACCTTAATATGTTATTTAGTTTCTGGTATACTGTTAGACAATCGATTGTTTTTGTTTAAATAATTAGGAATTGAACAAAGAATAAGCAAATTATGTATACCATGTTCTATTGTTCTAAACAATGTATTATAATAATAATATCATGTTCTTATGCCCTTTATATAAAGTTAAATTTCAGTATATTAATGTAATAATTTTATGCTTATATATATATATATATATATATATATATTATATATATATATATATATATATATATATATATATATAATAATATATAAAATAAAAGTCTCATGTTTGAATACTCTTCTTTTAGTTATCCTTATGATTCCCACTCGAGTCCAGGTTGTAGTTTAATTATTGATAAATTAAATATTAAACTACTACAATTTTTAATAGAGAAGAAACAATCTTAATTGGACTGCTCATTTTATTTAATTTAGCCCTTGAAGCCACATTTACACTGACGCTAACTTGTTATCTACATGTTGGATTACGCGTTAGTTAACATCGTTATCTAACATGCAGTTAGTGTGCGCCGTTTATACTGGAACACATGTTATCTAACATGTTCAGTCAACTAATACCATCTGCCGGATATAAAAAGAAATTGATGTCACTGCTAACTGACTAGTGGACAGCAGAGTTGCCAACTTATCACGAACAGAATTTCGCCAAAAATAGAAAACTGTATCGCTAAATTTCGTCTATAATATATATATATATATATATATATATATATATATATATATATATATATGGGGATACCTTTTTTCTATTTTAGGCGAAATTTTGATCGTAACAGGTTGGCAATCCTGCGTCTGACACTATCACCTCACACATATCATATTAACAAAATGTTTTTCGCTTCGGAACAGAGACAACGCAAGGTACTTAAAAGATTCAACTCAAAAGATTCAACTTAAAAGATTCAATATTTTGCAGAACAAAAAATACAATGATGTACAAATGATGTATTGAACTACACTAGTAAGTTGAAACAATCTATATCATAGGTTCGCAACCGGTGGGCCATGGTGGATTTTCTACTGGGACACAACTAGTGTTTGTAATGCCTCAAAATAAGTCAGATATATTACAAAAAATATATTTTATATATATATATTTATATATACATATACAGTGTATATATATATATACACACGAGGGTAATTCAATAAGTATCCGCACTTTTTATTTTCACAATTTTATTTTCACATCTGATAGATTATAAACACATCATTCTCAACATAGTCTCCCTGTTTCTCAATACCCTTAGTCCAGCGATCTACAAGCTTCCTAATGCCATCACAAAGAATGTTTTTGGCTGTGTGCGAAGCCAGTCATGCACTGCCTCCTTCAAGTTATCATCGCCTTGGAAAGGCTGACCTCTCAAAGCGTCTTTTAGTGGTCCAAACAGGTAAAAATCCGAAGGTGCCAGGTCTGGACTGTAGGCTGGATGGTCGAGAACTTCAAATTTAAGTTCTTGAAGGCACTGGAGATGAAACCTGGATCCATCACTATGAACCAGAAAGCAAACGACAGAGTATGCAATGGAAGCATCCAACATCTCCCGTTGCAAGGAAGTTCAAAGCGCAGCCGTCAGCAGGTAAAGTTATGCTAACACTGTTTTGGGGTACACGACGCCCTATCCTTGAACATTATCTAGAGTGTGGAACTACAGTCATCTCACTAATGTCATCTTAGGAGGAGACTTCAACGCTAAAGACACTAGTTGGTACCTGCACAACCAAAGCAACACCAGAGGCCCAACATAGCCACACAACTAAACAGCCTCTTCATTCTTAACAATACAGAAGAACATACACACATACCACATCAAGCAGGATACTCAAACTCCTCCCCAGACATAACGTTCTGTTCCCCCTCACTAGCAACACATACACACTGGAGAACAGAAAAACAATTATCATCAGACCACCTGCCCATCATCATTACAACACGTTCTACACTCTGCCCCAACAGCCTTAGGCACACTTACAGAAATTACAAGAAAGCTGATTGAGAACAGTTCAAAATACAGACTGAGGAACAATTCACCACATTAAACAGCACACCCATCATAAACATCAATCAACACTCAAGACATTTAATCAGATCATCAATAATGCAAACAAATACATACCCAAGGGCAACATTAAGAAATACAACCCAAATTACACTAGAGAAATAGCCCACCTCATAAGGCAACGTAACAACCTCAAATATAACACACAAACACCACACACAGAAGCCATAAAAGCAGATACATAAACAACAAACTCAAAGAAAAACAAACAGAAACATTTAGGGAATTCATAACAACACTAAACCACTCCACAGATACATCCAGGCTATACAAGACTATAAACAGCATTACCCATTCTAACAACGGCATTCACACCTCACACGGCTATCGGTCGCAGCCAAAATAATATCCCAACATATACACAACAAGCTAACATTCTAGTTAATCACTACGCAAGGAAAGTCACTTAAACAGAGACAACAACCAGAAACACGCAGACAGACAAACAGCCAGACACATGAAAACCTACAGACTCGACACGACCATTACACCCTTCAATACAGACCAGACCACCAAGATCATCAAAAACATTAAGAATTCGAAGGCTACTGGACTAGACAACATATCTAACATACACCTTAAACACTTGGGCCCACAGGGAATACTGCTCTCATAAATATCAGCACATATTCATACCAACACTGTATTATTCCTGACATATGGAAACAAGGTAAAATTATTACACTACTCAAACCAAACAAAAATCCAACAGAACCAGCTTCCTATAGACCATTACTTTACTATGCACACCTTCCAAAGTAACAGAAAGACTAATCTTACAAATCAACACCCCCACACACACCACTATCGCCTACTCAACATGGATTCAGACCTCACCACTCAACCACGACATTACTCACTAACCTCACGCAGCACATCATGGCTGGCATCAACTCCAGACGACCAGCTCAACGTACACTATTAGCAACAATAGACATTAGTAAAGTATTGGATGCTATCCCACGCTTCCCTCTCATAAACAAAATACTCAACACAAACATGCACAATAACACCAAAAGGTGGCTGAGCAACTATCTTTCAGGAAGATACATGTCACATTTAATGGCAAGTCATCCAAAAACAAGCTTTTTTCCGAACGGGGTCCCTCAAGGCTCTGTTCTCTCACCAACACTGTTCAACTTATACATGCATGACATTTCAACACCCATAGATAACAAGTTACCTTATCATCATATGCAGATGACATCACTCTAACATCCACCCACAACAACATCGACACCGCTACAAATAACATACAAACATACATAAACAGTATACAAGACTGGCTCACACACAATAGAATCAAAGTAGCGCCCACAAAATCAACCATCACCTTGCTTACAAGCAACACAAAAGAACACCAGATAACTCCACAGATTACACTAAACAACACCAACATTCCACACACTCACAGGACCAAAATACTTGGGGTCACACATAACACATCATTATCTCTTGCAAACCACATTCAGGACATTAAAAACAAATGTACGTCAAGACAACACGCTTAGGGTACTAACAGGCACAAACTTTGGACACCAGCAGGAAACAACATCACTCATATACAAACAATATATCCGCTCAATTGTGGACTATGCTAGCACATGCTGGGCACCCATTATCTCAAACATACACATAAACACCTTACAGACAATACAAAACAACGCACTTCGTATCATTACAGGATGCACTCAAACAACACCAATAGAACACTTGCACACAGAAACAAAAATACTGAAAGTTAGGGAACATTTAGACATGAGGGGAACACAATTCATGGCAGCAGCGACAACTAACCCACAATCATGCACCGACACCTCGCACCATTAAAGTAACATCAGAGAGACATTATAGCCAAATACTCCATTCCATACCACGCCCCACAAACATCACACGGTACAGAAAACACACTTAACCCACAAAGCACTGACACGACTCGGTCCGAATACGGTCCTAGGTGCGAAGCCGCTACCCATTAACAGGTCAGAGACCAGCCTCAGCAGATCGGATCGAGTTAACTTAGTATGATTCTGATGTGGACATCACCCCAACTTACAGACATATAAACACAGACGAGACAACTCCACAGACGACACCTGCCACCTGTGCCAGGACACACCACAAACAATTGAACGCATTATGACAGACTGTACCGCTCTAGCACAACACAGAACACAACACAACATCACTAGTGCGCTGAACCTCTAGTCCACTCCGGAGAAGACGATCGGTTACCTGCGTGCCGCCGGCTTGCTCAATCAGGGTGGGCTGATCGGCTAACCAACAACAACAGTAACAAGTGCATCGTATTCTGACATGCTTCGGAATAAGTTAAAGCAAGCAATGCGCACAAAACGAGAGGGAGATTGTCGGAAGGTGTTATTCTGTTACACGACAATGCGCGCCCTCATACCGCTGCACAGACTAGAAAATGCCTTCAAGAACTTAAAATTGAAGTTCTCGACCATCCAGTCTACAGTCCAGACCTGGCACCTTCGGATTTTTACCTGTTTGGACCACTAAAAGACGCTTTGAGAGGTCAGCGATTCCAAGGCGATGATGACCTGAAGGAGGCGGTGCATGACTGGCTACGTACACAGCCAAAAACATTCTTTTGTGATGGCATTAGGAAGCTTGTAGATCGCTGGACTAAGTGTATTGAGAAACAGGGAGATTATGTTGAGATGTGATGTTTATAATTTATCAGATGTGAAAATAAAATTGTGAAAATAAAAAGTGCGGATACTTTTTGAATTATCCTCGTATATATATATATATATGGGCCACCAACATTTATGACCATCAAAACTGGGTCACCATTGTAAAAAGGTTGGGAATCACTGTTCTATACAGTATGTTAAGCGAGTTTAAACAGTCACACAATAACTAAATTTACAAACGTAAAACGTTCCTGTAAAAAAACATAATTGAACATGATAATTTTAAATATTAAACTTTGTTTTCGTATATATAACATAATATAAAATGTTTACTTAGAAATTATTCGGGAAGCGTCGTTTTGTCTTTTAATAAAGCTGTCAATGACGGTTTTGTCACAGACAATCGACACAGATTCCAGCACATTTTTCTAATCGAAAGCACTTCAAGGTGCTGTAGTCTAGTTTGTCCCACCTTATTTCTCATCCAGGTGTGTAGACGACTTAAAACACTGAATGACCTTTCATGACCTTATGATACCGGTCATGATTTTCTATTCTGATTTTCCAAAAGCACGAAATGGATTCGGGGCACGGTCAACGGTCAAGTAGAATCGGGGCACAGGTCCCGGTGTGGCAGTGCTTAGCGACGCCTCTAATCAGGAGCGTTCACAAAACAAGTTAAGCTAACATGTTAGATAACATGTATTTGACCATGTTAAATGTTTACACTGGGGTAATTTTGTTAATTAACATGTAAAATGCGGCTTAAGGCTTAGTAGTATGTTTGCAAAAATGTCGGCGGCAAATCAATTGCATGCGACATGATCAATAATTGCAATATTGCATGCAACAATGTATGGGTTAGACGCTCCAAAGGGGGAGGGGGTTAGACCCTTCAAGGGAAAGACGGGGTTATGCAACAAGGGGAAGAGGGGGTTAGGCCCTCCAAGGGGGAGAGGGAGGTATGCATGAAGGGGGGAGTGGGTAACCTAATCTAACAAGGGGGGAGAGTGGAAGGTTAAGCATGAAGAGGGCCGGTGCCAGACCCTTCATAGGGAGAGTACCTAACCTAACCTAACAAGAGTAATGAAACACAAGGAGAGAGAGAGAGATGTTCTCGCTGGCATGTCTCGGCGCATAATGGAGTCTTCACAAGCTGTCCTGGGCGGCTTTAGGATCACAGTCAGTTAGCTTAGAAGGCAGCCAATCGTATGGCGTAAACGGCTGTCAGTCAGTTTCTTTAGAGGATAAATACAATCATGGCATGTACACATATACAGTTATTTCCTTGTACGTACCAAACAGTATAGAGGAAAATTAAAACGCACAATTACATCGATCTGTCTCAAAAAATAGCAAAACACACACACACACACACACACATCGTATATGACTTAAATACAATCATGGCATGTATACTAGGGTGGAGTGAAAACAACTTTTTTCAGAATTCACTTTTGTAGGGGAACCCAAAAGTTAGTCTGTGGTACCAATAAGAAATCTCTAAAATATTAGCTACCTGCGACATCAACTTCACCGACCCCAAAAAGGTCAAACATTTTGCCTTTCAAGTACCCCCAAAAATTGAGGAAAAATTCAAAGATTTAAGCGTGCTTCCGTTGTGTTTATGCTAGGAAGATCATTTTTATTTAATTTGATTTGTCTATTTATGTTCTCTACCTTTACTCTTTGGAGTAATTTGGAGTAATTTGGAAAATTTGGTAGTTCATGAAAATACTAAAAAAAAATAGGAGGTTTTATTGCTTTCGTTGATTGGTTGATGTTAAGCGTCATTCAGTGATTCAGTTTTCGTTTAGAAGCTCATAAAATAGCTGCATGGCTTTAAATATATTGGTTTATTGGAGCAGCTCTCTGCTAATTTAAGCTAGATACGAGCCATGCATATCTCGGCTTAAATTACCCAGAACTCAACACGTGGAGGTGGCTGCTCTTTGAGTTCCACCGTAACCCACCCACCACAATAATTTAGAAAGCTTCTTATTCAGTTTTGTAGTCTCTCTTGGTTTCAAATGATTTCAATATTGCTTGAGATGCAATTTTGGTTTTAGAGTAGCCATCTCTCCTCTCACTTCCATAAACTGCTCTTGCCGCTTCTGTTACAAGTCTGATACTCCTTTCTACTGCTTGTGTATGACAAGGGGATTGAAAAAGTTTCAATTTTTCTTCGCTAGTATTCTCAGCCAATGATGTCAACTTCTCTTTGGTTAAGTGTTTTGTCAATGGTGGCTCAAACCTGATGGGACTATCTGTCTAAAATATAATATCAGTGTAGTCAAGTGCATGAAAATTTAGCTTCGGTACACTGAACTCGCGAATGCTTTTCATTTTTTCAGCTTGAGATCTTGCTACTTCGATCCTTCGAACTGCCAATTTTCGAATGTTAATGCGCAAAGTAGGAGTTACGAATGGTAACTTTATCAACAATGTCTCTAAGCTCCTTTGTTAGGTATCTTGAATAAGTTACCATCTGCCACAGGTGACGAGGTCCATCATAGCACCAAGGTTTTGTCTTGATCGTGAACCACATTGGAGCATAATCTTTGACGATGTATTCTACCAGCACCTTTAAGCTAGCCATCGGATTTTCACATCCCATGTAGAAACGCAGGATGCGGTTAGAAGTAGTCAACCATCTGGATTGGACCATTGGCCCAGGTTGAAGATTTGCTAAGTCATTGCTGCAACACCCAGAAGTAATAGCCTGAGAAGCTTTATAGAGGTACAATTGATCTGTACTTAGATCATCAGAATCAGTAATTGGAAGAGGATTTCCTTCCACAGCTTCAAACTTAACTATTGGTTGGTCGACAGATTTTAATGCTTTTCCAATTCGTCCTGACATTTCTCGTGGACCATGGGAGGGCCCATTGAGGTGTTCTAACAAATGCTTCAATGGTAACTCATTAAAATGAAAGAGACAAATAAACCAGTGATAGGGTTTGTTTAAGTTCTGCTCCAAATTTTTTAATGTCTCCTTTTATTCCAGTATTGACTGCAGTGCCATCACAACCAATGGCAACAATATTTCTAGTGCTGATATTTTTTCATCCAAGAACTCCAAAATGCCTTTATAAATGCTTTTTGCTGTGCTCAATTAGGAGATATGTGGCCTAACTAAGTTGAGCCTGGTTCTTTCAAAAGGACAATGTGCTATTCAATAGTAATCCTACAGTAGAATGATACTTACTACCTTTCATTATCATAACGTTTGTTCGATCTTTTCTTCCATCAAAGTAGAGACCCATAACATGATCACTTGAACTGAAAGTTGAGGTAGCTTCAGAGAGATCTTTTCTAATCTTGCTCCTTTCTTGTCTTATCTTGCTTCTGTCGATCACTGAAGTATTTTCACTACTAATTAATTTTAAATCTTGAAAAACAGCAGATGCAAGAGCTGCCCCAGCACGGTCAGATATGCCTCTTCGATCGTATTCTCTACCCACTGTTGGCAAACGCATTTTCATTTGTGAAGGTCCGGGATTAATTAATGGCTTTGTCGTGAGTTTAAACGGCTCACTGCTTTCGTCCGTTTCGCTGGAACTTGACGAAACAGTTGCAGCGGTATCAGATTCTTTCATTCCTTTCGAGATCCGTGCTGTATATTCCTCATACTTTTGTGTAGCCTTTTTCTTTTTTTTCCATCTTTTTGGTGACCACTTTATCTACAGATCCAATCATCATTTTTCGAGAAGTTCGTTGGTCATTAAGGAAATCCTTTTCCAGAACAGGAACTTTTCGGTCTTTCTCACAATGACATGTCAGGAAGTCTTCAAATTTCCAAGAAGCTATATCAAAGAACTTCAGTGAGTCAAGTTTAAATTTGTGAAGCAATGCTTGATAGGATGCTTGGTCTTTTCGCCCTTTCAATTGTTTCAAAACATTTTGATATTTTTCGTACAAACCTTGGATGCGCTGCGTTATGGTCTTATGATGGCTAGTTGAAATAAAAGCACGATCCCATAATCTTTACTTTTTGGGCAACGACTGTAGCAACATCATAAATTTTTGGATTAGCTTCTCCTGACTTAATTCTTTCCTATATAACATAAAGGAAACACTGAAGTATATCTTTTGACGAAGGCAAATAAATCAGCGAGAGATCTTTTGTTGGTCCAAAGATTGGATTCAGCTGTTGAGTATTCCTTGTCTTACTTTTTGCCGATTCATTCGCAGCCATGGAAGCCATGCCTAATTTTGCTTTGTACGTTGGAATAGAATTAGACTATATTAGTGACTGTAAATGTTTTTAGCGAATCAGATTCAATATAAAAATTTATCAAAGCAATCAAATAATCTGAAAAAGAGTTAAATTATAATGTAATATAGTATAAATAACAAATCCTAAATAATATAATTATGAAAGTGTATAATTATGAAAGTGTACAACCTCCTTAACCTCGGTGATGTTCCGTGTGTTGGTCTCTCTTCACACGAAGGTCAAGCGGGTGGCCCAGCCTCTAGGTCTGGCTTGGTGGAGGAACGAGTTGCTTTCTTGCGCTCTCCACCGTACATAGCCAGGTACACCCGGCTCATCTGGTACCGTTCTGAGACAGGCATCTAGTCTTCTCTGAAAGAGTTCAACTTTGACCCCTGTAACATTTCAGGGGTCCTTTGCAAGCTGGTTAAATAGTCTTGGCGCCCTGACAACCAAGCTATTTTCCTTCAGTGTTGAGGAGGTCTCTTGTCGAGCCTATAATTTGGGAACACTACGCATTCTGCCTTTCCTATTTTCTAGTGTTGTATGAATGGTGATTGGATTTAGTTTGAGGTTTGGTACCAGTTTTTCGATTATTTTCCATATGTAGATTATGGTGTACCTCTCTCTTCTTTCCAGGGAGTACAGATTTAGTTTACATAGTCATTCCCAGTAGTTCAGCTCTTTGCAGCCATCAATCTTTGCTGTGAAATGTATGTCTCTGAGTTTCTTCTAGTCTATTAGTTTCTTCCTTTTTATGTGGGGACGTCAAGACTGACCAGTATTCAAGTTTTAGTTAATCAGTGTTCTTAGCAGGGGAATCATTATTGTACTGTCCCTTCTTTTGAACGTTTTTAGTACCTGTCCCGCGACTCTTTTTGCTTTATTTATCGATATCTGATTTTGTGTTTCGAATTAGGCATCATCGGTTATTATTACCCCCAGATCGATTGCTTTCGTGCTTCTCTGAATTTCCTGTGTATCTGGAGCATAATATGCAGTCTATTTAAGTTCCTCATTTCTACCATATCTCAAGAGCTGAAATTTCTCGGTGTTAAATGTCATGTTGTTGTCTTCTGACCATTTGTATATTTTATTCATGTCCCTCTGCAAGGTCTCCACTTCATTTACATCGCTGATTTTCCTGCTGATATTTTTATCGTCAGCAAAGGATGTTACTATATTGGTGCTGTTTACTCCGGTGTCTATGTCTGTTAGCAGGATTATGAACAGGAGTGGGGCCAGTTCTGTACCTTGTGGTACTGAGCTGTGTACTACCGATTCTAATGATGATATACCTTGAATTTTGACGACCTGTAACGTTCTCTGAGGAAGTTTTAGATCCATTTTCTCACTTTGCCTGTTATTCCCATATATTTCATTTTATGTGATATTATACCATGATCACATTTGTCGAAAGCTTTAGCAAAATCTGTGTATATGACACCGTAGTTGTCATTGCCTTTCAGTGCATCAAGGATATTGTTGTAGTGTTCTATTAGTTGTGATAGGCATGATCTACCTGATCGGAATCCGTGCTGATTTTCGTTGAATCTTTCCAGTGTCTCCAAGAAATCATAAATTTTCTCTAACTATTCTTTCAAATACTTTAATACTTTGGTGAGGTGGGACGTGGATGACACTGGTCTATAGTTCTTTGGTTGAGATCTGTCCTCTCCTTTATATATAGCGACAATGTTTGTTCTTTTCAAGATGCTCGGTATTTCCCCAGTGTTTAGGGATCTTCTCCATATCTAGTATAAAATTAAAGGTTTCATTTCATTTTTACAGTTTTTAATCAATAATGCGTTCCAATTGTCCGGACCTGCAGCTGAATGTGGTTTTACTTGTCCTATAGCTCTCGCTACATCTTCTTGGGTAAAATCAAAGTCTGTTATACACTCTCCTTGCAATTTCTCTTCAAAGAATGCATCTATGTCAGGTATTGCTTTGTCAGTTTTTGGGGTACTGGAAACTGATTCATACTGGACTCTCAATGTTTCAGATATTTCTTTGGGATCGTCAGTTAGTTCATTATTTCTCTTCCTTAAGGGCCCGATAGCGGCGCGCGTTTTTGTTTTCCTTTTCGCATAGCTATCGAAGTATTTTGGATTTTCCTTTATTGCTTCTACCACCTTTTCCTCTTCCCTCTCTATATGGTCTTTAATCAGGGTTTGTATTTCCCTATCGATACCCTCCAGTTTTTCTTGTATTACTTTCCTGGCATTATTTCCGCAGTTGGCTAACTTCGCTTCCACTTTCTTTCTTTTGCAGAATATTCTTCTCTTTTGCCTCTCTAGCCAGCTCCTCTTTACTTTTGGCTGTGATTTCGGAGCATATTTTTTAAAAATTCTCAGCGTCTTTTCTTCCAAGGTTATTAGCATTTCTTCAGTTGTCTTATTCTCTAAAACTGTTCTTCATTCTACTTGGGCCATATGTGATCTGATTGCTTCCCAATTTATAGTCTTGGAGTTTAAGTTAAAGGCCCCAAATTTGCTTCTTTCCTCAATATGTGTACTGTCTTTTAATGTTGTCGTCATATTTGTTGATATCTCGATTAAGTTGTGATCTGAGATAATGGTTGGGGTTATTTTTATATCAGCAATCAAGTTTGTTATTCGTGAATACCAGATCTAGGCAGTTATTTTTTCTGATATTTTCTGTTATCTCGTGTGTCAGCATAAACTCATTTGTGAGAGGATTCAACATTTTTCCCTGCTCCTGGTCTTCTCTTGTGCCCCCCTTATCCTGGTGTGTGTGTGTGTATATATATTCCTATCCACCTTTTTGTACTTTATTAATGGGAAGTTAGTCTCCGCAGATCATTACATTGGGGATTGAGGGTTTATGGCCTTTATTAGGTTTCTGATATCATCAATAGTCTCCGAGAATTTTTTGGTTAGAATGTTTGGAGGTCTATAGATGACTATCAGTATCACGTTTAGTTTTTCTCTTTTCACTGGTAGGAGTTCCACAAAGCTGTTTGATTTACTTATTACCGTCTCTGTCATATGAACTTCCTGTACATATATAACACAGCCACCTTTACGTCTCGCTGTTCTTTCCGCTCTTAGTAAGTTGAAACCCTCTATATTTAGCTCTTTCTTATCAATACAGTGTTCGCAATTTTTACAATTTCCTTGGCAATCTTTAAGATGAGTTTCCGTGATGCATGTGATATCCGCCCTTGTTTCGTCCATAAATCCTTTCAGGTACGAGACTTTGTTGAGTGACTAGTTTGGTCTTATTACTTGGATATTAGCCAGGACAATATTTATGTTCTTTGTGGGAAAGTTAAAGGAAAAAGTTAAAGAACATAAATAGACAAATCAAATAAAACAAAAATGATCTTCCAAGCATAAACACAACAGAAGATACGCTTAAATTTTTGAATTTTTCCTTAATTTTTTCGGGAACCTGAAAGGCAAAATCTTTGACTTCCTTGGGGCCGGTGAAGTTGATGTCGCACGTAGCTAATATTTCACAGATTTCTTATTGGTACCAGAGACTAACTTCTGGGTGCCCCTACAAAACTGAATTCTAAAAAAAAGTTTTTTTCACTCCACCCTAAATTGTACACATATACAGTTATTTCCTTGTATGCACATTTTTCGTAAAAGAGAATTAACATCGCTGTCTCAAAAAATAGCAACACACACACACACACATATATATATATATAATATATATATATATATACTTACATGCGAACATGCACTCCTTGGACTACCTGACAATCCCCTTTCATACATAGCCCCTCATGCATAATCTCCCAACCACCGGCAGCAGCACAGTATTACAGCACCAACTAACCACCACCACCCATTAGACCAGTAAGGTCTCAAAAAACGACACAGATAATAGACAAGCTGTTAATCTTCTCGTAACAGTAATAAATGACACTACGAGGCCAAGATTGTAATGTATTGGAATACAATCCGTTCTTTCAAACAAAAACTGAAACATGGTAAACAAAATTTAAAACAACAAATTTCTGCCTTAATACACAAATATATCTTTAAATCATATTATAAAAAAATATTCACTTAATTTTATAATAAAACTAGATTCTATTTTTTAGGGTAACTTATTTATTTTTATCAAAATTCCTTTTACCACGCATTAAAGAATCTTTCATCCTACGAATTATTAAAAAAAAAATTTACCTTAATACACAAATATATCTTTAAGTCACATCATAAAAAAAATATTCACATAATTTTAAACTAGATTTTATTTTTCAGGGTAACATTTATTTTTATCAAAATTCCTTTTACCACGCATTAAAGAATCTATCATCATACGAATTATTCAAAACAATTTTTGCATTAATATATATATCATAACTTATAACAAAAATATTAATTTAATTTTAAACCAGTTTTTAGTTTTAGGTCTAACTTAGTTATTTTTATAAAAAATCATATTTTCTGAAAGTGGGTGGAGCCTGTATTTTACTGTATAAAAAGTCAGAGCAGCAAACACTTTATTTCAGACCATAAAAAACAAATAAATACAGGGATGCGTATATATATACAAATAAATACAGCGAAAATATATAAATACATGAATACTTTCTTTAGTTTCTTTAGTAGGTTGCAACAAACTGCCATTTGCGAATGTAAGAACAGAATATTAACTGTCCAAACAAATATTTTTACCAGAGAAAGCAGATTATTCCAGAACAAGTAAACATCATTGCTATTCCACAGCTGATCGTAACAAGATACCTCCACTCCACATAAAGCGTGGACTAATGAAAAATTTCTCCAAAGGTCTCAACAAAGAAGGATACCAATTTATATGTAAAAAATTCCTCCATATTAGTCGTGCTAAGCTGAAGGAAGGAGTGTTCGGCGGTCCTTAAATAAAGCAACTCTTAAGCGAACCAACATTTGAAGTTGCATTGACGGGTCATAAAATATCGTTTGCTAGGATGAGTGTTAAGATACACTTCCTGGACTCGATTTTTTCCTGAAAACTTAGGCGAGGAACAGGGGGAAAGGCTCCACCAGGATAATTCAGAAATGGAATGGAAGTATCAGGGAAGATAGGATGTTCGAATGATAGTAGACTACTCATGGAGTTTTATTATTTATAATATCATGAATTTTTAAGAATTTTAAAAAGGGTATAGATAAATTAGAGACGGAAATTTATTTATTTCAACGAGAAAAGTCTTCAAGTAGTATAACCGGTTTGCCCGCAAGTATGCTTAATGGTTTAAAGGGATAGACGTAGCCAAGCCTAGCCCGGTAGGTAGGCTGGTCAAGGGGTAAAGCTAACATTTTCGGGCAACAGTCGGTGGCTTATTGATTTAAAGGGGAGACGAAGCCTATCCTACCTAGTTAACACACAACTATTTAACACTATCAAACCATCCTGCATAACTTAAGCTGAGAATATACACTATTTACTATCTATTTACTACTAATTATGATAAAATCTTTTTCCATACATCTCATAGCTACCGTATTCACCCATAATTATTGATTTTTTACAGTTTGAACAGATACATTACAGCTCCCTTCAAGCAAAGCGAATTTGTCAAAATTTGATATATATATTCCTTACCTTTCTTATAATCTAGGCAAGCGTACACTAAACTGATCAATTATTTGTATATTTACAGTTAAAGCGATTGCATTCTTTCAAATTATTGGTAGGCCTTGGTGTTTGAAAAATACAATAAAATGTAATTTAGGGCAGTAAATAAAGTAAGTGTTTCTGAATAAATTTTCCACTCTGGGTGGAAAGGATTTGAAATTCACTGCATCTCTTCATAGGCTATATGTTAAAATTATGTGGTTAACTTGGACTTTTATGGCCCAATGAAAGATATGACACTGTCCACAGTGACACCAACTTCAGTGACTCTGTTAGCTTTTAGTTTAATATACTTTTTGATGATAGGTGTGCATACCCCTATATTTACATTAAATTACCTGCCACAAAGGCAGGTATCTTCTTCATATTCTTCATTCAGTCTCTTCAATTCAGATAGGTAAACGCTAATTTCTCATCTCTCCAGCTGTATCTCAACATCTTGGTTGCACGTATGGAAACAGTATCAAACTGATCAATGAATGTTGTAAGTGATAAACTAATGATAAGTAGCTACTATAAATAGGCCTAACTAATTAGCAATCTAACATTAATAATTGCTCTTTCATAATCTAATTGAATACATTTTTTAAGTGTTGTTACACAGGCACCCTGTACTTATCAATTATCTCATACTAAAACAATTTGGTACTTTGTTCGTGGTAAAAAGCTAAGTGCTGCAGTTACTGTCATGTACAGTAGAGTAGAGCAATTTCACTACAGAAATATATAATTTCATAGCAATAAATACTTTAATATAGCCTACCAAACCACGCTTGAAATTTTTAATACGGCATACTTTCCTGTCCCTGATTGCTATTAGCTATTAAAAAGAAGAGTTGAAAATACTGTATTAGATATCCTCACATATCCTCGTCTTGGGGGCTCCAGGAGGTGCTCAGGTGCATAGGCGTCGATTGCGGGGGTTTCAAATTATTGTCATGAACACCAGTGTATATTTATCATGGAATTTTGCAGTCAATTTGCATTTTAATAATTACACGTAGCATTTGTAGCAACAGCTACTCAGAGTATTGTTTGATTCGCTGTTTGAAGGCGAAGTGTCTCCCCAGCCCCCGCCATTATTTTTGAGTAATCGACGCCCTTGGTCAGGGGTGTCTTGGTGCTTAACAAAAGAAATCAGCCTACAATGAAAATTGAAGCTTATTTTTCCAGCAAAAATTACAGAAACGTAAAATCAGATTAGTTTTTCTTATATTTGAAAAGACTGAACACAAAATAGCATTTCACTGCTTTGATTTAATTGCAACCACTGATGAGAACCCCAATTTGTCTAAGTATGAGGTTGCAAATGAAACTTTCATTGCTTCAAACACGCAATTCTGGATACTCGCTTTTCCATGCTAGTAATATGACCGCAAAAGGTTAGAGTGCAATGCAATTGCAAATGTTGCAATGAGTGCCAGAGCCAACCCCCCTTGTTGCAAGACCCCCAGTGCCAACCCCAGGGTGCCAAAAAAAGAAAGGGGAGGGGAACTCCCCCAGCAAGCCGGGGGAGTCCACCTGACCTCTTTCGGGGAGAAGGTGGGACGGCCTCACCCCCCCCCCCCCAAAGCGGTATACCTAATCTAAGAAAGAGAGAGGAAGAGACCATCCAGCTTCCACGAGAGATGGAAGCTCAATGAGTGGTCATGGTAGCAACACGACTTACAACTCAAAATCTGCCAGTTGGTGTAGAAGCCAGTGCCTTCAGGTATTATCAGCCAGTTGGCATAGTGTATACATCGCCTGAACAATCAAGAAGCGCACACAAACGCACATAGATCTCCTATTATCACACACACAGCCATATATACTAATTACACTGATCTACAAATTTTGAAAAAGTTTGTGCTTCGGAGATAAAATGTTTCCTATTATGGATTTTGGGGTGCTGAAAACGAATATGACCATAAAAACATGCGATTGGCTACAGTTTCCAAGAAAATTTAAGTTACACATTTTGCGTATATATATACCATATATTAGTAACACCTGTATAATGCAGTCACTTATATTGATTCAACCCGTCGCTTCTTTGCTTGTCTCTTGTATTTAACTTCTGGAGCATCTCTTTTTATTGTCCAGCAGTAGTCTGCTAACATTGATGGACTCCATTTCCCCTGGTAGCGTTTCTCCATCGCTGAGATATCCTGCTGGAAACGTTCACCATGTTCATCGCTGACTGCTCCGCAGTTGGCCGGAAAAAATTCCAGGTGCGAATGGAGGAATTGTATCTTTAAAGACATATTGCAGCCCATTTTTTGATAGGACAACAGCAGGTTTTCCACCAGCTCCCTGTAATTGTCAGCTTTGGTATTTCCGAGAAAATTGGTTGCTGCTAACCGGAAAGCATTCCACGCTGTCTTCTCCTCACCACCTAGGATACGGTCGAACTCCTCATCTCTAAGAAGCTCGCGGATCTGTGGAACAACAAATACACCCTCCTTGATTTTTGCTTCACTGAGCTTTGGGAATTTACCACCGAGGTACTTAAAAGCTGCCCCCGTTTTATCCATAGCCTTAACAAAATTTTTCATGACGCCCAGTTTGATGTGTAAGGGTGGTAACAAAATCTTGCTCGATTCTACAAGTGGAGGATAATGAACATTTTTTGTTCCAGGTTCCAATGAGTGTCGGAGTGGCCAATCCTTCTTGATGTAATGAGAAGTCCTAGCCCGACTATCCCATTCACACAGAAAACAGCAATACTTAGTGTAGCATGGCTGCAGTCCAAGCACGATAGCAACAACTTTCAAGTCACCACAAACCTGCCACTGATGTTTGTCATAGTTTATGCAGTTCAAAAGTTGCTTCATGTTGTCATATGTTTCCTTCATGTGGACTGCATGACCAACTGGAATTGATGACAATACGTTGCCAACATGCAACAAAACAGCTTTTAGACTCAACTTCGATGAATCAATGAACAGTCTCCACTCATCAGGATTGTGAATAATGTTGAGAGCTGCCATCAGACCATCGATGTCGTTGCAAGCTACAAGGTCACCTTCCATGATGAAGAATAGGACAAAATCTTTTTGACGGTCACGAAACTTGCACACTCTAACATTTTCAGCGAGGAGATTCCACTGCTGCAATCTGGAGCCCAACAGCTCTGCTTACTCTTTGGCAGTTCTAAATTTCTGATAAGGTCGTTTAATTCATTCTGAGTTATCATGTGCGGTTTAGAAGATGTCAAGTTATAAACAAATTCAGGGTCTTGTGAAGTTGAAGGCTCACAAGTTTCGCAGATTCCTTCATTCTCCTCGTCCTCTGACTCCAGGGAGAATGACTGTGGGCCCGTGGGGGCTCAGGAACGGGTAGTCCTTCGCCGTGAGGTACCGGGCGTATAGCAGAGGGTATATTCGGATATTGTAAAATCCACTTTTTCTTCTTGCAAATACCTTTCTTGACTGGAGGCACCATGCAGAAGTAACAATTGCTGACATGATCTGTTGGTTCCCTCCACACCATTGGCACTGCAAAAGGCATAGATTTCCTTTTCCGATTCAACCACTGGCGAAGGTTTTTGCACAAGTATTGCAGCATATGTGTGGGGCCCAGCTCTTGTCCTGATCTCCAATCTTACAGCCAAAATAAAGGTGATAGGCTTTCCTAATCACGGCGGTTATAGCACGCTTTTGTGATGCAAAAGTCAATTCTCCACAAACATAACAGAAGTTATCTACACTGTTCACGCAATTACGAGGCATCTTTGTTCAAATTAGGCTGAAAAAAATTCATTTTCAAAAGCAAACACTAAAAAGAGTTTGACAAGGGTGCACTGTATGACTTCCGTGAATGAACTGATGCTGTGGCGTAATATGTAGACGCCTGTGACAAATCGACGTCTTGACTCTACTGCGCATGCGCGTAGTTATATATTTTTTTATTTTAATAAATTAATGTAATTACATTGCATTTTAATAATTTTAAATTAGGTAAAGTTAAGTTAGGTTAGTATTCCATTTATATTAATATAAAAAACGTTATGGGAAGCAATATGTTAAAATGATCCAATCTATTTCTTAATAAATAATTTACAAATACATAATGTAATAGATAAATTTAAAATTACATTTTATTGTATATACGTATATGTATATATTTACATTAATTTATTAAAATAAAAAATATAACTGCGCATGCGCAGTAGTCAATGCGTCGATGTGCCACAGGCGTCTACATATTACGCGACAGATGTAGTCCAGTTAGTAGGGTGCAGGGTTGCCTGATATCTTTATAAATAGACCCAATTGGCAATTTTAAGCATCACTTTCGTATTCAGTAATCCAAAATTAGTAAAGATTGACTACTTTTATTTCCGAAGCATTTTGGCTGTAGACCAGTGTTATTTATTATAGAGAAATTTCCAGAGAGAGAGAGAGAGAGAGAGAGAGAGAGAGAGGCGTCTATTTACTTTTGTCATTCATCTCCTACACAAATTGCCCTCAAAACAGCATTTCTTTTTATTCCAAGACAAAAAATACCCGAGTTTTTCATCCTGACGAAGGTCAAGCTTTTCACCCGACCCTAGACCTACATAGATCCCCTATTATTACCCACACAGCCATATATACTAATTATTTATTTATAGAGAAGTTTCCAGAGAGAGAGAGAGAGAGGCGTCTATTTACTTTTTTGTCATTCATCTCTTATTCAAATTGCCTTCAAAACAGCATTTCTTTTTATTCCAAGTCAAAAAATACCCGAATTGTTCATTCTGACGATAGTCAAACTTTTCACCCCACCCTAGACCTACGGTTTAAATGGGATTCCAGCACCCCGCATCTTAACCACTAGGTCACCCAGAGTACCCATTTTATCTACCAACCAATTGTGCGGAAGATGGGTGTGCCACGCATCTAATAAAAGAAATACACAGGGCTCTTTACACTGCACATTATTCCAACATGCGGAAGGATGTTCGTTTACCGAGCGCCGGTTGCAATCACTGGGCCTTGAGCATGGACCCGATGCGGTTTTTGTTTTCGTACATTTTTTCATCCATCTTAATATTCATTCTTTTGATTTGAGAAATCTATATATTAAATTTACCATATGAAAGCAGGTTTAATAATACGCGATACACTAAAAACGTATATTAAATTTTGGTAAATTATTCTCATAGAATAACATTCAGCAATCCTTTCTATAAACTTTTATATTATTTTCATAAAGAAAATCCTGCCATTTCAAAGTTAATTAACTGTTAATTTTTATAGAAAACACAGTAAAATACATTTACATTAAATTGTCTTCGCATCCACGATACTTTACGCTTCCAGCCATTATTAAAAATTAACGAAAAATCTTAAAACGCATATCTTAAACTTTTTTTTTTATTCCTAATCCCCCATGAACTTTAAACCGATGCGAATTGCCCCGATTTCCAAATTTATCTTCCAGCGTCCTAAGTTCCTCTATATATATATATATATATATATATATATATATATATATATATACCACAGTAAGATAATAAAACAGAAATTTGTGACACGGCCATTCTCTCCATAACCCTCTACAATTAAATTTTAATTTATTTTCAGTTCTAGATGGCTATAAAATCCCTCATATATATATATATATATATATATATATATAAGGGACTGCCCCGATTTCCAAATTTATCTTCCAATCTCGCTAAATCCCTCATATAATACACCACAGGCAAGGTAATAAAACAGATGTTTATCGTACATCCGCTCCACAATTATTTTCTTTTTAATTATTTTAGATGGTTGTAAATCCTTCATATAAAGTTTTATTTTCCCTCTCTCTCTCTCTCTCTCTCTCTCTCTCTCAACGAATCATTCCTGGAAGAAATCTATGGAATGGGTAAGTTATATCTGACACGCCCCAGAATTCACGGATCAGCCAATTACATCCCAGTGGGCGGAGCCCCAGGACCTCTGGTTGTTGGATAGTAGCACTTACACGTTATCCCCGCCCAAATTTCACCGACGACCAATAGGAAACTCGTGATTCGGCTGTTGGGGTGTTTACAATAAGGTTCGCGTATATAAAAGGGGACTTTTTCATCTGGACTCCACAACAGTTGGATTTATCAACCAGTAGTTACAGAAATATCTTGTCATGAGCCAATCACAAAACCTTTACGGCTACCCGCAGTTGTTCGAAGATGGAGATGCCGCAGCGCTATCTACAATTCATCTTTTCGCAGCGGCAAACCGGAGTGATCTCTCCACACAAAGCATTGCAGAAATTTGCGATGGAATGCAAGAATCATCCGTTGAAAACGACATTGAAATGTAAGTAATTAATTTAATTTGTGATTCGGGCTTTATACTTCGGTTCATTCAGTGCCTGTGTTAGTTAATTTACAAAAAGCCATAATAAATGCGTTTTGAAAAAACTATCAGGTCATCCCATAAGTAAAGTCGTTTTTTAGATCGGAATTTCAAGGACAAAAAAAAACTCAACTGAAACTTTTTAATCTAGTATTTTCCATCGGAATCAATGACACTCTGCCAACATCCTACAAGCTTTTCAATGCCATGTTTATAAAATTCAGGCGGTTTTGAGGCATAAAACGTACAAAGACTGGTGTGCAGGTCATCTAAAGAAGTATACTGTTTCTCGTCAAGATAGTTTAGCAGACTCCTGAAGAGATGATAATCTGAAGGCGCAAGGTCTGGAGAATATGGAGGATGTGGAAGTTTTCCCACCCAAGCCCTTCAATTTTTGCAGAAGTGATCCTAGCGGTATGAGGATGTGCGTTGTCGTGATGGAACACGATTCCTTTCCGATTAACCAAAGAAGGTCTCTTTTCTTTTAGTGCAGTGTTCAATTGATCCAGTTGTTGACAGTATACTTGAGCGGTGATTGTTTGGTTGTGTGGTAAGGTTTCAAAGTGTATTACACCACCTTTATCCTACCAAACACTAAGCAACACCTTCCGAGGGTGAAGATTTGGTTTTGGCTGTGGTGTCGCTAGTTCTCCGGCACAAACCAACTGTCGACGGCGCTTAACATTCTGGTACAGTATCCACTTTTCATCACCAGTCACTAAACGGTGCAAAAACGGATCTTGGAGTTCACAGGAATGAAGAGCTGTGCTAATGTTTACCCGCACCCTCAGATTGTCGACAGACAATTCATGTGACTTTCCCGAGTTGTTGCAAATGTCGATGGATGGTGGACGGGGATGAATTGAGTTTCTGGGCCAATTCTTCGACAGTTGTTGAACAGTCTTCTTCAAGTGCGGCTAACAGCAGGTCATCATCAAACTCAGCAGGGCGTCCAGAGCGTGCTGCATCTGCCAAACAGTAGTCACCATTCCTAAACTTTTAAAACCATCTTTGACATTTCCTCACATGCAGAATATCGTTGCCATAAACGTCCTGAATGTTTCGCGTTGCTTCAGTAGCACTATTCCCTTTTTTGAACTCGTAAAGCATTATATACTTGATATGCTCTACTGATACCGCCATGTTTATGAGGGGTTCACATAAAGCAAAACACACGTCTTCACTGGTCAAGATCTGTAGAGTATGTAGCGAAACACGATCTCCTCTTAGCTATAACCTTCGGAAAATTTATGCTTAAACCGAGTAGGACTAGTTTAAACTAACTTAATCTATCGTAAAAAACGACATTACTTATGGGATGACCTGATAGTTTGTGATTTAAGCGAAAGGCCGGGCTATATATATATATAATATATATATATATATATATATGTGTGTGTGTGTGTGTGTGCATATATGTGTATATATACATATATATGTGTATATATATTAGTGGTGAACCGGATATCAACATCCGCATCATTTTTAACATCCGCATCCGCACTTGAATGCGGATGTTATGCGGATATTACCTCTAATAAATTATGCAATTTACAATTAAATTAGCTTATAAAGTAGCTTATAAGGCCCAGTCATGCACATTTCATGTAAAGTATTAATTACACTGGGGAACAAATTTCAACTTTTTGTCTATTGAATTAGATTTGACAGTTAGTTCTAGGTAATTTGGGTGCGCTGAGCACGAATTTTTACTCGGTTTTGCTCTATCAGGTCCTGATTTTGCTCAACACCCCTCCTCTTTCGTCGTATTCATAAAAAGGTTTTTTTCTCAATACTCGCTGTCTTTTTGCAGTTACACATTATGCAACTAGGTTTTTATCTAGGTATTTGTACCTATTGTTATGGTATTGTTGTATTATGTATATTTTTATATGTAACACCCTAAAAATATTTTTAATTTTGTCATTTTTAACCCATTTTAATATTAGTAAATTAAGCTAAAAATATCATAGAATTCTAAAATTTTCTCGAGCGTTCCTGTTCTCTGTAGAGTATTCTAGAGGGACAACTAAATATATAAAAGCGACTCGTTTCCAGAGTTAATCAGTCAATTCAATCAGTCAGTCAGTCAGTCAGTCAGTTGAGTTAGTTAATTAAGTTTGGGCATTAACATAATTTGGAATTGGCATATGATTTAGTGAGTAATTTTGTCATCGTGATTTAATATAGTTGATTTAATTAGACGTAATTTATATTGTACCTACTCATCCGTATTTCTAGTTTAATTTCATAGATTGTAAGTACCTATTTCATAATAAGTACCTATTTAAACTAATTTTTGTGTTTATATTTCAGATTTTCTTAAATTTATATGAATTAAGGGCTTTAAATACCTTTACAAATTGGCAGAACAATCAAGCAATATGTCATCAAGCACTAGAAAGTTCAAATGCAAAAACAACCCTGATTCCTTCTGTTATATATGTGGAAATTTTACACTCCACATCAACGAGCAAATATAACTGACTTCGTAAAAAGAGCTTACTTAGCTTATTTTGGCATAAAACTGGGGGACTAAGATAAATCGTGGGCTCCACATAAGCCTGCACTATATGCATTGAAAGACTGCGACATTGGACGAAGGGTTCGGATTCAAAAATACCTTTTGGAGTTCCGATGGTAAGTTTATGATTTCATAAACTACGTAATTTAATCACTAGTATACTGTAACTTACCTAAATGTAATTGTAACTTAGGTACATAAACAAAAATTTACAGAAAATGTTTATAAGAATCTCAAATATTGCATAAGGTTGAAACACATAGAAATGTTAAATGTTTGGGTGATAACTTTTGAAAAATTCATAAAAACAAGTCTCTCGTCGCTTTTGTTAACGCTTTACAATTTTTTTTCCATATCAGGTGTGGCGAGAGCCTACTAACCACGAGACCGATTGCTACCTTTGCTTTGTCAAGACTTCGGGCTTCACTAAGAAAAATAAACATTGTATCGAGTACCCAAATTTCGACACCGCGATACGACCTGTGCTACATTCAAATGAGATCCCCATTCCAAAATTTAAGGGTCTGCCAACTCAAGAATTAGTTGAAGATGTTCCTGAAAATATTGTTATGCACTTTGAGGAGTCAGACACCGATTTTGACCCCAGCGTATTTGAAAGTCAAAACGATCCGCAAAAGTTTAACCAGGCCGAGTTGAATGATCTTGTAAGGATCTAAATTTGCCAAAAAAGGCTGCGGAAATTTTAGCTTCAAGACTTAAAGAGAAAAACTTGCTTACTTCAAACACATACATTTCATTTTACAGAAAAAGAGAAGAACTTGTTAAATATTTTAGAACAGAGGATAGTTTAGTATATTGCTGCGACATAGTTGGTTTGTTAAAGAAGATGGGGGTTGAGTCTTACGATGCAAATGATTGGCGCTTGTGTTTAGACAGTTCGAAAAGAAGTCTTAAGTGTGTGTTGTTGCATAATGGCAATCTATACGGCTCGATACCGATTGGGCACTCAACAAAATTAAAAGAAAAGTATGAACATATAGAAAAGGTTTTAAATCTTATCAAATATAGGGAGCACGAGTGGATCATATGTGTTGACTTAAAAATGGTTAATTTTCTGCTAGGACAACAAGGAGGGTATACTAAATATCCCTGCTTCCTTTGCTTATGGGACAGCAGAGCCAAGGAAGAACATTATTTCAAACAAATCTGGCCAGCACGAACATCACTTACTGTCGGAGAAAAACGTAATTAATCCACCTTTAGTGAGCAGAGATAAAATCATATTTCCTCCTCTGCATATAAAACTAGGCCTCATTAAACAATATGTAAAAGCTTTAGATACGAACGGCGAGTGTTTCAAATACATAACTTCAAAATTTCCAAGTTTAAGTTATGAAAAAATCAAGGCGGGAATTTTCGACGGTCCACAAATAAGAACAATGATTAAAGACAGCAATTTTCCTAATGTCATGAATGAACGCGAAAAAAATGGCTGGTTCTCATTCGTGGACTTGATAGAAAACTTTTTAGGCAATTATAGGGCAGATAACTACGAAGAAATCGTAAAAAAACTTTTAAGGGACTACAAAGAGTTAGGTTGCAATATGAGCATAAAAATGCATTTTTTGAATAGCCATCTTGACCAATTTCCAAGTAATTTAGGTGATGTAAGTGACGAACAAGGGGAGAGATTCCACCAAGATAAAAATTATGGAGGAACGGTACCAAGGCCGCTGGGATTCCCACATGATGGCTGATTACTGCTGGTGCTTGAAAAGAGACCTGCCATCAACAAGCAAATACGCTAGAAAGTCTTACAAAAGAAAATTTTTGCCACAGTGAAAGCTTCATATCTGTTTGTTTTTTTATTTTGTCATTTCTATCGTTATAATGTAATTTTACTGTAGTTTGAACTGCTTGTATTCATGAAACTTGAAAAAAAAATTTAACACATGACTTAATTTTTTAGTCCTAATTTGAAAAATCTGGAAAATGGCACATAGGCTGTCGACAAGAATCAGGACCTGATAGAGCCAAACCGAGTTGAAATTCGTATTCAGCGCACCCAAATTACCTAGAATCAAGTGTCAGATATCATTCAATAAAATACGTGTTGCCCAGTGTTATTAATGAACAAACAAATATATAAACCTCAAAATATATCGTATTTCCAGGCGTATAACGCGCACTTTTTCCCCCCAAAATACTCCAAAAATCATGTACATGTTCAAATTAACTCGTTAAAATTGTACATGTGAAGTGAGGTAGGAGGTATATTTTTTCCTAAATTTTTATTTTCTTAAATTTTCTCCTCAAAATGATTTTCTCTTCAAAATTAGGGTGCGCGTTATACGCCGGGAAATACAGAAAAAACCTGGTAACAAAATTGAATGAAACTTGTTTCATTGAATTTTGTGTTGCTGAAACTCATGAGAAAGTTATTATTTTTATCATAATGAAAACATTAATATTAATTTTAATTCTTATGCATTGCCTGCCATAATAGTAATATCACGAAATTTGAAAAATTATGCCATATATTCATAATTCTATATTATAGTGATAGATTAACTAAATATCCGCATCCGCATCGGCGAATATTGAAATTAAAGATCCGCATCCGCAGATGTTGAAAAACTGACATCCGGTCCACCACATATATATATATTATATATATATATATATATATCGCTTCATTCAGTGCAAGTGTTATAATTTATAAAAACTCGTAATAAAATGAGGTGAAAGGATATCTGCCCAGGGGTCGAAACCCCTGGGGAGGCAGACGATGCGTAGCACATCCAGCTAATCTTACTTTTGAAAATTGTCAAGATATCTGCTTTGTGATCATAATTTGCTGGGCGCCCTAATCGGCGTTTTCTCTTATTGTAACTCTCTACCCATATACATATATATATATATATATATATATACATATATATATATATATATGGATGTGTTAACAACTGGGATCGTTACCCGCTGCTGGCAGATGATGCGTAGCACATCCAGCTAATCTTACTTTTGAAAACTGTCAGGATATCTGCTTTGTGATTATAATTCGCTGGGCGCCCTAATCGGCGTTTTCTCTTATTGTAACTCTCTCCCCAAATATATATATATATATATATATATATATATATATATATATATATATATGTACAGGGTGTCCCATAAGTCGGGCATCATAGGAGAAATTCATATTTTTCTCTTTCTACAGGCCATAATGTGAGTAAGGAAGAACGAATCCAGATAATTCTACTCATAGGAAATCGGAGTCAAAGAGAGGCCGCTGCTGAATTTAATAGACTGCATCCATTCCGCGAGCCAATAACATAGAGTTGTGTTAGCAGACTTGTTGAAAAGTTTAAGGAAACAGGATCCATAGAAGATAAACCACGCAGTGGACCTTCAAGGAGATCCACTGACGATGATACAGCGACTGCTATCCTGGCTCATTTTAACAGAAGTCCCAATAAGTCTCTTCGGCGATTGTCCGAGTGTCGAAAAGTAGCATTCATCGCATTCTTCAGGCTCACAAATGGCATCCATATAAACTTCAGATCCTACAGAAATAAAGCGAAGATGATCCCAAAAGGCGGATGGAATTTTGTGAATGGGCTACGGAACAATATGCTCGGGATACCAATTTCCCGTCCACCATTCTGTTCAGTGACGAGGCTGTTTTTTATGGAAATGGTAAGGTAAATCGACAGAACACCCGCTACTTGTCTCAAAACAACCCTCACTGGTATACCTCTTCAAAGGAACAAGGTGCATCTCGGGTGATGGTATGGTGTGGCATTTGGAAGGATCGCATCATAGGCCCCCCTCTTTTTCGATGAACATGTCACTGGAGGCACCTACCTACGTATGCTCAAGGAAGAAGCATTTCCCAGTGTCTTGAACGAAGAAGGAAATTTCCCAACATGGTTCCAGCAAGACGGCGCTCCTGCACATTACAGCACCCAAGTAAGGGAATACCTGTACCAACATTTCCCTGGTCATTGGATAGGACGTCGAGGGCCTGTGGAATGGCCAGCTAGAAGCCCGGATCTCACGCCACTAGATTTTTATCTCTGGGGCCACTTGAAAGCGCTGGTATACGCAGAGAAAATTAGGAGTGTTGAACATTTGCGGCAGCGCATTATTGGGGCATGTAACACCATTAATCCTGACATCATTCACCGTGTGCTTGCTGACTGGGTATCACGTCTGAATTTGTGTGTTGAAAACAATGGTGGACATATTGAGCACGTTCTGTAAATAAAAGCTTTTGTTTTGCCTTTTTTTATTATTTTTCCTATGATGCCGGACTTATGGGACACCCTGTATATATATATATATATATATGGATGTATGTGTTAACAACAGGGCTCGTTACCCGGTGCTGGCAGATGATGCGTAGCACATCCAGCTAGTCTTACTTTTGAAACCTGTCAGGTTATCTGCTTTGTGATTATAATTTGCCGAGCACCCTACTCGGCATTTTCTCTTATTGTAACTCTTTAATTAGACTTTAATTTAATTTAACTTTAATTAAAAACGATTCAGTATGAACTAATCATGTTAATTTCTCCTTAAAGGACCGGTGCGGAACTTGATTGTGTTCTAGCTACTTTTCGCGACAGCTTTGATGAAAGGCAAATAAATGACGACGATTTGGAGGCTTTACCGTGCAGCCAACCGAGTGACCTGAATACCGAGGTCGAGGTATTTGCTCTATTGGCTCACATCCGGCCCAACGAATGCCAGGTCATCGAGGAACTAATATAAGTATTTTTTGTGGTTAAGAACAAAACACATTGTATTTTCATTCAATTTATTAAATGGTAGAAAGCATGTTTTAGTACAATTCGGCTTACAGAACTAGCGTCCATTAAATAAGACTAACATTAATGATGAAGACATTTTATAGTTATAATTATATATATATATACGTAAAACTTTACACAATATAGTTACAACTATATATACACATGTAAAACTTTACACAATACAACGAGTGCGTACAAATGTGAACATTTTTTTTATCTGTCTGCATACCGATTCATCATTCATCTCAGTGTCGCACAAATCGAATAATTTTAAAAAAATTATAAATCCCTTCCCACGTGACATGTGCAAGAGAAATGAAAGACAGTACATGCCACAAGTATTACTAAAATATCTTTGGAAACGGTAAGGATTCCAGACAATTTCAGGGACATGTAGCTGTTCGATAAATTGTACAACCACAGGGTCACTCCATGGCTGAGTGCCGAGTGAATGAAAATAGTACATTCTTTCCCTATTTTTAAAATAGATTGTAAATCAATGAATCCCCTCACCCCCACAATGTCCGTATTCACGATAAGGCTATACCAGTCTCTCGTAATTGGCAATTTCAATGTTTCATTCTCCGCAAACACACCGATAAATTTGGAGCGTGTGACTCGGTCACTCTTCAATACACTCTGGAGTGTATACGCGTCCATTTTTAAAGTCTGTGACAACGTTCCTGAAACGGTCGAGCTCTATTAAAGCTTGTGATTAGAGGTATACTAGTACACTAATAGGCACGTCTATAGGGTCGGCGTACTCGAATCTGACTGAGATGTTCTCACTTTGTTGTGGACTTAAGTGTGTATTTACACTAGCAGATAAGTCGGGGGTAATATCAAATGGGTAAAGGTTAAATTCATCGACAAATTCTTTCTGCGTTACGCCAAACCCAAGCTCGTCACAGCCACCGGCAATATGGGCCAGATTGCTATAAGCTCTCGCGCAGAGTGGGAACACCGCGTCTGATGAGTAGTCCGTAACCATAGTCCAGCCCAATGCAACGCCATTTACGTATAGTTATATTTTTAAGGCCGAAGTTCTCGAATTTAAAGCGCTCTTTTTATATTTTCCATTCGTCGAAGCGTGATCCTGCATTCCAATTAATATCCTTTTAGGTAGAACTCCAAGGGCCACGTTTTCTAGCTGCTTCGAGGCCAACCCGGCGGACACCGTGTATAGTTTGAGCTGTACTCTGTTAATTGGGTAGTTTACTGTTGCATGTATTAAATTTTTTTCAATTTTCTACATATTTCGGCGAACTTAATTTCACTCGCCGTACGCGCAGATATGTTTCCATGGTGTGAATCACAACAGACTTTGCGCCCTCTTCTTGATCAGGTCCAAGATTTACGCAGATCTCAGGATTCGTGCGGTTGAGTTTTTGCTTCATATCCACCCGATTCATAAGCAGTTTCTCCTGGAACGTGAAGTCTGTATGCAGACATCCAAAATACTCGTATATCTTCTTTTTAGAATTTTAAATGTATCCTTTATACTACTTTCGTCTTTAGTCTGATAATAGCCCTCGGCATTTAAAAAGGTATCCTTCGCTTCTTTTGAAAAGTTGAGGACATTTTCCAGATAGGCTCGTAGGTGATAATAACCCGTTCCTGCCGAGATGTTAACCTGATTTAAATACACCTCACACTGGCTGAATATGGAGTGTAGAAAGTTGGTTTCAGGGTATGCAGAGTAACTATCATCGCAGTCCGTTCCATCTGAATGGGCTATACGCAGATTAGCGTGCATGTGCATACAGCTTGGATCAAAAAAGTATGGGCCTGAGCTGGGTATCACGAATTCTATAGGGGCACTCGGCGAACTAATTGTGTTTAATGGATTAATTGTAATAAAGTCGCTATGCTCAATAGAAACCTGTGTAGGGGGCATATCAAAGAGGGACAGTTCCGATTTATAACATTGTGAGCTACACGGATGGATGAAACGCGCCATGACGAGTCAGAAATAGTGCCACCTCTCTCGACAAGTAGTAAGCAGCCTATGATTCGTGAGAGCAGTGTCCTCAGCTTATATCAGTTAAAAAATGATCAGCCATAGGCTTCATACGCTTAGAAGACTTCTTTTTTTATTTCCTTTTACGTTTAGCGCCACTTGTTGGTAACCCCTTCTTCCTGACAGCCTCCTTCTTCTTCTTCTTTCCGCCACCACGCGTTTTTCTCTTTGCATCTTTGATGATTTCGTCCCGTGTGCGTTTTGAATGTTTTTTTAGAGCTTCTTTAGGTTTAGTTCCACCCATTATATCTTCTACCGCGTTAAAACCTGATTGTAACGCCTTCCTCCTGAAGTATCTAGCACCCCTCTTCCAATGGGACAGCGGTGCGTAGTATAGTTGAAAAAAATGGATCCAACCCCACTCCCACGCTATCTCACTCCTCGTTAGACTGTGAAAGGCCTTCGGATCATTATAACCAGGGGTCGACCGATAGTATTCCTAAAGTATCGATACTCACCGATAGTTAGAGCAAAGTATCGGCCGACATCGATACCGATATGTCCAAAATATCAAAATAGGTTCAAAGAATGTAATTCGACACATGTACTGTAATTCAAAACATATATTTGAAGAAATGGAATTCACAAAATAAAAGTCATGTAATGGAAACAATATGTAATTAAAAAATTGTAATTCAAAAAGTGTAACTCAATATAACAGTTCACTCAATAATCAAAGTTGAGGAACTTCAAATTTTTGGAGAGGATGATTTGTTCCTCAGCGTTGATTGGGGTGATGTTGGCTCGTTTCGCATTGATAACATCTCCAGCCGCTGAGAAAAGCCGTTCAGAGTCAACTGATCTAGAGCGGCAGCTCATGCACTTCTCAGCAACTTTGGCAATCTCCGGGAAATCAGCAGAATGTTCTCGCCAGAAAATGGATGGATCCCTATCCCCAGCGATCCGAGGTTGCGACCAATAGGCGTCCAGGGCTGCTTCCACTCGTGCGTCTGGGACAGTGAATCTCGTGTCGGTATCCCTCGTTTGGGGTTCTTCAACTAGAATAGGAGGAACGTAATCGTTGAGATCGCTACCTTCTGAATCGGAAAGGTTTTCCCAAAGAGCGATTTTCTTGAACGGAGAAACCGGACCACTTCGGCGGCGTTTCACGGCAATTGGACCTTCAATACGCTTTCGTTGGGCCCCCTCCATGTGACTGCGTATCTCTTGTCTAACAATTCCTTGGTCTTTTCTCGCATGTCGTCGTCTATCAACTTCTCGAGCAGCCGGGAAGTTTCTATTTGGAAAACGCCCGTTTTTTTTTATTCTTAGAAACAAAAAACTATCGGTATCGGTAGCTACTAACCACCGGTCGATGCTAATTATAACTGAATGCGACGAAAGTGTAGCTTCACTGTTAAGCTCCCATCACCGAATGGGAAATTTTTTCCGTCAATCGTTCTTATATATATTGAGATACTGGTTAATAGATTAGTCGCAACATTCACATAATGGGGCTTGTAATATGTAGTGCTCAAACTCTTCCTTCTATGGTTGGGAATGTGTACAATGCGCAGCAGGTGCGCCTGGGTGTCCCCAACAAATTGATGCTCCACGATATTGCTGTAAATATAGCACACGTCTGGGGATCGGTAGCTTTCACTCAATTTCTCCAACTTCAACTGATACATTAAGCTGGACAAGTCATGTTGTACCTCGTGAAAGGTATCTCTTTGGAGGGCTGCACCATATCGACCCTCGGCAACAATTGTGAGCAACTCTTTGTCTTTAATATTTCTACTAAGCGTTGATTTTAACTTCAACGTGCATGCAGGCGTGTCTATGTTTACGACTTCAAAAAGTAAGTCGTTTGTCAGGTACGACGTTTCAAGACTTGTTTAACCCCGTCACAATGTCCGTGGCTGTTATAATGAACGATTCCTAGTGCTACATTTGTACTATAGTACTGTACCTCACCGAACAGGACTGATCGCATAGTGTTGTCTAAGGTTATGCCTAATTTTTCACACTCATCGACTCTTCTAAGGATCAGAAATATGATCTGTTCAGTTTCAAGAGTTAAAAATTTGGTGGCTAGCTGGAATTCACAAACACCAACTTCGTACGAATCACGCTCCAACTCAATGGGCCCATGGAGTTCTGTTACAAAGTTGGCCAGGGTGTTGTTAGGATGTACAGACAGAGAAGAAGAGGACGGGAGTGTGACATAGAAGTGGTTAGGCGCCATGTTGCATACTATTTAAGCTTCATTATTGCAGCAGCTTTTATATAGGTGTTGAAGCGTTCTGGGTAACCTAGCCATTTCACCAGGTACATTTTCCTCTTTCCTGAACCTTTGCTGCCTAAAAATTGTTCAATTTTAAACAAAAATTTTCCTAAATTAAATGCCACTTTCTGCAACTCCTCGCGGTAAAAGCCTCCTGCGATTTCCTCCCCATTCAAATCTTCAACGTAATACATCATTATCTCGCCTTTAGGTCTCAAAGCACTAACTTTAAAAATCTCACGTGTCCATCCTTGCTCAAATCCCTTCGCGAATTTATTTCCCGAACGTGATAGCCTTACATAATCATTGATTTTGAAACGTGCAGAGTGTGGGGCGGTGTTCCACCTCTTCTTACATCAGTCTCTGGGCGCGTACCTCTTTCTAAAACTTCGTTAGGTGTTGTGCCAATCGTACGGTGGTGTGAACGGTTGTATGACGAGGCCAGTGATCCCAGAATGTTTATATATCTGTATGTGTTTTTATGGTAAAATAGCATGCGTTCCTTATGGTACGTTGAACTCTTTCAGCTAAAGAGGCCTTATGTATAGAACTGCTAGTGTAGTAACTGATATTAAACTCTGTCAGCATGTTCTGAAAGCGCCTATAATTCTTTCCCCATATCCGTACAAAAATAGCCAGGAACCCTGTTTTCTTTCAACATCAGCGTTTTGGTAGCTTTAGCAACTGTTTCAGGCGATTTATTTTTCAGAGGAATTAGCCACAGATATCTAGAGAATACATCTATTATGAATAAGATGTAGCGGTAGCCATCATTACACACTGAATATCTTTGCATGCCTGTTAAATCCGCTTGCCAAATAGAGTCAATCGAAGCCGCTGTTGTCCTGACCGTTTTAAACCTTTTTCTTACCGGCTACCGCAAAAACCTCTCATCTTTTTTCCCTACTCCATTATTGTAAACACCTCTATACAGTCTATTAACACCGCCATAGGAGGCGGGGTTAGAAATGTCATAATAGCGTTTTCTTAATATGTTAGCCATTTGCGTATTTTAGAGACACGTGGATAAGGTTGGCCGTTTGTTCTCTTCTTTCTCCTCTTCAGAGATGCTACTGTTGGGGGTGATGGCAGACTCAGTTGTGACACATGCGAGACTTGATCCAAGTCTTTTAACCTATTCAGATTTCCTATCAATGTTTTGGGGACATTTATTTGTTGTAGTCTTGTTTTGATATGCTTTCATCCTGTTGGTGAGGTCCTGTCCCACTTTCTTACCAGATCATGGACAATGTCGACGATATTCAATCCCTGTACCCTTGTTCCTTCAACAATGACCTCGCCTGTATCGGTACACTGTATGATGGGGTCCTCACTCAATAGATTATAAAGACTTAAGCCTTTATTCCTCAATGTATGTGGGAGACTGCTTTTTAATACATGCTCGATGTGTTGCGTTCCGTTATTCTTTGGCTGGTCATATCTAACGTCGGGCCCAGGTCCTATGTCGCCATGCTCATCGTTGCTCGCGCTGTGCATAATAACCACGGGGAACTCTGTCAGATTCTTATAATCTTTAATCTTCGTACTCATGAAGAAATTTCTGCAGAGCCTCTTGGTACAAGATTCTTTTCTCATCAGGTGACTCTTCACTGTTTTACAGGGCTAACAATTCACTTTCCATTCTTTTAAGCCTACTTTTACGGGGTTCTAGAACCGTGTCTGGATTCTTTGAACTTTGCAGTGAAGCACCCACCTCGTGCGGAATCACTACCACTTTCTTCATTATATTAATCTAGTCAGTAAAGGTCCCAAAACTGAAAATGAGGAATGATCCCCCTCTTTGTACAATAATTCGCTTTTTCTTCCCCACAGTTTGACTTTTACGAGGGAGCGCGCTTATTATGTTCTTGTAACGACGTAGGCGAGCCTTCTGAGGGGGTTTCATTGGCACATTATATTTTATAACATTAAGACACATTTCACAGATGCATTTTAAAAAGTCGGAGTCGATATTTGTAAGAAACATCTGCTGCAATGAGATTTTTATAAATTCACGATATTTCTTCAGCCTATTTGTCATTCTAGAATATACACTGTTTCAGGCTCGTTTGGGAATATATTCGTTCTTAGAAGCACCCTAGACGTGTTTCGCGGGTGAAGGTCACAAAGCAAATATCCGTAACACTGACGTGTGGCTTCTTTATAAACTTCCAAAAACTCCTTACGCTGATTCGGGAACATTTGATTGGCTAATACCCCAATTTGTGACACAGCTCTACGTTGCGCGAATAAGACTAGATATTGTGTATTTAACGACACATCGCGCAGGTATCTATTTTTGAAAAATAGATTCTGATTAATGAAGAATACGCTTATGTTAAGATGGTGGGAGAATACTGTAAATGTCTCGGCAAACGTTTTATCCATTTCCAACATGAGATCGTCAATTACAATGACTGTATGCTCATTTCCCTTTAACGAATTAACGTCATATACACCTTTGTGGAACAAAATATCATCTTGGTACTCGTTGAACACTGATTGATACGTCGAATAGCACCATATTACTTTATGCACAAATTTTGAGAACATCCCCCTTATCTTTAATGATTTTAAGCATAAACACAGTTTTACCACATCCTGTAGGGCCAGATATAATACATGTGGAGGGGCTTGTGAACCTGAATTTTTCTACAGATTCCATCTCTAACACGTCACACCCCTAAGTGGGTCATTTACTACAAAATAACAAAATTTAATGTGCTCCTTATATTCTTGTTTTTTTCTTCCACAGAACCGTGAATGACGACGATGTACAGCCCCCATCATCGATATTACAGATGACCCCGATGACCGTGTAGCTACAGACTCCACCCCGCTGACGAACCCTCACCAGCGATACCTGTAGCACGCGACAATTCAAAGCGGAAGCATGATGAAGAACCCTCCACGTCAGGTATAAAGCGTGCCAGGATTGCGCCGGTTGTTAGACCCCAGTAATAGAGCCCCAACCCTCTACGTCTTACGACACAACCCCCACAATAGTACCTTCATCAAATATACCCCCTTATTCCTGTTCAATTCCGAGTACTTCCTTCACACCAGCAGCAGCAGCTTCTCGTGCTGTGGAGGAAGGTATAACATTCGAGTTGGTGCGCACTGCTACCCCCACCCCTGCCCTGACTAGAAATCGGTACGTGGTCAGGGTTGACCCTGGATCCCTGTATACCAACGGTGTTGGACTGCGACGCGTAGTTGAACGTATTGTGGAGTTTGCCTTTCAGAACCGCGACGAACGTGAAGTCCGGACGAGGTTGTCTTTCAGGTTCGGGTCAGATGACGGGGATGTAGATGATTTTTGGGTAGTAATGCCGTTCAGACGCTTGACAGCTGTAGACATAGAATATATCTTGGGCCGTATAATGCAGGCTTCTCAAAGTAGTACAGCCTTCAATATGGACAACTTCATGGTAGATATTGACAGAGTATTCTGGGTTGCGGGTCATAGTGCCACACCTTATACTCTTAATTTCAATTCTCCGGTTATTTACAGAAAGCATTTAAACGTCGATCGTGGTTGCGGCTTTATAGCAATAGTCATAGCTCATAATTATGTTCACTGTACTAAATACAATCCAATCGCGTATAATATCTGGCTGCCTACGGTTGTGCAGCGTGCACGTAAACTGGCTTCAGTTTGTAAGCTTGAGTTTGAGTGTAATATGGGTCCTGAAGAGCTGAGAAGGGTCGAGCAGGAAATGAATGTTCGTATAGTTGTATTTGGAATTGATGATCGTGGGACTGTCTATGTTTTTAAAAGCTGTGTGAGAGATCGTACAAGACCTCTACTTATTTTAGGATTGTCAGGAACATCGTATCTCCCCATCCGTAATATAAGGATATTACAGATCATAAAAGTCGAAAATATGGAAGGCATCATGATTTGTGTAAGGGATGTCTCGAGTTTGCGGATGATATAGTGAAACATTGTAAGGATTGCTACATGGTATGTAAGCAGTGTAAAAGCCCCAAATGTGAAAGCCGTGTAGTTGAAGCTGAGAAGAGGGAATGCAATGTGTGTAGACGTACATTTTTCAATAATAAATGCTTTGAGCTCCATAAATCAATTGGCACTTGCAGGAAAATGAGAATCTGTGAATGTGGCATGTTTCATATGATGGATAATTGGGGTAAGTTTGCGCATAAATACGATGAAATTAACTGTTCTACATGTCATGAAAATATAAGGCGGATGGAGTGAAGCATGTATGTTATATGAAAGATGCTAAGCCTAAAAATAGCGCTTTTATAACCGTGTACTACGATATAGAAACATACACGAACGCTGAAACCAAAGAGGTTATTCCACATTTACTCGTTAAGTCAGACTCTCTGTGATGAGTGCATGGATGTCGAGTGTGATGAGTGTCACAAATGTGGTAAACGGACAAACATTTTTAAAACGATTGCACACGACAGCTCTGTGAAACTCTTTGTATCCTATATTGTCAAGTTAGTGGACAAGTTCAAAAAAATGACTGTATATTCTTGCTCATAACGGAGCAAAATTTGACACACAGTTCCTTTATAAGGAGTTGCTTGAACACGAGTGATCGGAGATATTTACAGGCGACCCCTTGAAAAGAGGCAACAAACTAATACAAATGCAGATAAGAGGTAATGTTCAGTTTAAAGACACCCTGCTGTTCACACCTTGTAAATTAGCAAAGCTACCCAAGGTCATGGGCGTAGCCGCTGAAGTTTCAAAAGGGTATTTCCCTTACACTTTCCTCACTAACGAAACTTTAAATTACGTAGGACCTCCCCCAAACATTACTTTAACTACACCAACATGAGTGATAGTGAGCGTGAAGATTTTGACGCTACTACAACAGTTTTAATGAAACTAGTCCATACAATATAGCTGATGAATGTGAGCGTTATTGCGTGAATGATGTGCGCGTGCTTAGAGTATGTTTCCAGGCCTTTAGAAGGATGTACATAGCCCGTTTCAAATGCGATCCGCTGCAAGTCGCAACCACGATCGCCTCATTATGTTTTACGGTGTTCAAGAATAACTTCATGCCTAAAGACACCTTAGCCGTCATTCACAGAAACAATCCCCGCAGTTATGGGCACAAGGCTATTTACTGGCTCATACACCTACAGCAACAGACCGGGGTATACATAAAACACGCCCGCAACACGGGGAAGTACCCATTAAGGTCAATGGTCGTGTTTTTTGGGTTGATGGTCTAAGTGAGGATCCAACCACTGGTGAGAAGACTGTGTACTCCTTTAACGGCTGCTGGTGGCATGGATGCCCACACCCTGAGTGTGCCGTCACAGGGGACCTCCATGGAAGATCCCCCGCCGACAGCCTCGCATGGACCCGTAACCGCGATCAACTTATAGGTTCCCAGTTCACTCACAAGATCGTGTGGGAGCATGAGTATGATGCACGGATGGAAACAGATGACCAGTACCGTAAAGAAATAAGGGCCATCAAACGTTCAATGATGTTGGACCCCCTCAAATGCGGTGACAGCTTGTTTGGAGGGTGTACAAACCCATTCAAGCTATACTTTCCGCCTACGGAGGGCGTGAAACTCCATTACTACGACTTCTATTCTTTATATCCCTACGTGATGAACGATCCGTACCCTGTAGATGCACCTGAAAAACTGGTGGGCCCCGCCATGCCAACCATCGAGGAGTTCTCAACTAACTTGAGTGAGCGCTACTTTGGACTCTCTTTCGTAGACGAGCTCCCCCCTCGCGATTTATGGATGCCGATCTTACCCGTCGTTATAGATCACAAGCTCATGTTTCCCCGGTGCATGAAGTGCGCAGAGGAGAACAACGGGGATTGTAATCATACAACCAATCAGCGTAAGATCAGAGGTGTGTATATACAAGCCCTGAGCTGGCCCTAGCCGTTCGCTAGGGCTACAGAATGGCTACAGAATATTGAAGATACATGACGTGTGGAGGTTTCAGAAGCTACCCAACCTTTTCACACCATATATAAACGCTTTTTTTAAGGATAACGTAGAAGCATCGGGGTATCCGCGAGGAGTTGATACCGAAGATAAAAAATCGCCTTATATTCAGTGTTACCGTGCCCGTGAAGGTATACACCTTGATCGTTCCCAAATTGTTAAGAATCCTGGCAAGCGCTTCAGTGCAAAGTTGTCTAAACAGTCTTTGGGGAAAATTTGCACAGAATACAAGGAAAGGGAACGTTCATTTGGCACAAAGTTATAGTGAAGTCTGGGATTATGCCAACGCTCCCGATAAAGAGGTTATGGAGATCGTGAATGTAGGTAATACTTACATAATAAAATACAACATCACCGAACTGGTCACAGATACCTCACGGGTTAGAAACATACCTGTAGCCAGCTTCACAACGGCCTACTCCAGCATCAAGCTTTGGGGAGTATTGCACTCTCTTGGACGGAGGGTGCTGTACGCTGACACATAGCGTAATATTCACAGAGAGGGAGGGTGAATATATGTCTCCTATTGGGGAATTCCTCGGAGTTAACTGACGAGATCAACGATGGGTATGGTGATGGTGCAGACGCTGACTCATTTGTATCAACAGGACCAAAAACTTATGGGGTACGGGTGAGGGTGGGGAATGATATGAAATATATCGTGAAGGCTAAGGGTATCACGCTTAACCATGCGAACCGACAAGTCGTTAACTTTGACTGGTTGAAGGTTCTAGTGTGCTTGGAAGATGAGGACAACCATCCACCCCCAACTGACTGTGGGGACCCACAATTTTCGGGCGCAGAAACTGGGGTGTGTGAAGGAACTTAGGGGCACGAAGGTATGCCGTAACACCCATAGGAAACGTTACCAGGTGCCTGGTACCTATGATACCGTACCCTTTGGGTACCTTAATCCTTGATTGTTTATATATATATATATATATATATATATATATATATATATATGTGTGTGTGTGTGTGTGTGTGTGTGTGTGTGTATTGTTAACGATGTTTATTTATTACGTATATTTGTTTCAGTTAGGGTTTCATTTTCTCCTTTGTGTGCGTGCGTGTGTACAATCCTAAGCTCCGCCCACTGTGAGCTCGGTCATGTGACTCCTGCTACTACCTGTGTATATCTCTACCCGAGCGTGCTCAGTTGACCTCTGCAAACCCTGGAGCTCAGACGTGTATTTTCTCACGTAGACGAAAAAATAGTGATGGCTACTTTTGGTATTGCGTATTCGACGTTTATGAAGTGGTATTCGGTAAAGTCGGAAGATGTGGTGAATACTGAAAGTCGACCTACCCCACCCTCCTTTGAGAATTTTAAGGCTACAGTGAATCGCGCGAAGGAACAAGATGTTCAAATACTCTATGGATATTCTGGCGAGTATTCCCGGATTTCGCGGCACAAGCGACGTTATGGACTACGTTGTAGGGCTAAACTGTATAAAAGCGTGCATATACCGTGAGGTGAAAGAAACAACGCATGTAGAAGAGAAGCAACGGATATGGATAATGAGTCTTGTTGATGAGTGGTTGATAGGTGGTATTATGTCATGCTGCATCATACCAAGTACGCGTACCCTGCGGCTGAGAATGTGAACCTTGTCATCATGGACAAGCTAAAGTACTTTTACTACTACATTCATATATATCATGACGGGGTTCGCAGTGAGATTGTGGCTAAAGGACTGTGTGAGTTTTTAATAGAATTTAGAGACGAGTATCGTTGTTAAACAAAAAGGATAAATACGGTCACATGTTTCTCTCAAATAGTGCACCGGATTGTTAATGTGTGGAGAACGTCTAGTGTACATAAAACATTAAAACTGAAATTACCCCATGTGCTGGAAAATTGCCCGGTATAATGGTCACGAGTACTCGTATGATTCATGCTAGAACAAATCCGTACACGATTCAACAGCTTATGGTGTGACTCGCTCCCCCGTAAAGCCGATCCGCCCAGCCGTGGCCCATAGTCATCTCAGAGCTCGAACCGACTGGACGTGCATTCCTCGAATACGATGGAACTTCCTTTGAGAAGCATTCTCAATGCCGCGTACGATATGTCCGTGACGAATTCATTGCGCGTGTTCAGGCGTGAAACCGGTGCCATTAACTATGTACTTAAAACGATTTGCAGACAAGCAAACTCTGGTAAACGTAATGTTATTTATTTAAGTGTTGAGGAGATGAATAGAGTCTTCGTGATAGTTGAGAAGTGGGGTGAGGACCGTTATAAAATACCTGCAGGTGTAGGTACAAGAAGAGAACAGATTAGTGATGCCCCCTCATATGCCGTTGTCAGCTATGCATTAATATACGTTTGATGTGGAAGAATGCATCTGATGATAACGTTCTTGTCCCTACGCGAAACCGATTCATCCTCGACAGAATGTTTGAAATCGTCGGATTCCGCAAGCTGAAGCCTATATTAGACGCTCGTGTTACGGATATGATTTATTTTGACACGGTTCTTGAATACGCATACACCGCTCTGCTTGACGGATCTATCGAATGTAGGAATGAGTAGGGCGAGAATGGTCTAGAGCTGGATGTTTATTTAAAAGGTTTGGACTCTTCGAAATATCATGAACTTTGGTACAAAGGACTCGAGCGGTACAGGGCAGAGCTCGCCTACACTGTTCACCCTGAAGAATTGTACCTCTATATAATGAGCAGCTGTCGTTACGACTTGGAAGATTATTTCAATTGTCGCTGTGCGTGCTTTTGATTGTTCACGATTGAAAAGTTCGGGTCGGTAAGAAAAAACCCTCGATTGGAAAGGAGCGTTTATAAACTTGTATTTAATAATGATGTGGTTGCTAACGATACCCTCTTTGTGCGTGCTTTTGATTGTATTCTATCCGTGTTTAAAGATAACTTGCCAACCGAATGTAAAGCGGGCACAAAAATAGTATTGAACGATATGAAGGCCATTTACATCGAGTATAGGCGCCCACACACCTTGAGCGGTGAAATAATGTTAAATCGTATTTACTACGTAGTGCAAAGCAATAATGATGTGACTGTAGACTCGATTACGTGCGAGTTTAGTGTTTTAGTTAAGCGCAGTAGAACGAATGTATTTTGAGGCATATTTATTTTCAATATACAGGGTGTCCCAGAATTAACTATTTCAATGAAATCGGACAAATTTTTTAAAAACACACTTTTATTTATGTTTATCATGTTTAATATGTGTTAAAAATGTATAAATTTCTAAATTTTTTTCATAATTTTATTTTCATAATTTTTTCATAGTTTTTCATAGTTTTATTTTCATTCTCTTTCAGAACCCTATTAATAATGAATACACAAGAACGCATCTTTGTTGTAACATCCCGTATCAAAGGAATGCAATGTAATGAAATCAGAGAAAAATTTACAAGAAGATTCCACAGAACCGGTCCTACAGACAAAGCGATTCGTGAACTTGTGAACAAATTTAAAAGAACTGGATCCGTACACGACGAGGTGGGAAGAGGACGCCCAAGGACAGCACGTAACAGTACCGAACAGGTACGACAATTGTTTGAGGATGAACCAACAACTTCGGTTAGGGAGGCCGGTCGAAGACTCAACATATCCAAGACAACAGTTCATAGAATCTTGCGTTCGACACTGATGAAAAAGGCTTATCACATTCAAGTACTGCATGCCCTAAATGAAGAGGATTATCCAAATCGAGCAGCAAGGTGTGCAGAAATTGTGGATCAAATCGAAAATGAAAGTTTATTGGATAACATCTTATTCAGTGATGAGGCAACTTTCCACACGTGTGGTAAAGTCAATCGACACAACTGTCGTATCTGGTCTAATGAAAGACCGTCTGAAGTCATAGAATGGCAAAAAGACTCTCCAAAAGTTAACGTGTGGCTTGGAATGACCAAATCCAAAATTTATGGCCCATTCTTCTTTGCGGAGCAACTGTAACAGGTACCGTCTACCTTGATATGCTTCAGCAGTTTCTCGAACCACAGCTTCTTGATGATGGCATTCTTGATAATGTTGTGTTTCAACAAGATGGAGCACCATGTCATTATGCTCTAATTGTTCGAGAATACCTCAACAGACGCCTTCCGAATCGGTGGATTGGACGTGGAGGACCTCGACCTTGGCCTCCGCGTTCTCCGGATTTGACACCCCTGGATTTCTTTGCATGGGGTTTCATAAAAACAAAGGTTTATCGCCAAAAGATCAATAGTTTAGCTGAACTTAAAGAACGCATCCAGTTGGCAGTGCGGGAGATAACACCTGAAATGCTTCAAAATGTGTTTCGCAGAGCTGAGGATAGATTTGAAATTTGCAGAGATACAGACGGTGCACATGTTGAAACTTCTCAATAAAGTTTTGACTTATGATTTATAAATCTATTTGTTTTTGTATCATAATTTAGTAATAAACACAAAATTATGTCAGTTTTTATTAAATTTGTCCGATTTCATTGAAATAGATAGTTAATTCTGGGACACCCTGTATTTAATTATTTAATATAATTGTGTATATATATATTTTTTTTCCTGTACTAATATGTTGATGATTATACTCCATCGTTTTGTATATTATTATTTTTATTTTCAATATATTTAATTATTTAATATAATTGTGTATATATATATATTTTTTTTCCTGTACTAATATGTTGATGATTATACTCCATCGTTTTGTATATTATTATTTTTTTATTTTCAATATATTTAATTATTTAATATAACTGTGTGTGTGTATATATATATATATATATATATATATATATTTCTCCTGTACTGTTATATTGATGGTTATACTCCAGCGTTTTGTATAGTATTATTTTTTATTTTTTTATTATATATATATTCCTTGTTCGTATTTCTTATATTATTATTAATTTTTATTGCATATATTCCTCGTTTGTATAGGAGTGTATATTTATTTTCTATATTTCGTGAAATTGATTCCGATAATTCGTCTAAATAAACAGAATGATGTAATGGTGTTTTATTTAATTCTTTTGGTTGTATATATAAACGATATTATTATTTAATTATATGTATACCAAATGGCTGGTTAGGCCTTCTAAACCGACTGACGGATTTCTAAGGCAACTGTCAAGAATATCTGAATAGCGCAATCTGGCAGCTGAAAAGTTAATAAATATATATATCTGCCTTCTAGGTCTTCTACGTCAACTGGCGGGTTAAACCAACTGACGGAAAGCCAACTGTCAACAATATATGCTTTAGTTAAATAAATAGCGCAATCTGGCAACTCAACCCTAATAATGTAGTCTAGGGTGGATCACTTTTCACTTTTTTTTAAAAATTATAGCTGGTCAAAGTTTTTCCCATGATTTGGTTCAGTGGAAGTACACTGACACCATTTTTACCAAAATCGATCAATATTTAGGGGTCGCGCATCAACCTTGAAAATTTCAATTTTGGAAGTTTGGCCAAATTGACAATTTTTTACTGAATAAAGATAAATCATCAAATGACCATATTTTCTGAATCCTCTCAGTGAAAGAAATCCTCTCAGATACTTACCAAGTTGATCGGACAAGTGGTTTAGAAGTTACACTCACCTAGAAATAACATTAAAATTTAAAATACCGTATTTGTCCCCCGTTATGGATGTAATCATAGCATCAGTAGCTGGCGCATCCTAAAATCCCAATTACACACACACACGCTATGTCTATGACCAATATTTTTACTAATCACAGTTTGCTTTTTACAGATCAACTGTGTCAATTGATTCTTGTTTGATAAGTCTAGACATTAGTACAATGGATAAACTGTTAACAACCAGGAGTGGGAAGACTCTGAAAGTTACTTATTCTGGAAAAGAGAAAGCAGCAACAACAGCACCACCTTCTCTAAGGTAAGCCACGGACGTCTTCTTAATTGGTCAGCCATCTTCCTCGATCGGTGGTGACAAATTGCCAACCACCCATCAAGTTCTCAAGTACTTCTTCTATGCCAAGCAGGAAACTACTGACAGGAAGGCCGCCGTAAAAGACACGGTGGCCAATGTTCTGGCATTTTGGAACATGGCACGTATAAAGACGATCACGAGGCGTAACTGCGAAAGAAAACTGGAGTTACTGTGGGAAGAGTGGCGCTCGCTGCAGAAGAGCAAGATGAGAGACAGTGACGCGGGAAAAGGCAGGGAGAAGTTTTCAGAAAATCTGAACAAGCTCTGGGACATCGGAGCTCCCGATGTTATTGAAGAGATACAGAAAAGTCGACTGCTCTCAGACAACAACAAACAAGATATTAAATTTTATGATGATCAACGGGGCCTGCGCCAGGCAACAATGAGTGGGAATGATAAAGTGTTCGTTGTCAAGAGAAAACGGCAACTCTCAAGACAACAATCTTGTGATGAGCCAGGCACCTCAAAAACGAAATTAGGAACCGAAGCTGAGAGCGACGATGACTCTATAGAAAGCAGATCATCGAGCGACTCCGAATCACAGTTAGAACCACCATACCGACAGCCGAGAGAATCAACTGTATCAATCAGCCTTCCTCACCGCATCCTCAATGCACCGGCTGTTATTGAAGTGGCTGATCGCTTCCGGATGTCCAATAATCAGGTGTGTGTATATCAGTAATGATCTTTCCTTGACAAAGATATAATAGACGTAACGACGGAAAATTTAGTGATTATTTTGTCACATAACAACTATACGCATCCTTGTCAATTTCCTTTCAATTTCGCACATAGGTGGCAAGTGTCGTGGCGGCAGTCCTACGTTCGGCAGATCCGCCCGCAGACCTGGACAAATTCAGTATCTCGAAGGTCACGTCTCGCCGTGGAAGAGTGGCACATCGTTGTGAAGTGTCGACAGCTGTGCAGAAATCCTCCGTATCTCCGAGGCATGCTGTCGTCCATTGGGACGGTAAAGTAATCAAGGTCAGTTTTGCCTTCACCGTGGACGACAGTGAATTAACATGTTCCAGTGACGACAGTGGATTGACATATTCCAGTGGACGATAATGGATTGGCATGTATGACTACGTTTCAGGACTCTCTTGGATCATTGGAGCACCGCCAGGCGATTCTCATCTCCGGAGCTCCCCAATGCACAGAAGGAAAGTTGCTGGCCGTTCCGACTGTTGCTGACGGCACCGGTCTGTCCCAGGCCCAGGCGACTTTTCGTGCTCTCAAAGACTGGGGATGCGAGAACAACGTGATTGGACTGTGCTTCGACACAACTTCCTCCAATACGGGGAGGGTGCAGGGTGCGGTGGTCCGGCTGGAGAACATGCTTGGTAAACCGCTCTTCCAACTGGGCTGTCGCCATCACGTTATGGAGCTCATCGTGGGGGCAGTGGTCATCACCGCGTTTGGAAGAACCACGGCACCAACTGAACCTTTGTTCCAGTATCTGAGGAGAAGGTGAATTTCAAGTCTAAGGCGCATTTGTTTTCTCCAATGATTTTTTGCCTTCAGAGCAATTGAGATATCAGCGTCCTTCTACTAATGATGTTAATAGCAGTCGAAAAGGGAAACTTCAGTCGTTTTCATGCAATATTTTCATAACTCCCCTTTCAGGTGGGACAAGCTCGACCTCTCGACTTATCGCGAGCTGGAGATCGAGCATTTGGCGGAGGTGACGTGGCTGATGGAGCTCCGAGATGAGGCAGTCAAGTTCCTCGACACCGCTTCTGGTCTTGTCAGAGAAGACTACCGAGAAGTGGCGGAGATTACACTCCTGGTACTCGGGGCCCAGCCACGTCGTGGCACACACTTCATGCGCCCAGGAGCCTACCATCATGCGAGGTGGATGGCCAAGGTTGGTATTTTGAATTAGAAGTTAAATATTGTATTGCCTTCTGCAAACAGCCATTTGAAGTCCCTACCAGATAAAAAAAAGATAAATAGCATTGCCAGCAATCCACCTGCTCGGCGACTGTATTCGTCACAATTTTTGTCTCGATATTTCATTAATGTTTCTTCGAGGCTTTCGTAATTCTGAATGATGGCGCTGATAGCTCCATTTTTTACAGTCCATCTTGTTGGACATAATGGCCTCAGACTTGGATTTTCAGCCTGTTTGACCCTCTCGAACAGTGCTTCCCTTTTGGGTGACAGTTTAAATAGCTGTATAAGTTCGCCAGCAAAATCCAAGGCATCTCTGATGGACTTACATTTTCGTGTAGCATCCAGGAGACTGAGGTTCAAACAGTGTGCTAAGCAATGTACTGAAATCGCTGATGGTTTCTGCTCTCGAATCAACTTTGCCACACCTGATACGTGGCCTTGAAAGTTACTAGCTCCATCATAGCCTTGCCCACGACAATCCGATAATTTTAATGTTAACTGAGTGAGGGTATCTCTGATGGCAGACGTGATTGTTGACGCACAGATCTTTGGAATTTCCACTAGTGCAACTGGATCTTCATGCACTTGGTAGTGTATATCCACCCATCGTACGCAAATGACCAGCTGTTCTGATTAGAACAGTCTCTGGTTTCATCTGCCAACAAAGAATACCATCGCGCTGACTGTATATCTTTAATTATGTCTCGCAGAACTGTGTGTGCCATCAGCTCAATTAATTCATTGACAACTTCTGGAGATGCGTATTGATTGTCAACAGCTTTTGAGTCAAGGTTCATAAACTGGATCATAAGTTGCCGCAAGTTGCCTTCTCCTTCATCATGACCACGGAGTGCAAGCCCTTGGCGCAATAAATATCTCATTTGCAATTGCTAACAACTTCTGCCGACGAGCTGCTTATTGCTTACTACTTTGTATCGCTAACTGGTCTTGAATTGAAGGGTTTCGACGATTCGTGTATGATTCTACAGCCTCTCTCTGGCTCATGCAATTCTCGTGCTGCTTAAAATTCTCAATGGCTTTTTTCCAATTACAGTAGCCGGTTTTGCTGAATGCTGTCTCAGACTTAGATGACATTCTAGTCAACATGTGATTTTCATTATACAGTATTTGCAATAAAAACAGAATACTTTTTTTGAAGTTGTGCAGAGATGCAACCAGCTGAAAATACTATACCATGAAGGTAAAAATGTACGTCGTCGAGAGGAAAAAATCTTGCTGTAGCATTGATGATAGATTCTGAAGTGGGTTGTGATGGCTTGCACATTTGCATGCAGCAATCCGCATTGCAAGTGTCTTCTGTCACCTGAAAAGTAAATATAGAAAAGCAAAATGTGATTTCAGCGGTGTCATAGTCATAGATTTGCAGTGTCATAGTTACACTCTTTTGAAAATAAAAACCCACTCTAATAGACAGAGTTTATTTCCACAACAGTTTCGACGCCCACTGGCATCCTCCTCGGGTGGATACAGAAACACGAATGAACCAAAACAAGAGGGAAAAACAGTCCAGGGACCGACCGTTAAGAAATTCGCAGCTAGGTTAGACCCCATTCTCCCGACACTGGAAGGGCATTTTCATTAAGTACATTCGCGCAAATTTAAAACTATCTTCCTGTTCTAAACATACAGATTCTATTATTTTTTTATTTTTTTTACATAATTATTACATTTATTATTAAATTTATTACATTTAATATTGCATAATTATTTATTACAGAAATTACAAATTTATTATTACATTGGTTATTACATTGTTGTTTATTATACAGAACTTATAAACCGAAAAACGAATGAAAAAAGCCGATTAGGAAACAATCCAGAGACCATTGAGAAATTCGCACTTAGGTTAGATACCGTTCTCCCGACACCGGGACACAGATTCTAATATTTTGACATAATTACTGCATTTATTATTGCATTTACATTTTTTTTTAACATTTATTATTATTACCTTTACCCTAATTATTAAATTTATAATATTACCTTTATTATTACATCTGTTGCATTTATATTTATTTCCACATTTATTACTTCCATTATTACATTTACTAAAAGCGAGTAAGGAAACAATCCAATCCAGAGACCTTTAAGAAATTCACACTTAGGTTCGAACACGTTCCCACGACTCCGTAAGGGATTTTTTGACCAAGAATCTCATTAAAGGGTCTAACTTATAAGTACCTTCGCACAAATTAAAATTATCTACTTTTTCTATACACACAGATTCTATTATTTTTCTTTTGACATAATTATTACATTTATAAAGTACCTTACTTGATTCCCAATCTATAGCATGATTATTTTGGCTGGCGTGATAAAAAATGGCATTATTAGTATTACAACTTCTGAAGGCATATTTGTGTTCTTTAATACGGGTTTCAATATTTCTTCCACTTTCTCCCACGTATACTAAATCACAACTTTTACAGGGAATGCTGTAGACACAGGCTTGTTCCTCTTTTGCAACGTTATTCCTAACCAATTTACTTTTCACGGTAGACGAATATTTGAACGCCAAAGCAAACTTAAAATCTTTCGTCAATGGTTTTATTCTTTCTTAGTGGGCAATGTAAAGCAAACTCACATATTGTTTTTGGTTAACTGAAGGTTCCCGAGGGGCATAAAAAGATTTTCTGGCTTTAAAATATGCCTTTCTGATAAACCACTCGGGATATTTTAAATCCTTAAAAATTTTCCAAATCTTTGAATTTTCCGGGTCCAGCAAATGTGGACTATGAATCCTGAGTGCTCTTAGAAACATGGAAGAAATAATTGAGCTTTTAACCCCTTCATCATGATATGAAAAATAATGAATGTACGAATTACAATGAGTAGGTTTTCTATAGACCGTGAAATTGGGCTTTCCGCTTTCGTTAATGACCAAAACATCTACAAAAGGTAATTGTTTGTCGTTCTCCCATTCATATTTAAATTTAATAGAGGGAACAAGATTATTTAATGACTGAAAGAAAGTGTCAAAGTTGTTCCAGTGGTCAGGCCAAAATGAGAAAATATCATCTACATAACGAAACCAAATTAGATTCCTGGGACATATTGTTTGCCTTCAGAAGTTGTAATACTAATAATGCCATTTTTTATCACGCCAGCCAAAATAATTATGCTATAGATTGGGAATCAAGTAAGGTACTTTATAAATGTAATAATTATGTCAAAAGAAAAATAATAGAATCTGTGTGTATAGAAAAAGTAGATAATTTTAATTTGTGCGAAGGTACTTATAAGTTAGACCCTTTAATGAGATTCTTGGTCAAAAAATCCTTACGGAGTCGTGGGAACGTGTTCGAACCTAAGTGTGAATTTCTTAAAGGTCTCTGGATTGGATTGTTTCCTTACTCGCTTTTAGTAAATGTAATAATGGAAGTAATAAATGTGGAAATAAATATAAATGCAACAGATGTAATAATAAAGGTAATATTATAAATTTAATAATTAGGGTAAAGGTAATAATAATAAATGTTAAAAAAAAATGTAAATGCAATAATAAATGCAGTAATTATGTCAAAATATTAGAATCTGTGTCCCGGTGTCGGGAGAACGGTATCTAACCTAAGTGCGAATTTCTCAATGGTCTCTGGATTGTTTCCTAATCGACTTTTTTCATTCGTTTTTCGGTTTATAAGTTCTGTATAATAAACAACAATGTAATAACCAATGTAATAATAAATTTATAATTTCTGTAATAAATAATTATGCAATATTAAATGTAATAAATTTAATAATAAATGTAATAATTATGTACAAAAAATAAAAAAATAATAGAATCTGTGTTTAGAACAGGAAGATAGTTTTAAATTTGCGCGAATGTACTTAATGAAAATGCCCTTCCAGTGTCGGGAGAATGGGATCTAACCTAGCTGCGAATTTCTTAACGGTCGGTCCCTGGACTGTTTTTCCCTCTTGTTTTGGTTCATTCGTGTTTCTGTATCCACCCGAGGAGGATGCCAGTGGGCGTCGAAACTGTTGTGGAAATAAACTCTGTCTATTAGAGTGGGGTTTTATTTTCAAAAGAGTGTAACTATGACACTGCAAATCTATGACTATGACACCGCTGAAATCACATTTTGCTTTTCTATATTTACTTTTCAGGTGACAGAAGACACTTGCAATGCGGATTGCTGCATGCAAATGTGCAAGCCATCACAACCCACTTCAGAATCTATCATCAATGCTACAGCAAGATTTTTTCCTCTCGACGACGTACATTTTTACCTTCATGGTATAGTATTTTCAGCTGGTTGCATCTCTGCACAACTTCAAAAAAAGTATTCTGTTTTTATTGCAAATACTGTATAATGAAAATCACAAGTTGACTAGAATGTCATCTAAGTCTGAGACAGCATTCAGCAAAACCGGCTACTGTAATTGGAAAAAAGCCATTGAGAATTTTAAGCAGCACGAGAATTGCATGAGCCAGAGAGAGGCTGTAGAATCATACACGAATCGTCGAAACCCTTCAATTCAAGACCAGTTAGCGACACAAAGCAGTAAGCAATAAGCAGCTCGTCGGCAGAAGTTGTTAGCAATTGCAAATGAGATATTTATTGCGCCAAGGGCTTGCACTCCGTGGTCATGATGAAGGAGAAGGCAACTTGCGGCAACTTATGATCCAGTTTATGAACCTTGACTCAAAAGCTGTTGACAATCAATACGCATCTCCAGAGGTTGTCAATGAATTAATTGAGCTGATGGCACACACAGTTCTGCGAGACGTAATTAAAGATATACAGTCAGCGCGATGGTATTCTTTGTTGGCAGATGAAACCAGAGACTGTTCTAATCATGAACAGCTGGTCATTTGCGTACGATGGGTGGATATACACTACCAAGTGCATGAAGATCCAGTTGCACTAGTGGAAATTCCAAAGATCTGTGCGTCAACAATCACGTCTGCCATCAGAGATACCCTCACTCAGTTAACATTAAAATTATCGGATTGTCGTGGGCAAGGCTATGATGGAGCTAGTAACTTTCAAGGCCACGTATCAGGTGTGGCAAAGTTGATTCGAGAGCAGAAACCATCAGCGATTTCAGTACATTGCTTAGCACACTGTTTGAACCTCAGTCTCCAGGATGCTACACGAAAACGTAAGTCCATCAGAGATGCCTTGGATTTTGCTGGCGAACTTATACAGCTATTTAAGCTGTCACCCAAAAGGGAAGCACTGTTCGAGACGGTCAAACAGGCTGAAAATCCAAGTCTGAGGCCATTATGTCCAACAAGATGGACTGTAAAAAATGGAGCTATCAGCGCCATCATTCAGAATTACGAAAGCCTCGAAGAAACATTAATGAAACATCGAGACAAAAATTGTGACGAATACAGTCACTAGTCTTCAGACACTGTGCGATGCTCTGGATTCCCAACTTGTTTGCCAGAGGATGTTGAGCGAAGTGGACAAACTGTTACGATTGTTCTTAACAGTGCCAGTAACGACAGCAACTGCCGAGAGAACATTCTCCGTACTACGACGCATCAAGAGTTATATGAGGACTACTATGACACAAAAGCGCTTAAATCATTGCATGATGCTCAATATTTACAAGAAAAAACCGACGAATTATCTCTGAACAACAGTGCATTGGAATTTGCCAGTCGGAACGAAAGAAAAAGGAATTATTTCGGGGCGTTTACTGTTTAATTAACGCTATTTTAGCGTGTAGTATGTTGTACATAGCGTGTAGTACGTGAACATGATAAAAAGTGCATGATAAATGCATCTTCCCTAGATTGTTCGTGCAATTTTCGATTATAAGTATTCTACAATTTATGTATAGCAGATATTTTGTGTATATAGGTATGAATATAGATTTTTTCAATTAATTTCCTTGATTTTTAATATGGTCGAATATAGTCCAAATAAGTTTAAATATTGGTGTATTCAATGTACAACAATTATCCATACCGTCACTTCTTGGCACCCCCCAATGTAAAATATGTTCCTACGCCCCTGATTATACAGGGTGTCCATAAATGACTACCCTGATTAAAGCATGCTATAACTTTTAAATAACACTCGAATTCAAACACAGTTTTAATCATAAGTAGATAAACATACAAAGTTTTGATACATAGTTAATGAACTTAATAAGCTTCCACATGTGCACCCCTAGTGCCACGTAAAATGTCTAAACGGCATTCACACTCACGCCACACATTTTCCAACATTTACCTTGTAGGCGTGTAACTTCAAACGTTTGTGTAACACCTTGTGCACCGTAGACTTCGGTATCTTTAGTTGGCATGAAGCTTGTCTCACCGATTTCCTTGGTGACCGTGTGAAAGCAGTTTGAATGTTTTCCACCGTCCCATCGGAAACTGATGGTCTACCACTGCTCTTTCCTTTTTCCACGTTTCCAGTTTCCAAGAATGTTTTCATCCACGACTTAATTAACTTCACATCAGGTGGATTCTTTCCATACTTTGTTCTGAACCTTCGCTGAACACTGACAGGAGATTTTGTTTCTACAAGCCACACAACACATTGTGCCTTCTCTGTCACAGACGCCATCTTAACTGAACAGCTACTACAGCGCTCCTAGCGGCGAATGCGGTAGACGAAACACACCAGCACAGGAACTCTATGCGTGTGCGAGATCACCTGTAAAAAGAAAACGGATGTAAGATTCGTCATTAAAACATGAGAGCATACTGTTTTCAGGGTAAACATTTATGGACACCCTGTATGTACGGTGCTCAGGCTAATTGAGAAACAAACTTAAAAGAACCTTAACACAGTGTATATTGCCGTTTGCAAAAACCAAACAGTATTAAACAAACTTTACTCTAGGCAGGGGTTCTTAACCTTTTTTCTTAAGTGAGCAAATTTTTGGCACTTAATTACAGAGTGAGCAACATATATATAAAAAAAGCCTTTAACTTAAACTTAAAGTTTAAATTAGATAAATATTTAACTATTTCAATATTTCTTTAAACGCATGCAAACTTCATAATGCTTAATTAAAATTTTTAGGTATATTGAAAAACATCAATAAGTTCTAATTCTGCAGCTGCTATTTCCTCTTGTTTGAAAATTTGTGTCAGATCATCAATCTCGAAATTTATGTAGTTTGTCAATAACTGAAAGTTTGGTAGATGCTCTTTTAAGTGTTTGAACCTCTCTTCGAACTGGTCACTAATGTTTTCGAGTGCTTTTACTACGAGTGATGGACAGTTGCTAGCAGTTTCAGCCAAACATTTTTTTAAGTTCAGGAAAATGATTAAGATTCTCCTTAGAAACTTGGCTCTGAAAAAGTTGGGGTTTTTAAATCCCGTAATTTCCTCATATAAGGCAACAACAAAATTATTTTTTCCTTGCAACCTCAGATTTAAGTCGTTTAAATGGCTAAAAATGTCGACCATGAATGAAAATGTTATCTTGAAGTCAGCAGTAAAAATTTCAGGAAAAAATATTATCCTTTTTCCTTTACATTAGAAAAGCAGGCTTTGTTCGTGAGCAACATTTGCCCATTTGAAGAGCAACATGTTGCTCGCGAGCGACAGGTTAAGAACTCCTGCTCTAGGGCCTATAAAACAAAATAAAACAGGGAATTTGTCAGTTTGTGTGCTCTGTCATTTTTAATCAAAGAAGTTTGCGAAATCTTGAATTATATCATCGAAACTCAGTTGATTGGGGGGTCCCTCAAGCATGGGAGCCTGAGGCTTCAGCCCCAATAGCCTCAGTGATAATCCGCTACAGTAGTGTAGAGCAGTTTCACTACAGAAATATATAATTGTATAGCAATAAAAACTTTAATATAGCCTACCAAAACACGCTTCAAATTTTTAATACGGCATACTTTCCTGTCCCTAATTGCTATTAGCTATTAAAAAGAAGAGTTGAAAATACTGTATTAGATATCCTCACAGACAGTGTTCTCGTCTTGGGGGCTCCAGGAGGTGCTCAGGGGTGTCTTGTTGCTTAGCAAAAGAAATCAGCCTACAATGAAAATTAAAGCTTATTTTTCCAGCAAAAATTACAGAAACATGTAAAATCAGATGAACTATTTTTTTTAAAAGTGAAAAACTTTTGTAATGTTATGGTATTACAACAAATTATTTTCTGTTAGTCATAATCTTCATAACTTTTGTCTACATTAGTTTTCTTATATTTGACTGAATAGACTGAACACAAAATAGCATTTCACTGCTTTGATTTAATTGCAACCACTGATGAGAACGCCAATTTGTCTAAGTATGAGGTTGCAAATGAAACTTTCAGTGCTTCAGACACCCAATTCTGGATACTCGCTTTTTCATGCTATTCAAAATGTACACAATTCATTTCTTTAAAAATCTTTTAAAATCAAACATTTTGTTGGAAATAGGTGAAAACTTATGGTGTGGGAGCTAGAAGATGAATGTGGAAGACTCAAACATTGCAGAAAGGTAGTGAACAACGCAAATAAAATTGTTAAAAGGATCTGTCAGCTACAAAATCATAGACTTAACACTAACTGGAGGGCTCAAATGACTACATTACCAAATGAGTACGTACTGGTATTAGTGTGTAACTTGGATTGATATATTTTATTGTGTGTTAAATACCATCCCCTTAGACTGTTTTAAGAAATAATGGATGTTTTCATTCATGAAAAAGGAATTGCGTAAATAATGGATATCTATTTAAGAAGATCTCAATTGCACCCTTAATTGTAGACTATTTCACTCATTTACCTTGAAAATCCGATTTTGCCATTCAGAAGCTAAGTTAGCCTACAAAGTAGGTCTTAAGTACTGTATATTGAAACTTTGTTATTGCAACTATAGGCTAAAAGGATGCTGGCACTGTGGTATTACCCTTTCTTATAAAAGCTGATAAAATTGTTTTTTACTTTGGAAAAATTAATATTCTTTTAGTTTTTAAGCTATTACATTTGGTTGAATTAGTAAATTCTATGTTTGGACATATATATATATATATATATATATATATATATATATATATATATATAATGCAAACCTACAGGGAAAAAGAAAAATTATTCCAAGGCCTTTCATGTATTCAGAAGTACACCACACCTCGTCAGGGAATGAAGGGGGAAGGCGAAATGACAAAAATACTGTATATACAACGGGACAGAAAAACAAAAAGATTAGCACCTGATTAACAAGAGATGATTAGAGGCAAAAGGTATTTTAACAGAATATTGTCAACTTTATACATTCCCGCACTGTTATTGAAATTATTTTTAAAATGGATAAATGCACATTCTAGAATATTCCTTTCAGTTATATATCTGTTTTTAACGAGTGCTTTAGAACTATCCCACTTGATACTATGATTACATCTATACATATGGTTAAACAATGCATTAGAATTATTTGCTGTTCTGCACGCATATTTATGCTGTTTTACCCTAATATCTAACGTTTTATCCGTTTGGCCTATAAATACTGAGTCACATTGTGTACATCCGATCGAATGCACACAACCAACCACATTATCCGGGCTATTCTTTATTTTTGCGTGATTTTACAGTATTATTATATTTAAAGAAATACATTGATACCATTTGCTTTAAGTAAAGTCGGAAGATATTGAAAATTTACATGGTAAGGTAGGCTAAGGATATTTTTACGCTCAAATTCCTTTACAGTTACACTATTATTAATACCTATTCTTGGCTTTCCTAAGGCAGTTATCTATAAATGAAATAGGATAACATAATTTAGTAAGGAGTTGTTATTAGTAGGCTTACGATAAACTTCAAATTTGAACTGATTAAAGTATATATATATAATATATATATATATATATATATATATATATATATATATATTAGGGTGATGCAAAAGTGGGGGAGTAAAATTTTTTTTGTTTGAAATTTTTGAGATACCCTCTCATTTGGTTTGATTTGGTGGAAAAATGATCCTGGGGAAATTTCGGGTCAAAATTCGAATATTTGGAGGTCGCGCCCGCCATTTGAAAATTTGCTGATTTCCATGACACCCAGGAGGTACAGTAAGCGTCACGTTACTTTTTTTTTGAGTGGAAGTTCCCCAGGAGGCCTATCATACCACCTTCCTCTTTTCCATTTGTTCATAAAACAGATACAATACAATAGATATTTACAATAGATATTTACAATAGATACATAGAATGGATATACTCGTAAATTTTACTGTTGCGTCAAAGATACGAGAGTTTTCTTAGTTTTGTCCGGAAGCTTCTTCCGATAATTTGATACAACTTGCAGTAGATATTGCTTCTGTTGTTCATCATTGGTAATTAATTTGTTATAATCTTCAATCAATTTCACTCCTCTTTCAGCAATATCATTAACAACTTTCATGTGATTCACTACGTTCTTTGCAACCCAATAACTCTCATCGAGAAGCCAATCTTCTACTGGTTTGCTCAAGAACGTTGAAGACAATCCGAGTATACTGAAGAAGGACTTTGTGTTAGCAGTTACAAATCTTCAAGCTGCTTATTGTCAATAGTTTTAATGTCTATTTGTGTCTTCTTTGGAGGATCTGGCTCCGAAGATTTTGTAAGAGCCTCCTTCATTTTTCTTTTGGTGTCAAAGCTGATTTTATCATCAAAGAAAGCCAATGCGATCAACTCTTCTGAGAGATACCACAAATGATTCTTGAATTTTTCTAAAGCAGCATTTGCTAGTTGTTCATTTGTGCTTTTGTAGCTGTGAAGATTCTTGAGAAGACTCAGATCATTTCGTGGAGCACTTGCTGCGCAGGGTGCTGAAAACCAATGCTTAATATAAATTGAAACAGAAAACCAACAAATTTCTTTTAGATTTCTTTCTTCTATTGCTGTTATTTTGAACTGACTTTTGAACATAAAGATTTTCATCGAATAAATGACTTTCGCCATCCAACGGGCTCTATGATAAGCCCCAGGCTTCCTGAATTTTATTCCAGTCGTTGGAGTACCGCCAAGCAAGATGATTGTCAGTTCCAATAACTCTCTGTAATCGTCGCGAGGTTGATCTTCATTGATTTTTCTTGCTGCAAAGTTGATGATTTCCTCTTTTTCCTTTTGTGGATAATTTTCTAATTTATCGTATGAAGTTAGATTAATCTTATTCCAGTTTGTTTTGAATCTTTTGAATAACTGAATGTCAGGGTCTGATGAAGCCTGTAATGCAGGGGATACCACTGCTTCCAACATGATTTCAAGGATATGGTGTCGACAAGGACACCACAACAAATCTTTCTCCATTTTCTGTTCAATTAGGATACAAGCTCCGTTTTTACGACCTGTGTTCAATGCAGTTGTATCGAAACACATGCCTTTTACCTTATCTATTAGATTCCAATCAATGATCGCCTGATGTACTGCATTTGCAGTATCCTTTCCCTGTGCCATGATCTATTTTTGGCACTCCAAGCAGTTGATCTTCTCCACTGCCAGAGATTAGGACTGGCAACCGATCAACAACCTCATTCCCAGTAATGTCTTCGAGGAGTTTGCCATCCCAATGAACAATCAAGGGTTTGTCAGCTTGAAATTCTTCTTTCAAGTTTTCACTGAACTTCTTTCTTGATTTCTGTCTTGCCCTGCGAATCGATGAGTAGCTAACATTGTAATTCTCTGGATCTTTTCCAACATTTGCGATCGTTGGAATAATTATTAAAGAGGCTGATCGGTCGCTGATCTTAGCAACATCCAATGAGGAAAGCAGATTTTCATTCATAATCTTGAATTTTTTTCTTGGAAGGCCTCTTTTGGATGTTGAGGGCTGTTCCAGATGTACTTCTTCTTCCGTAGATGCAGGTGAATCACTGCAGGAACTGCTGCTGCTTGCAAGAACAACTGTTTCATCAAATGCACTTGATTCACGTAACCTTTTCTTATCCATTTTTTCATGTCTCTTCGCAGCTTCCTTTCGACGTTTTCTTCATCCTTATCAACTGCCATCATTTTACCCTTTCGACCTTCCCTTTGTAGCCGTAGAAAACTCTCTATCTTCCTCAATAGTTATTAACTCGTTAGCATTTGCATGCGCAATATCAAAGAGTCCATCCAATTTTTCTTTCCATGTATTCTCTTTCTCTATTGAAAACTTCGATTTTTTTCCTTTGTTCTTCTTCAGCCCTTGCCACTCATCATACAGTTATTTAATTTCTTCACAACATTACATTTCTGGGTTGTTGGTATTCCTGCTCTCTGCCACACTTCCAATACATCATTAACGGTTGAAGTTAATGCTTCTCTGACGGTTTCATTCTTGACATGTTTATAATTCATGAATAAGGAAATTACTTCTTTCTTTGATGGAAGCTTACTTTGATTCAATTTATCTATTTATTGACCGATCAGCCAGATATCTGTGAGCTTCTTGATCTCATTTTCGTCACAATTAAGCTATAGGAAATAGAAGAGAAATTGAGGCGAAGAGACTCACTGATATAGCACCTCTCTTGGACACTGCCACAAGCACACTGCGATACCGATTTCCTTGAACGCTGTTTGCTGTTTGCTGTTTGCTGTTTGCTCATATACGCATCACCTACCACTCTGCCTGCAGCAAACCTGCACAAAACCTGCAACCTGCAACAAACCTGCAAAAAAATAAGAACAAATTCAAAAAAATTTGATTTTACTCTAATTTTTTGTAATTTCAAATTTTCAATTGGCGGGCGCGACCTCTGGATGTTATTTGTTGACCTGGAATTTCTCACAGGGTGTTTTTGTGACAAATTGGAACAAATGAGGGGGTATCCCTAAAAATCCACGATGGTCATGATTTGTGCATCACCCTAATATATATATATATTATATATATATATATTATATATATATATATATTTATATAATATATAATATATATATAATATATATATATATTGCTTTAAATTAGCAATATAACTATTGATTTAAATGGAAGCTGGATAGAAACTGATTTCAGACAGTTTTCATATACTGTTTTACCAAAAAAATCATATAGCATAGTGTTTGTGGAATTCACTAGTGATACAAAGATCTACATTGTGTTACCTTGTAGGGGTCTATTGTCAGTAGCACGGTTAGTCCCTTTTGAATAGGCCCTTCCTGTTGCAGATATTGGGAGCCAAAAACTTCTTAATTTTAATGTTTCAAACATAAAACTGATGGTGATAATTACATACTTGAAACAAAATGTAGACAGTCAAACTCAGGTAATGTTTTCTACCCCACTTAAAATATTTTAGATGGATTAAGGAGTGCATTAGCTATGAGATGCATAATAGGACTACTTCAGCATTCTTCAGCAGAAATTTTCTTATGCTATTTTTAACAAAATCATATAGCCTAGTGTAATACAGTATGGTTCTACATTGTGAAGAACATTGTCAGTAGTATGATTAGACCCTTTTGAATAGACTCTTCCTGTTGCAGATGTTGTGAGCTTATGACATTGTATAGCAAAATTATTAGTTTGCCACAGTAAAGAAGTCACATATGACATAGCATGAAGAGAAAGCTGAGGAAAGTATTTAATACAGAAGTTTATCACTGTACAGGAGACTGGAAAACTGAGTAAAGCCTCTTAAAAAGCAATATTATTAGCTATTTTCTGAGAATTAAAACCTGGAGATGTTAATTAGTTCAGCCGAGCAAACATCATACTGTAAATTAGAGATTTTTTTTGTGCAGCAGTAAATTCCAATGTAAAATTTTTTTTTATTATACATAGATTTTTAAAATCCTCTATCAACAGCTACAAACTTATAATATAATTATAGGCATACTGTTCTTTTGTTTTATTGTCTTAAGGGACAAAGGAGCTACTGAGAAAGGAAACTTACTGAGCATCTAGGTTGCAGGGTTTATAAAATTATATATATATATATATATATATATATAAAATTTACAGTATGATGTTTGCTAGGCTGAACTAATTAACATCTCCAGGTTTTAATTCTCAGAAAATAGCTAATAATATTGCTTTTTAAGAGGCTTTACTCAGTTTTCCATAGTCTCCTGTACACTGTAGGGTGGATCACTTTTCACACTTTTTTCAAAAAATTATAGCTGGTCAAAGTTTTTCCCATGATTTGGTTCAGTGGAAGTACACTGACACCATTTTTACCAAAATCGATCAATATTAGGGTCGCGCATCGACCTTGAAAATTTCAATTTGGAAATTTGGCCAAATTGACAATTTTTTACTGAATAAAGATAAATCATCAAATGACCATATTTTCTGAATCCTCTCAGTGAAAGAAATCCTCTCAGATACTTCCAAATTGATCGGACAAGTGGTTTAGAAGTTACACTCACCTAGAAATAACATTAAAATTTAAAATACCGTATTTGTCCCCCGTTATGGATGTAATCATAGCATCAGTAGCTGGCGCATCCTAAAATCCCAATTACACACACACACGCTATGTCTATGACCAATATTTTTACTAATCACAGTTTGCTTTTTACAGATCAACTGTGTCAATTGATTCTTGTTTGATAAGTCTAGACATTAGTACAATGGATAAACTGTTAACAACCAGGAGTGGGAAGACTCTGAAAGTTACTTATTCTGGAAAAGAGAAAGCAGCAACAACAGCACCACCTTCTCTAAGGTGAGCCACGGACGTCTTCTTAATTGGTCAGCCATCTTCCTCGATCGGTGGTGACAAATTGCCAACCACCCATCAAGTTCTCCAGTACTTCTTCTATGCCAAGCAGGAAACAACTGACAGGAAGGCCGCCGTAAAAGACACGGTGGCCAATGTTCTGGCATTTTGGAACATGGCACGTATAAAGACGATCACGAGGCGTAACTGCGAAAGAAAACTGGAGTTACTGTGGGAAGAGTGGCGCTCGCTGCAGAAGAGCAAGATGAGAGACAGTGACGCGGGAAAAGGCAGGGAGAAGTTTTCAGAAAATCTGAACAAGCTCTGGGACATCGGAGCTCCCGATGCTATTGAAGAGATGCAGAAAAGTCGACTGCTCTCAGACAACAACAAACAACATTGTGGGAATGATAAAGTGTTCGTTGTCAAGAGAAAACGGCAACTCTCAAGACAACAATCTCGTGATGAGCCAGGCACCTCAAAAACGAAATTAGGAACCGAAGCTGAGAGTGACGATGAATCTATAGAAAGCAGATCATCGAGCAACTCCGAATCACAGCTAGAACCACCATACCGACAGCCGAGAGAATCAACTGTATCAATCAGCCTTCCTCACCGCATCCTCAATGCACCGGCTGTTATTGAAGTGGCTGATCGCTTCCGGATGTCCAATAATCAGGTGTGTATATATCAGTAATGATCTTTCCTTGACAAAGATATAATAGACGTAACGACGGAAAATTTAGTGATTATTTTGTCACATAACAACTATACGCATCCTTGTCAATTTCCTTTCAATTTCGCACACAGGTGGCAAGTGTCGTGGCGGCAGTCCTACGTTCGGCAGATCCGCCCGCAGACCTGGACAAATTCAGTATCTCGAAGGACACGTCTCGCCGTGGAAGAGTGGCACATCGTTGTGAAGTGTCGACAGCTGTGCAGAAATCCTTCGTATCTCCGAGGCATGCTGTCGTCCACTGGGACGGTAAAGTAATCAAGGTCAGTTTTGCCTTCACCGTGGACGACAGTGAATTAACATGTTTCCAGTGACGACAGTGGATTGACATATTCCAGTGGACGATAATGGATTGGCATGTATGACATACGTTTCAGGACTCTCTTGGATCATTGGAGCACCGCCAGGCGATTCTCATCTCCGGAGCTCCCCAATGCACAGAAGGAAAGTTGCTGGCCGTTCCGACTGTTGCTGACGGCACCGGTCTGTCCCAGGCCCAGGCGACCTTTCGTGCTCTCAAAGACTGGGGATGCGAGAACAACGTGATTGGACTGTGCTTCGACACAACTTCCTCCAATACGGGGAGGGTGCAAGGTGCGGTGGTCCGGCTGGAGAACATGCTTGGTAAACCGCTCTTCCAACTGGGCTGTCGCCATCACGTTATGCAGCTCATCGTGGGGGCAGTGGTCATCACCGCGTTTGGAATAACCACAGCACCAACTGAACCTTTGTTCCAGTATCTGAGGAGAAGGTGAATTTCAAGTCTAAGGCGCATTGTTTCTCCAATGATTTTTTGCCTTCAGAGCAATTGAGATATCAGCGTCCTTCTACTAATGATGTTAATAGCAGTCGAAAAGGGAAACTTCAGTCGTTTTCATGCAATATTTTCATAACTCCCCTTTCAGGTGGGACAAGCTCGACCTCTCGACTTATCGCGAGCTGGAGATCGAGCTTGGCGGAGGTGACGTGGCTGATGGAGCTCCGAGATGAGGCAGTCAAGTTCCTCGACACCGCTTCTGGTCTTGTCAGAGAGACTACCGAGAAGTGGCGGAGATTACACTCCTGGTACTCGGGGCCCAGCCACGTCGTGGCACACACTTCATGCGCCCAGGAGCCTACCATCATGCGAGGTGTATGGCCAAGGTTGGTATTTTGAATTAGAAGTTAAATATTGTATTGCCTTCTGCAAACAGTCATTTGAAGTCCCTACCAGAAAAAAATAAGATAAATAATTTACCATTAAACAAACTTATATGGAGTGGTATCGGTATTTATACATCACAGTGCGTATTCGTTTCAGATCATCTACTACACGAAGCTCCTGATGTTCAGCGGTCAGCTGGAGTTCGACGACGAGCTGGTACAGAAACTTCAGAGAGTGGTACTATTTACTGCACTCCTCTACGCACCTGCCTGGCTGGCGGCTCCTGTCGCAGCTGATGCCCCGCTGAATGACCTTGTGCTGTACCAGCGTCTTCTGCAGTACAGGGCTGTGGATCGCGAGATTGCAGAGGCTTCACTGGCAGTGATCAGGCGGCACTTGTGGTATCTGAGGCCTCAGACCGTCGTTTTCGCCCTCTGCCGTGACAAAGTGGAAGACACTGTGAAGCACGAGATGGCAAAGAAGCTGTGCCGCCTCACTGTGCCCGAGGACTTCACGTATGACAACGTCTCGGTTGATGACACGACGCGCCTTCCGGACCTGATCGATGAGTCATCGTGGTTCGTGTTCACAGGCCTGCAGGGTGCGCGTCTACGTGGCTCACTCTGCCGGTGAATAAGTGGGATCAAGATAAGAACTACTGTGATCTGAAGAATGTCATCTCGCATCTGAAAGTTACCAACGACGTGGCAGAGAGAGGGATAAAACTAATAGAAGATTACACGAACACTGTCACAAAAGACGAGTCACAGCTGCAGGGTCTTCTTCTGCTCGTGGAAAAGAGCCGGAAAGAACTCGGTGACTTCAAGAAGTCGTCACTTGCCAAGATGACGTAGCGCAGAGGGAAAGGGAGTTAGCAGAGAGAGTACATGACGCACGCCTTAAGATGACGTGTGTTCTAACCACGATTCATACAGTTTTTGAACCTAGTTAGGGGCACCGGAGTAAGTGCCTTTAGTGATATCGGTAAACCGTTTTAATACAAAATACATTTCATCTTTCCTTATTCGTTTTATCTTATCCTAAAAAGCAGACAATAGCAGACAGCATATGGAGGTACGGGGACAAATACGGTATTTTAAATTTTAATGCTATCTCAAGGTGAGTATAACTTCTAAACCACTTGTCCTATCAACTTGGTAAGTTTCTGAGAGGATTTCTTTCACTGAGAGGATTCAGAAAATATGGTCATTTGATGATTTATCTTTATTCAGTAAAAAATTGTCAATTTGGCCAAATTTCCAAAATTGAAATTTTCAAGGTCGATGCGCGACCCCTAAATATTGATCGATTTTGGTAAAAATGGTGTCAGTGTACTTCCACTGAACCAAATCATGGGAAAAACTTTGACCAGCTATAATTTTTTAAAAAAAGTGAAAAGTGATCCAATCTAAATTGTACATGTATTGTTAATAAAAAGTTATAGAAAAGAGCCTCATATTGTTCATTGCCCCGGGGCCCCGAGGTGTCTTAATCCGCCTCTGTACTGTACATGACAGTAATTACAGCACTTAGTTTTTTCCACTAACAAAGTACCAATTTGTTTCAGTATGAGATAATTGATAAGTACAGGGTGTCTGTGTAAAATACTTAAAACATGTATTCAATTAGATTACGAAGAAGCAATTATTAATGTTAGATAGCTAATTAGTTAGGCCTATTTATAGTAGCTACTTATCATTAGTTCATCACTTACAACATTCATTAATCAGTTTGATACTGTTTTCATACGTGCAACCAAGATGTTGAGATACAGCTAGAGAGATGAGAAATTAGTGTTTACCTATCTGAATTGAAGAGACTGAATGAAGAATATGAAGAAGATACCTGCCTTTGTGACAGGTAATTTAATGTAAATATAGGGGTATGCACACCTATCATCAAAAAGTATATTAAACTAAAAGCTAACAGAGTCAATGAAGTTGGTGTCACTGTGGACAGTGTCATATCTTTCATTGGGCCATAAAAGTCCAAGTTAACCACAAAAGTTTTACATATAGCCGATGTAGAGATGCAGTGAAGTTCAAATCCTTTCCACCCAGAGTGGAAAAGGGGCCATTCAAAAATTACGTAACGCTATTTTTGCTTAAACCTGACACCTCCACCTCCTTATAACGTTTCATAACAACGCTAGACCAGACACCCCCTATTATGGGGTGTCTGGTCTAGCGTTACGGAACGTTACAAAGGGGTCGGGGTGTCAGGTTAAGGCAGAAATAGCGTTACGTAATTTTAGAACGGCCCCAGGTTTATCCAGAAGCACTTACTTTATTTACTGTCCCAATAACAGTACATTTTATTTTACTTCAAACACCAAGGCCTACCAATAATTTAAAAGAATGTAATAGCTGGAACTGTAAATATACAAATAATTGATCAGTTTAGTGTACGCTAGCCTAGATTATGAGAAAGTTAAGGAATATATATATATATATATATATATATGATACACACAGACCGTGCATGGAACAAGGAACTCTTCTAGGAAAATTAAATCCACTATAGTCCGAATAAGAAATGGTAAATGACAAATACTATAGTTTTTCTTTTTCATGATGCTAGCCCGACTTGGGCAACGGGTCACTCGCAAAGAGGTCCCATAAATATAGCTTCCCTCACCAGCTATCTGCAAAGCAGGTAGGATCCAACTTTATGGGACAGGATCTAGGGTTTAAAGCAGCCTAGCCCAGCTACATTTAGAACCTCAATATAAGCAAAAGACTCGCTGCCTTCACGTCAGATTGAATACATCAAAGAAAAAGGGGTAACTATTATATTTCTAGCCAAAAACAAAACTTAAACCTCAACTGGCAGAATTGAGCGTCCACTTTTCAAGGGACATAACATGTTCGTTTCTTGATGGGAATGAACTCAGAATGGTTCCCTGAGGTTTTTTATGATACACGCAGACCGTGCATGGAAACTATAGTATTTGTCATTTACCATTACTTATTCGGACTATAGCGGATTTAATTTTCCTATAAGAGTTCCTTGTTCTATGCACGGTTTGTGTGTATCATAAAAAACCTCAGGGAATAGGGTACGTCTGCCCTTTAAATCAATAAGCCTACCGACTGTTGCCCGAAAAGGTTAGCTTTATCTCGTGACCAGCCTAACTAGCGGGCCAGGATAGGCTACTCCTGTCCCTTAAAACCGTTAAGCCTACTTGTGGGCAAACCGGTTATACAACTTGAGGACTTTTCTCTTTGAAATAAAGCCCGTTCATTAAATAAATAAATAAATTTCCGTCTCTAATTTATCTATACTCTTTTTAAATTTAAAATTCTTAAAAATTCATGAGGTTATAAATAAAGAAACCAAACAAGCTCTGAAAGAAGAATGAGAATGCGATTATATCTAAAAGAATTCCTACAATTTTATATATATATATATATATATATATATATATATATATATATATATATATATATATATATATATATATGGGGTCGGCAAAAAAAAGGGAGACGTCGAACTTTGGCTGTAAAATCCAAAGTTATGGTCAGATTTGAATAGAATATTTTCTTTTCACACCCCACAACTAAGTAAATTTACGGTGAGCGGATTTCAAAGAAAACTAATGAAAATTACAGATTTATTGAACATTTCTTTATGATACTGGAAATTCTCTATTTACACTACTACTGCATTTTATGTGCAGATAAAAAGTTGCAAAGTATTCACATATGGTGCTACCTTGATGTTAAAAAACTGCTCGATATGTTTACCACGAACTTATACTGTACAACCTTTTTCAGTCTAGGACGGAAAGTGGCTTTATTAATTTGTTCTTGTGGTAGCTCATCCCATTTTTCCCAAAGAAGCTATCGTAAATGAGCGACATTTCTTACTTTGACCCCCCAATAAATTCTCTGTGACAAATTTTCCCGAAGGCCGTAATCGACAGGATTTAAATCAGGACTGTTTGGTGGCCAAATTTAATACCGCTACCTGGTATTCTTTTGATATCTCCTGTTTTATCGATTTTCTTGAGAAGCTTGTCCAAACCTCTTGCAGTTGGCTTACGTTAATTAAAATCGCTTTAATTATTAACTTGAACATATGATTAGCAAGATTTTTCTGGAATATTCGCTATAAATCCAATTTCTCAGCTAAAATGCTAAAAGATGGCATACAATCCATAAAATTACATAGTAGTAACATACTAAAATTTCATGGTTCTTCAGTATGTATCGTATTTGCCGAGATATGAAGGATTTAAAAGGTCTCCCTTTTTTTTTGCCGACCCGATATATATTTGTACTTCAGACGTTTCAACAAACTGGAACTAATCGAAAACTAAAACAGTTTTAAGGTTTATAATTCACTGATGATGACAAAAGATTTGTCGAAACGTCTGAAGCATAAAAATAAACGAAAATGTTTGCTGTTTGCTGTTGCGTTGTTCCTTCTTTTCATATATTATATATATATATTATATATTATAGAGAGAGAGAGAGAGAGAGATTTGCGTTTTGTGTAAATAACTGTACATTTTTACGAATAAATAAAATTATTAGATAGGATCTGTGAATTGGGCTATTTATCTGGTTGACATACAGCTGGTGAGAAAGTTGCCAGATATACCAATACAAATTCGCTGCGAACAAATAGTTTGTATTTTTTTTTGTGCCTTCGATCATATTAGTTAAACAAAGCATATAAGAAAATTGTGCTGTAAAGATGTCATTTATTGCATGGTTTGTGAACAACCGCTAATTTAGAGTGGAAATTTAAGTTATTGCTTATAATCGAACGCAAATACAGAAAACTGCTCTTGGCGGAAAATGAAGGGCTTACTGTGTGAAATCAAACGGTAATAATTGGATATAGTAACAATAACAAATGTTTCCTATCACATCTAGATATTCCACACGTAACGTATAGATAAGAAAATGTTACCAATTGGATAAGAGAACAGACGAATCATATGTTATTCAAACATTTTACAGTAGTAATGCATGCACAGAAATACATATTATACATGCATACTCACATTATTACTACATATATACACTAATATATATAATACATGTAAATACGGATTGAAGTAAGGCACAGTATATTTATATAAAAAAAATTGTGGATGACTGAACCATCCAGTCATCAACAAACAGCATTGAATTTATTAGAGCAGTCAGTAGCTAGAGAAACTCCTTTTTCGTCGATTTGTGTACTGATTTCGGTACATCTCTCTTTCGATTCCAACAATAGTCTACTATCATTCGAACATCCCATCTTCCCTGATACTTCCATTCCATTTCTGAATTATCCTGGTGGAGTTTTTCTCCCTGTTCCTCGCCTAAGTTTTCAGGAAAAAAATCGAGTCCAGGAAGTGTACCGTATCTTAACACTCATCCTAGCAAACGATATTTTCAGATCATGTCTTTGTAGTCATCAGATTTCGTGTTACCTGTTCACAACAGCCTTGAAAGCTAGCCAGGCATCATGACCCGTCAATGCAACTTCAAATGCTGGTTCGCTTAAGAGTTGCTTTATTTGAGGACCGCCGAACACTCCTTCCTTCAGTTTAGCACGACTAATTTGGAGGAATTTTTGGTAACGGTTCAGAATAGGGGCGCCACCTCAGAACAGACGAATCATATGTTATTCAAACATTTTACAGTAGTAATGCATGCACAGAAATACATATTATACATGCATACTCACATTATTACTACATATATACACTAATATATATAATACATGTAAATACGGATTGAAGTAAGGCACAGTATATTTATATAAAAAAAATTGTGGATGACTGAACCATCCAGTCATCAACAAACAGCATTGAATTTATTAGAGCAGTCAGTAGCTAGAGAAACTCCTTTTTCGTCGATTTGTGTACTGATTTCGGTACATCTCTCTTTCGATTCCAACAATAGTCTACTATCATTCGAACATCCCATCTTCCTGATACTTCCATTCCATTTCTGAATTATCCTGGTGGAGTTTTTCTCCCTGTTCCTCGCCTAAGTTTTCAGGAAAAAAATCGAGTCCAGGAAGTGTACTGTATCTTAACACTCATCCTAGCAAACGATATTTTCAGATCATGTCTTTGTAGTCATCAGATTTCGTGTTACCTGTTCACAACAGCCTTGAAAGCTAGCCAGGCATCATGACCCGTCAATGCAACTTCAAATGCTGGTTCGCTTAAGAGTTGCTTTATTTGAGGACCGCCGAACACTCCTTCCTTCAGTTTAGCACGACTAATTTGGAGGAATTTTTGGTAACGGTTCAGAATAGGGGCGCCACCTCAATTTTTGTTTTTTCCACCAAAACATGCTAAAACCATTGGTTTCCTGTTGTTTAGGATGAATGTGACCATCGCCATTACAGTAAATTATTGCTTGAAGTGATTTCACCCCCCCAACCCCTCCTACAATCTGGGATGGACCACCGTGGGAACCGGGACGTTTTGGGTGGGGAACACAGCACAAGCAATAATTTAATGTAATAGCGATGGTCAGATTTATCCTAAACAGGAAACCAATGGTTTTAGCATGTTTTGGTGGAAAAAACCCTTATACCCTGAACATTTACGGGGGCTCCGCCCCCGTATCCCCGAGACCTAAATTATACAAATGATAATGTAATAACATGTTAAATTATGCACTTTTTTATTCTTCATCTAGGGCACATGACGAATCAAGTTCTCAACACGGCCGCGAGCTCTACTAGCGTCACCGCACATCCATCACAGACCGAAGCCATTTTCAAACTGAAGTGAATGAACGATAGTAGGGTTGCCAACTCAAAATTTCCTAGATTCATAGTAGCTATGTATAGTAGCTATATATATTTTTTTGTAATTTTCATTCTGTTCCTACATTCGTAAATGGCAGTTTGTTGCAACCTACTAAAGAAATTAAAGAAAGTATTCATGTATTTATATATTTTCGCTGTATTTATTTGTCTCATATATACATCCCTGTATTTATTTCTGTTTTGTTTGGTCTGAAATAGTGTTTACTGCTCGCCGACTTTTTAAACAGTAAAATACAGGCTCCGCCCACTTTCAGAAAATAGGATATTTTATAAAAATAACAAAGTTAGCCCTAAAATTAAAAACTGGTTTAAAATTAAATTAATATTTTTTATAAGTTATGATATTTATTAATACAAAAATTGTTTTGAATAATTCGTATGATGATAGATTCTTTAATGCGTGGTAAAAGGAATTTTGGTAAAAATAAATAAATTACCCTAAAAAATAAAATCTAGTTTAAAATTATATGAATATTTTTTTTATAATATGATTTAAAGATATATTTGTGTGTTAAGGCAAAAAATTTGTTTTGAATAATTCGTAGGATGAAAGATTCTGTAATGCGTGGTGAAAGGAATTTTGATAAAAATAAATAAGTTACCCTAAAATATAAAATGTAGTTTTATTATAAAATTAAATGAATATTTTTTTCTAATATGATTTAAAGATATATTTGTGTATTAAGGAAAAAATGTGTTTGTTTTAAATTTTGTTTATCATGTTTCAGTTTTTGTTTGAAAGAAAGGATAGCACTCCAATACATTACAACCCTGGCCTCGTAGTGTCATTTATTACCGCTACGAGAAGATTAATAGTTTGTCTATTATCTGTGTCGTTTTTTGAGGCTTTACTGGTCTAATGGGTGGTGGTGGTTAATTGGTGCTGTAATATTGTGCTGCTGCCGATGGTTGGGAAGTTATGTATGAGGGGCTATGTATGAAAGGGGATTGTGAGGTAGTCTAAGGAATGCATGTTCGCATGTGTGTATGTGTATGTGTGTGTGTGTTGCTATTTTTTTAAGACAGCGATGTTAATCCTCCTTTACGAAAAATGTGCATACAAGGAAATAATTGTATATGCGTACATGCTATGATTGTATTTAAGTCATACACAATGTGTGTGTGTGTTTTGTTATTTTTGAGACAGATCGCTGTAATTGTGCGTTTTAATTCTCTTTTATACTGTTTGGTACGTACAAGGAAATAACTGTATATGTGTCCATGCCATGATTGTATTTATCCTCAAAAGAAACTGACTGAAAGCCGTTTACGCCATACGATTGGCTGCCTTCTAAGCTAACTGACTGTGATCCTAAAGCCGCCCAGGATGGCTTGTGACGACTCCATTATGCGCCGAGACATTCCAGCGAGGATCTCTCTCTCTCTCTCTCTCTCTCTCTCTCTCGTGTTCTATTACCCTTGTTAGGTTAGGTTACGCACTCCCTCTTTGAAGAGTCTAGCCCCGGTCCTCTTCATGCTTAACCCCCCACTCTTCCCCTTGTTAGGTTAGGTTACCCACTCCCCCCTTCATGCATACCTCCCTCTCCCCCTTGGAGGGTCTAACCCCCTTTCCTCCCTTGTTGCTTAACCCCTCTTCCCCCTTGAAGGGTCTAATCCCTCGCCCGCTTTGGAGGGTCTAACCCATACCTTGTTCCATGCAATATTGCAATTATTGATCATGTTTCATGCAATTGATTTGCACTCAACATTTTTGCTAACATACTACTGGCTTTACTGAGATTTGAAATTAATTAAAAGACAACATATCACTTCACAGGTAGTTATGAGTAAGTAATATATAAATATCATAAGTAAAAAGTATTAATGTATTTAGAATGCTCTTACACAAACGAACTTAGTTTGTGAGAAATGAATTACAGTATGTAATACACTATATATCCTTAAACATTTTTAAAAAACCTACAAAGTGGTCCATTTTTTGGATAAAATAAAAATGACCCACAATGTTTCAACCATTTTATGCAACAAGGGGGGGTTAGCCCCCAAGTTGCATAAAGGGGTGAGGGGTTTCTTGGGGGAGAGGGAGAATGACCTAGGGGTGGGGGTAACTGGGGAGAGGGGTTATGGTGGGTGGGGGTAATTGGGGAGGGGGTTATGCGACAGGGAGTTGGGGGGTTAGCACCCCAGGTTGCATAAAGTGGGGTGAGGGGGTCTTGGGGGAGAGGGAGAATGACCTCCCCTCAAATGGGGGTTTGCGAAGCACAAACCCCGCCCGTAGGACAGGGAGCCGAAGGCTCTGCTTGTTAAATCTTAAAATTTATTTTTATAGGTGTGATGTACGTACAGTAGAAAGAATTTATAGTTAAATATAAGAAATAAAACGAGTAAAACGATATATGAGAAGCGAACAAGTAATACAGTAATGTACATTTAAACCTAAATTGTTGTCAGTATTCCTTTACTAAAGGAAATGAACCAATTGAACCATGAACCAGATAGCTGACACAGAGCAACATTTAAGTTTGGAATCGGAAAGCTATCTTTCTTAGTTACTTTATTTAATTCTCTAAAATCTATTCATAACCTTAGAGTGTCGTCTCTTTTCTTATAATCGGGATTGTGAGGAAAGACCAAGGAGGATTCGAACGTTTTATAATCACAAAAGGTAAGAGATTTGCACCAGCGTTAGAAAACCATCACAAGGAACTCTTTTGGTTCTCACCTAGTTGGATTTCATAAGTTTACTTTTGGAAGAAAACAACCATTTCTCACCACGCCGACGAAGTATTTTCTCTAGCCGTTAACGTTAAGGAGTGAAGTAAGTCTATTTTCAAGCATCATTGTATAAACAGCTTGCTTATAGGCTCTCGCGCCTTACAGCATATACCTTTCGGGAGCGTAGCTAGCCCTTTTTAATGTGTAAGCACTGAGGTGTGAAGCACAGAGCGGGGAAAAGATGTCCCCCTTCCACTGCTGAAGGAAAAAATTAAATACAGAGTCCTGTAGATGGTCTCTGGTGCACTAAAAATTAGGAATTTAGGATAGAAGTCAATGGTTATTCAATCACCTGAGATGGAAAATTCACTTTTATTCAGAGCACAGAATAGAAACACATAGTATTGGGACAAAGTAGTGTGTTTTGAAACTTGTAATAATTAATAGTATCCTTTTCCATCTTATAATTATAATAGTATCCTTTCCATCCCTGTTAATTATCCCAGTCTCACCAATTTGCACTTTAACTGAAATAAAAGCATGAGACTGTGCCTTCTCTACACATTGGAACTCAGTCCCCTAGTACAAAATATGTTCTATGTGATGTCCCCTCAGCTTACTAACTCTTTGCACATGAACAACAAAATTTTGCAGTACTCTGGACAGTGTATCTGTTGAAATCTGAGAAATTTCTTGTTCAGTTGATGCTTTCAATTCTTCTATTGTGTGTGGATTCTGTTCAAACGTTCTATCTTTTAAATAACACCAAGATAAAAGTCACAGGCGTTCAGATCTGGTGTTGTTGGTGGCACTGATATTCCTTTATCATAAACCATAAGAAATCTGTTGGATAAGACTGTCACAGATTTGTGACGATGCTGCTCCAATCAACTAGAATTGTGATCCCATAGAGTTGATGTGACTTCTCAATACTACCCCACTAATAATATTCAAATAGAAAAATAATTTTATATAACAAAACACCTTAATACTAACAAGACAATATTACACGAGCTTGCCAATCTTTTAATTTTACTTTGGGAATGATTTTCTTATGACTCGATTACACTCCCACATTCAAATTTAACTCAATTAGTTGGCACCAAATGACCCAATTTGTTACAGTGGAAAATCTTAATAATGATTAGCATCTACACTTTAGCAATTAGAACTCAATACCTAACTTAACTTAATATTATTCCAGCAATTATACCCGTATTAGCTGTGTATACAATTTCTTAATAAATTTACACAGACCAATGAAATAAATTTTGAGGGCTAAAATTGACTAACCTTCCACCTTAAACTGTAATACTCTATATAACTTGTGCCCATTACCATAATCTAAAGACGCACTATCGGGCCCTCATCGTCATGCAGGCCATACCAATGTTAACTCCAGTTGTAAGCATTGTCCATTCACGCTAACACTTTATGTACCAGAAATTCTTTTAGAATGCTACACTGAATGAATAAACCTTATTTCTGCACGTCAAGCCCTTGTGCTTAGTTTCCAGATAAATGAGTTTTCTTTCATTGGGCAACCAATAATTGAAACGGTTGTTGTACTTGCGGATACTCCAGAGAAGCCTCCAATGCTCTTGACTCTAGAACTTTGTACTTGTGCTAGCTTGCAATTTTTCCCAGTACCCACTAGGAATTCCTTCTGTCTGGCTATTTCCCATTTGTCCATGGGTGGGCCCCTCTGTCCTCTACACCCATTCAAGCTGGAGTTACTGGCAAACTGACAAGTTGTTCAGTGCCTCCACTGATTCTACCTTATGATATGCAGAAACAGCATTTCCAACTTAACAACACAACACTCATTCCCATCGCAGAATGAAGGAAATTTTTTGTTTACTTTGTGAAATGCCACAAATCCGTTTTACCATACAAGTTTTCATGCTAAAATTCACCAGATCACTTCCTTACGCACTGTACCTATTTTGACATGCTACGAAGACTGTTCCGTCGAAAGTATTATGTAAGTATATTGAGCTGAGAGGACATCACATATCCATGTTTTGCATTATGGGACTAATTTTCCATGTGTAGAGAAGGTACAATAAATGTTTCATACTTTCATTTCAGTTAATAAAAAAATGCAAACCTTTTAAAGTGTTATGGTAATCTAATATACTATTTCAGAAATGAAGCCTTATATATATATGTAACACTTTTTTGCGCACACCTACAGGTCGCTACAATTGGTGTAGAACAATGCGGTTTTAACCATTCGATGCGTCTTTTTATTGTGCAGTGCCCATGCTAAAAACAATTCCCTAACGTAATTCCTTCCCCCTTTTTAGGGGTACAGTTCTTCCCATGCCTGTACACGCATTTTTTTAATTTTTCATTTTTAATCATAATTTTGGCACAAAATAAGTCAATATTTACTAAACATTTAATATCATTCGATTCACAAAAGATTTATTTATCGATTCAATTTAAAAAAAGTATATATTTTTAAAATTCATAAAGAACTTTTTGCAAAAAACTAAAAACAAACATGCATTTTTAAAATTCAATGATTTTTATACAAAATATTTTCATATTTATAAAATTCAATGATTTTTATACAAAATATTTTGATATTTGTTATAATTTTAACATTTTTCGATTCACAAAAGAATTCTTTATCGATTCAATACAAAAAATTACATAATTAAAACGGGCTATTTAAATAAACACGAGTTTAAAGTTAAACGAGCCACACTCAAAATTATTTACCGTGATTTTTGTGCGTTTTATTACTGTGGCTTTTGTAGAAATAATTTTAAGTATACACGAACAATTTGATAGGATATTGATTTATCATTCTATTTTTTAGTTGTCATAGAAATACGTTAATTAAGTTATCTGATTAGATGCGCTTTTATAGTTGAAGATCAATTTTAGAAAATTATTTATTTTCCCCACTTTAAAATATTACAAAATTTCTATTAGGTATCCTAATATCATTATGCCTGTCGCTGTAAGTAAGAAAATAGCAATTATTTTCCATGTTATGTAAATTTCGGACCCCCTAGGCCTACAAAACCAATTTTCCCCTTCTCTTTATCAAAAATTGTTGATTTTCGAAAGTCTTTCGGTTATAAATTTGTACCAGTCTATTGTTTATCTATAATAATAATAATAATAAAAAGACGTGTGTGTGTGTCTGTGTGTGTGTGTGTGTGTGTGTGTTGCAGCCATCAGCCATAACTCCAAAATGGAAGCAGTTACAAACATGAAACTTCACACACATATTGATTAGGTCCCGAGATTGTGCACGTGGGTGTTAATAAATTAAATAATTAATTTTAAAACATTAAATGACGTCATCAATTTCATTACGAAACCTATGGTAAAATTAGTGAATACCCGGTTAGGTTCATTGAATGCCAGGTTAGGTCATCTGTACGCCCTTGACGATTGGTTAGGTTAAGTAGTGATATTTTCGTTGGCTTTAACGAAAATATCATGACTTAACCTAACCAATCGTCAAGGGTGTACAATTAACCTAACCGGGCATTCAATTAACGTACCCGGGCATTCATTTAATCTAATCGGACATTCAGTTGACCTAACCGGCCATTTAATTAACCTAATCGGGCATTCAGTTGACCTAACTGGGCATTCAATTAACCTAACCGGGCATTCAGTTTACCTAAACGGGCATATATATATATATATATATAGCGTTCAACATCCCCCGGCAACGCCGGGTCGCTCCGCTAGTCTAATACTATTTCAGAAATGAAGCCTTATATATATGTATTTATATATATATATATATATATATATAATATATATATATATATATATAGATAGATAGATAGATAGATACATAGATCGATAGATATATATAAGTTATGTAACAGTTTTTTTACGCACACCTACAGGTCACTACAATTGGTGTAGAACAATGCGGTTTTCACCATTCGATGCGTCTTTTTATTGTGCAGTGCCCATGCTAAAAAGAAATTCCCTAACATAATTCCTTTCCCCCTTTTAGGGGTACAGTTTTTCCTATGCCTGTACACGCATTTTTTTAATTTTTCATTTATAATCATAATTTTGGCACAAAATAAGTCAATATTTACTAAACATTTAATATTATTCGATTCACAAAAGATTTATTTATCGATTCAATTTAAAAAAAGTATATATTTTTAAAATTCATAAAGAACTTTTTGCAAAAAACTAAAAACAAACATGCATTTTTAAAATTCAATGATTTTTATACAAAATATTTTGATATTTGTTATAATTTTAACATTTTTCGATTCACAAAAGAATTCTTTATCGATTCAATACAAAAAATTACATAATTAAAACGGGCTATTTAAATAAACACGAGTTTAAAGTTAAACGAGCAACACTCAAAATTATTTACCCTGATTTTTGTGCGTTTTATTACTGTGGCTTTTTTACAAATAATTTTAAGTATACACGAACAATTTGATAGGATATTGATTTATCATTCTATTTTTTAGTTGTCATAGAAATACGTTAAATAAGTTATCTGATTAGATGCGCTTTTATAGTTGAAGATTAATTTTAGAAAATTATTTATTTTCCCCACTTTAAAATATTACAAAATTTCTATTAGGTATCCTAATATCATTATGCCTGTCGCTGTAAGTAAGAAAATAGCAATTATTTTCCATTTTATGAAAATTTAGGACCCACTAGGCCTACAAAACCAATTTTCCTCTTTTCTTTATCAAAAATTGTTGATTTTCGAAAGTCTTTCGGTTATAAATTTGTACCAGTCTATTGTTTATCTATAATAATAATAATAATAATAATAAAAAGACGTGTGTGTGTGTGTGTGTGTGTTCCAAGCCATCAGCCATAACTCCAAAATGGAAGCAGTTACAAACATGAACTTCACACACATATTGATTAGGTCCCGAGGTGTGCACGTGGGTGTTAATAAATTAAATAATTAATTTTAAAACATTAAATGACGTCATCAAGATCATTACGAAACCTATGGTAAAATTATTGAATACCCGGTTAGGTTCATTAAATGCCATGTTAGGTCATCTGTATGCCTTTGACGATTGTTTAGGTTAAATCGTGATATTTTCGTTGGCTTTAACGAAAATATCATGACTTAACCTAACCAATCGTCAAGGGTGTACAATTAACCTAACCGGGCATTCAATTAACGTACATGGGCATTCAATTAATCTAATCGGGCATTCAGTTGACCTAACCGGCCATTTAATTAACCTAACCTGGCATTCAGTTGACCTAACTGGGCATTCAATTAACCTAACCGGACATTCAGTTTACCTAACCGGGCATATATATATATATATATATAGCTTTCAACATCCACCCAGGCAACGCCGGGTCGCTCCGCTAGTCTAATATACTATTTCAGAAATGAAGCCCTATATATATATATATATATGTAACAGTTTTTTTGCGCACACCTACAGGTCGCTACAATTGGTGTAGAACAATGCGGTTTTCACCATTCGATGCGTCTTTTTATTGTGCAGTGCCCATGCTAAAAAAAAAAAAATTCCCTAACATAATTCCTTCCCCCTTTTAGGGGTATAATTCTTCCCATGCCTGTACACGCATTTTTTAATTTTTCATTTTTAATCATAATTTTGGCACAAAATAAGTCAATATTTATTAAACATTTAATATCATTCGATTCACAAAAGATTTATTTATCGATTCAATTTAAAAAAAGTATATATTTTTAAAATTCATAAAGAACTTTTTGCAAAAAACTAAAAACAAACATGCATTTTTAAAATTCAATGATTTTTATACAAAATATTTTGATATTTTTAAAATTCAATGATTTTTATACAAAATATTTTGATATTTGTTATAATTTTAACATTTTTCGATTCACAAAAGAATTCTTTATCGATTCAATACAAAAAATTACATAATTAAAACGGGCTATTTAAATAAACACGAGTTTAAAGTTAAACGAGCCACACTCAAAATTATTTACCCTGATTTTTGTGCGTTTTATTACTGTGGCTTTTGTACAAATAATTTTAAGTATACACGAACAATTTGATAGGATATTGATTTATCATTCTATTTTTTAGTTGTCATAGAAATACGTTAATTAAGTTATCTGATTAGATGCGCTTTTATAGTTGAAGATCAATTTTAGAAAATTATTTATTTTCCCCACTTTAAAATATTACAAAATTTCTATTAGGTATCCTAATATCATTATGCCTGTCGCTGTAAGTAGAAAATAGCAATTATTTTCCATGTTATGAAAATTTCGGACCCCCTAGGCCTACAAAACCAATTTTCCCCTTCTCTTTATCAAAAATTGTTGATTTTCGAAAGTCTTTCGGTTATAAATTTGTACCAGTCTATTGTTTATCTATAATAATAATAATAATAAAAAGACGTGTGTGTGTGTGTGTGTTGCAGCCATCAGCCATAACTCCAAAATGGAAGCAGTTACAAACATGAAACTTCACACACATATTGATTAGGTCCCGAGGTTGTGCACGTGGGTGTTAATAAATTAAATAATTAATTTTAAAACATTAAATGACGTCATCAATTTCATTACGAAACCTATGGTAAAATTAGTGAATAGCCGGTTAGGTTCACTGAATGCCAGGTTAGGTCATCTGTACGCCCTTGACGATTGGTTAGGTTAAGTCGTAATATTTTCGTTGGCTTTAACGAAAATATCATGACTTAACCTACCCAATCGTCAAGGGTGTACAATTAACCTAACCGGGCATTCAATTAACGTACCCGGGCATTCATTTAATCTAATCGGACATTCAGTTGACCTAACCGGCCATTTAATTAACCTAATCGGGCATTCAGTTGACCTAACTGGGCATTCAATTAACCTAACCGGGCATTCAGTTTACCTAACCGGGCATATATATATATATATATAGCGTTCAACATCCACCCCGGCAACGCCGGGTCGCTCCGCTAGTCTAATATACTATTTCAGAAATGAAGCCTTATATATATATATATATATATATATATATATTATAGATAGATAGATCGATAGATATATATAGCACACCGGACAAAAAATTAGTCACCCCTAATAGCACGATAGTAAGAAGTTCAAGGTCACACAGAGGGCGCTGATGTAGCATTGGTAAGTGACAAGTAGCGGTGACGTAGCACACAGGATCAGATCTGTTTCGTGAGGTGGTGAAGAACAAAGTGTGTGTTGGATATAGTCTGCAAAATGGGTCGTGAGGCAGACGTTACTCAGTGGCAAAAAGGAGCCATCGTGTTTGGTAGAGCCCACGGACACAAAATGTCGAAGTAGCCCAATTTGTTGGTGTGTCAACGCGTACTGTCAGCGAGTTTACAAAGAGTGGTGTAGTTCGCAATCAACTGACAATCGACGGCGTAACTGTGGCCGGAAAACAATTCTCGACAATAGGGGCCGCCGCCATGTTTCTCGTCTAGTAACTGCAAATCGTTTTCAAACCAGAGAACAATTGCTCCAAGAAACCAATGAGGTTCTCCAGCGACCAATTTCCGAACGGACATTGCGACGAGAACTGCATGCGATGGACATCTGGAGCAGGGTACCACGGAAGAGGCCGCTGTTAACAGCAAGTCACAAATTGCACGTTATAAATGGGCTCAGAGGCACAAAAACCGGACTGCGGCAGATTGGAAACGTGTAATTTGGTCCGATGAGTCCCGTTTTTGTTTGTTCTCCAATGAGGGAGGCGACGAGTACATCGCAGGTCCAATGAAGCCTTTAATCCTGAACGCGTCGAAGGTGTTGTTCAGGCTGGAAACAGAAAGTGAAGCGCAGGAATAGACACCCACGGACTCTGGCGGAACTTCGGGACCAGCTGATGAACGAGTGGCAGCAAATCGATGTTCAGTACATGCACAACCTCGTACTGTCTCTGCCTCGCCGGATTCGTGCGGTTATCAAGGCCAGAGGCGCCGTCACACGTTATTAGGTACATTCTGACAGGGGTGACTAATTTTTTGTCCGGTGTGCTTATGTAACAGTTTTTTTACGCACACCTACAGGTCGCTACAATTGGTGTAGAACAATGCGGTTTTCACCATTCGATGCGTCTTTTTATTGTGCAGTGCCGTTGCTAAAAAGAAATTCCCTAACATAATTCCTTTCCCCCTTTTAGGGGTACAGTTTTTCTTCCTATGCCTGTACACGCATTTTTTTAATTTTTCATTTTTAATCATAATTTTGGCACAAAATAAGTCAATATTTACTAAACATTTAATATTATTCGATTCACAAAAGATTTATTTATCGATTCAATTTAAAAAAAGTATATATTTTTAAAATTCATAAAGAACTTTTTGCAAAAAACTAAAAACAAACATGCATTTTTAAAATTCAATGATTTTTATACAAAATATTTTGATATTTGTTATAATTTTAACATTTTTCGATTCACAAAAGAATTCTTTATCGATTCAATACAAAAAATTACATAATTAAAACGGGCTATTTAAATAAACACGAGTTTAAAGTTAAACGAGCCACACTCAAAATTATTTACCCTGATTTTTGTGCGTTTTATTACTGTGGCTTTGTACAAATAATTTTAAGTATACACGAACAATTTGATAGGATATTGATTTATCATTCTATTTTTAGTTGTCATAGAAATACGTTAATTAAGTTATCTGATTAGATGCGCTTTTATAGTTGAAGATCAATTTTAGAAAATTATTTATTTTCCCCACTTTAAAATATTACAAAATTTCTATTAGGTATCCTAATATCATTATGCCTGTCGCTGTAAGTAAGAAAATAGCAATAATTTCCATTTATGAACATTTCGGACCCCTAGGCCTACAAAACTAATTTTCCCCTTTTCTTTATCAAAAATTGTTGATTTTCGAAAGTCTTTCGGTTATAAAATTTGTACCAGTCTATTGTTTATCTATAATAATAATAAAATAATAATAATAATAAAAAGACGTGTGTGTGTGTGTGTGTGTGTGTGTTGTGTGTGTGTGTGTGTTCCAGCCATCAGCCATAACTCCAAAATGGAAGCAGTTACAAAACATGAAACTTCACACACATATTGATTAGGTCCCGAGGTTGTGCACGTGGGTGTTAATAAATTAAATAATTAATTTTAAAACATTAAATGACGTCACCAAGATCATTACGAAACCTATGGTAAAATTATTGAATACCCGGTTGGTTCATTAAATGCCAGGTTAGGTCATCTGTATGCCTTTGACGATTGTTTAGGTTAAATCGTGATATTTTCGTTGGCTTTAACGAAAATATCATGACTTAACCTAACCAATCGTCAAGGGTGTACAATTAACCTAACCGGGCATTCAATTAACGTACATGGGCATTCAATTAATCTAATCGGGCATTCAGTTGACCTAACCGGCCATTTAATTAACCTAACCTGGCATTCTGTTGACCTAACTGGGCATTCAATTAACCTAACCGGACATTCAGTTTACCTAACCGGGCATATATATATATATATATATATTATATATAGCGTTCAACATCCACCCCGGCAACGCCGGGTCGCTCCGCTAGTCTAATATACTATTTCAGAAATGAAGCCCTATATATAATATATATATATGTAACAGTTATTTTGCGCACACCTACAGGTCGCTACAATTGGTGTAGAACAATGCGGTTTTCACCATTCGATGCGTCTTTGTATTGTGCAGTGCCCATGCTAAAAAAAAATTCCCTAACATAATTCCTTCCCCCTTTTAGGGGTAAGTTCTTCCCATGCATGTACACGCATTTTTAATTTTTAATTTTTAATCATAATTTTGGCACAAAATAAGTCAATATTATTAAACATTTAATATCATTCGATTCACAAAAGATATATTTATCGATTCAATTTAAAAAAGTATATATTTTTAAAATTCATAAAGAACTTTTTGCAAAAAACTAAAAACAAACATGCATTTTTAAAATTCAATGATTTTTATACAAACTATTTTGATTTTTAAAAATTCAATGATTTTTATACAAAATATTTGATATTTGTTATAATTTTAACATTTTTCGATTCACAAAAGAATTCTTTATCGATTCAATACAAAAAATTACATAATTAAAACGGTCTATTTAAATAAACACGAGTTTAAAGTTAAACGAGCCACACTCAAAATTATTTACCGTGATTTTTGTGCGTTTTATTACTGTGGCTTTTGTAGAAATAATTTTAAGTATACACGAACAATTTGATAGGATATTGATTTATCATTCTATTTTTAGTTGTCATAGAAATACGTTAATTAAGTTATCTGATTAGATGCGCTTTTATAGTTGAAGATCAATTTTAGAAAATTATTTATTTTCCCCACTTTAAAATATTACAAAATTTCTATTAGTTATCCTAATATAATTATGCCTGACGCTGTAAGTAAGAAAATAGCAATTATTTTCCATGTTATGAAAATTTCGGACCCCCTAGCCCTACAAAACCAATTTTTCCCTTCTCTTTATCAAAAATTGTTGATTTTCGAAAGTCTTTCGGTTATAAATTTGTACCAGTCTATTGTTTATCTATAATAATAATAATAATAAAAAGACGTGTGTGTGTGTGTGTGTGTGTGTGTGTGTGTGTTGCAGCCATCAGCCATAACTCCAAAATGGAAGCAGTTACAAACATGAAACTTCACACACATATTGATTAGGTCCCGAGGTTGTGCACGTGGGTGTTAATAAATTAAATAATTAATTTTAAAACATTAAATGACGTCATCAATTTCATTACGAAACCTATGGTAAAATTAGTGAATACCCGGTTAGGTTCATTGAATGCCAGGTTAGGTCATCTGTACGCCCTTGACGATTGGTTAGGTTAAGTCGTGATATTTTCGTTGGCTTTAACGAAAATATCATGACTTAACCTAACCAATCGTCAAGGGTGTACAATTAACCTAACCGGGCATTCAATTAACCTACCGGGCATTCATTTAATCTAATCGGACATTCAGTTGACCTAACCGGCCATTTAATTAACCTAATCGGGCATTCAGTTGACCTAACTGGGCATTCAATTAACCTAACCGGGCATTCAGTTTACCTAACCGGGCATATATATATATATATAGCGTTCAACATCCACCCCGGCAACGCCTGGTCGCTCCGCTAATCTAATATACTATTTCAGAAATGAAGCCTTATATATATGTATTTATATTTATATATATATATATATAGAGAGAGAGAGAGAGATAGATAGATAGATCGATAGATATATATAACCACACCGGACAAAAAATTAGTCACCCCTAATAGCACCGATAGTAGGAAGTTCAAGGTCACACAGAGGGCGCTGATGTAGCATTGGTAAGTGACAAGTAGCGGTGACGTAGCACACAGGATCAGATCTGTTTCGTGAGGTGGTGAAGAACAAAGTGTGTGTGGATATAGTCTGCAAAATGGGTCGTGAGGCAGACGTTACTCAGTGGCAAAAAGGAGCCATCGTGTTTGGTAGAGCCCACGGACACAAAATGTCTGAAGTAGCCCAATTTGTGGTGTGTGTCAACGCGTACTGTCCAGCGAGTTTACAAAGAGTGGTGTAGTTCGCAATCAACTGACAATCGACGGCGTAACTGTGGCCGGAAAACAATTCTCGACAATAGGGGCCGCCGCCATGTTTCTCGTCTAGTAACTGCAAATCGTTTTCAAACCAGAGAACAATTGCTCCAAGAAACCAATGAGGTTCTCCAGCGACCAATTTCCGAACGGACATTGCGACGAGAACTGCATGCGATGGACATCTGGAGCAGGGTACCACGGAAGAGGCCGCTGTTAACAGCAAGTCACAAATTGGCACGTTATAAATGGGCTCAGAGGCACAAAAACCGGACTGCGGCAGATTGGAAACGTGTAATTTGGTCCGATGAGTCCCGTTTTTGTTTGTTCTCCAATGATGAGAGGCGACGAGTACATCGCAGGTCCAATGTAACCTTTAATCCTGAACGCGTCGAAGGTGTTGTTCAGGCTGGAAACAGAAAGTGAAGCGCAGGAATAGACACCCACGGACTCTGGCGGAACTTCGGGACCAGCTGATGAACGAGTGGCAGCAAATCGATGTTCAGTACATGCACAACCTCGTAGAGTCTCTGCCTCGCCGGATTCGTGCGGTTATCAAGGCCAGAGGCGCCGTCACACGTTATTAGGTACATTCTGAGAGGGGTGACTAATTTTTTGTCCGGTGTGCTTATGTAACAGTTTTTTTACGCACACCTACAGGTCGCTACATTTGGTGTAGAACAATGCGGTTTTCACCATTCGATGCGTCTTTTTATTGTGCAGTGCTGTTGCTAAAAAGAAATTCCCTAACATAATTCCTTTCCCCCTTTTAGGGGTACAGTTTTTCCTCCTATGCCTGTACACGCATTTTTTTAATTTTTCATTTTTAATCATAATTTTGGCACAAAATAAGTCAATATTTACTAAACATTTAATATTATTCGATTCACAAAAGATTTATTTATCGATTCAATTTAAAAAAAGTATATATTTTTAAAATTCATAAAGAACTTTTTGCAAAAAACTAAAAACAAACATGCATTTTTAAAATTCAATGATTTTTATACAAACTGTTTTGATATTTTTAAAATTCAATGATTTTTATACAAAATATTTTGATATTTGTTATAATTTTAACATTTTTCGATTCACAAAAGAATTCTTTATCGATTCAATACAAAAAATTACATAATTAAAACGGGCTATTTAAATAAACACGAGTTTAAAGTTAAACGAGCCACACTCAAAATTATTTACCGTGATTTTTGTGCGTTTTATTACTGTGGCTTTTGTACAAATAATTTTAAGTATACACGAACAGTTTGATAGGATATTGATTTATCATTCTATTTTTTAGTTGTCATAGAAAAACGTTAATTAAATTATCTGATTAGATGCGCTTTTATAGTTGAAGATCAATTTTAGAAAATTATTTATTTTCCCCACTTTAAAATATTACAAAATTTCTATTAGGTATCCTAATATCATTATGCCTGTCGCTGTAAGTAAGAAAATAGCAATTATTTTCCATTTTATGAAAATTTCGGACCCCCTAGGCCTACAAAACCAATTTTCCTCTTTTCTTTATCAAAAATTGTTGATTTTCGAAAGTCTTTCGGTTATAAATTTGTACCAATCTATTGTTTATCTATAATAATAATAATAATAATAATAATAAAAAGACGTGTGTGTGTGTGTGTGTGTGTGTGTGTGTGTGTGTGTGTGTTCCAGCAATCAGCCATAACTCCAAAATGGAAGCAGTTACAAACATGAAACTTCACACACATATTGATTAGGTCCCGAGGTTGTGCACGTGGGTGTTAATAAATTAAATAATTAATTTTAAAACATTAAATGACGTCATCAAGATCATTACGAAACCTATGGTAAAATTATTGAATACCCGGTTAGGTTCATTAAATGCCAGGTTAGGTCATCTGTATGCCTTTGACGATTGTTTAGGTTAAATCGTGATATTTTCGTTGGCTTTAACGAAAATATCATGACTTAACCTAACCAATCGTCAAGGGTGTACAATTAACCTAACCGGGCATTCAATTAACGTACATGGGCATTCAATTAATCTAATCGGGCATTCAGTTGACCTAACCGGCCATTTAATTAACCTAACCTGGCATTCAGTTGACCTAACTGGGCATTCAATTAACCTAACCGGACATTCAGTTTACCTAACCGGGCATATATATATATATATATATATAGCGTTCAACATCCACCCCGGCAACGCCGGGTCGCTCCGCTAGTCTAATATACTATTTCTGAAATGAAGCCCTATATATATATATGTAACAGTTTTTTTGCGCACACCTACAGGTCGCTACAATTGGTGTAGAAAAATGCGGTTTTCACCATTCGATGCGTCTTTGTATTGTGCAGTGCCCATGCTAAAAAAAATTCCCTAACATAATTCCTTCCCCCTTTTAGGGGTACAGTTCTTCCCATGCATGTACACGCATTTTTTAATTTTTAATTTTTAATCATAATTTTGGCACAAAATAAGTCAATATTTATTAAACATTTAATATCATTCGATTCACAAAAGATTTATTTATCGATTCAATTTAAAAACGTATATATTTTTAAAATTCATAAAGAACTTTTTGCAAAAAACTAAAAACAAACATGCATTTTTAAAATTCAATGATTTTTATACAAACTATTTTGATATTTTTAAAATTCAATGATTTTTATACAAAATATTTTGATATTTGTTATAATTTTAACATTTTTCGATTCACAAAAGAATTCTTTATCGATTCAATACAAAAAATTACATAATTAAAACGGGCTATTTAAAAAACACGAGTTTAAAGTTAAACGAGCCACACTCAAAATTATTACCGTGATTTTTGTGCGTTTTATTACTGTGGCTTTTGTACAAATAATTTTAAGTATACACGAACAGTTTGATAGGATATTGATTTATCATTCTATTTTTTAGTTGTCATAGAAATACGTTAATTAAGTTATCTGATTAGATGCGCTTTTATAGTTGAAGATCAATTTTAGAAAATTATTTATTTTCCCCACTTTAAAATATTACAAAATTTCTATTAGGTATCCTAATATCATTATGCCTGTCGCTGTAAGTTAGAAAATATCAATTATTTTCCATTTTATGAAAATTTCGGACCCCCTAGGCCTACAAAACCAATTTTCCCCTTTTCTTTATCAAAAATTGTTGATTTTTGAAAGTCTTTCGGTTATAAATTTGTACCAGTCTATTGTTTATCTATAATAATAATAATAATAAAAAGACGTGTGTGTGTGTGTGTGTGTGTGTGTGTGTGTGTGTGTGTGTGTTCCAGCCATCAGCCATAACTCCAAAATGGAAGCAGTTACAAACATGAAACTTCACACACATATTGAATTGGTCCCGAGGTTGTGCACGTAGGTGTTATTAAATTAAATAATTAATTTTAAAACATTAAATGACGTCATCAAGATCATTACGAAACCTATGGTAAAATTATTGAATACCCGGTTAGGTTCATTGAATGCCAGGTTAGGTCATGTGTACGTCTTTGACGATTGTTTAGGTTAAATCGTGATATTTTCGTTGGCTTTAACGAAAATATCATGACTTAACCTAACCAATCGTCAAGGGTGTACAATTAACCTAACCGGGCATTCAATTAACGTAACGTACCTGGGCATTCAATTAATCTAATCGGGCATTCAGTTGACCTAACCGGCCATTTAATTAACCTAACCTGACATTCAGTTGACCTAACTGGGCATTCAATTAACCTAACCGGGCATTCAGTTTACCTAACCGGGCATATATATATATATATATATATATATATATATATATATATATAGCGTTTAACATCCACCCCGGCAACGCCGGGTCGCTCCGCTAGTCTAATATACTATTTCAGAAATGAAGCCTTATATATATATATATATATATATATACAGTATATATATATACGTAACAGTTTTTTTGCGCACACCCACAGGTCGCTACAATTGGTGTAGAACAATGCGGTTTTCATCATTCGATGCGTCTTTTTATTGTGCAGTGCCCATGCTGAAAAAATTTCCTAACATAATTCCTTCCCCCTTTTAGGGGTACAGTTCTTCCCATGCCTGTACACGCATTTTTTAATTTTTCATTTTTAATCATAATTTTGGCACAAAATAAATCAATATTTACAAACATTTAATATCATTCGATTCACAAAAGATTTATTTATCGAGTCAATTTAAAAAAGTATATATTTTTAAAATTCATAAAGAACTTTTTGCAAAAAACTAAAACAAACATGCATTTTTAAAATTCAATGATTTTTATACAAAATATTTTGATATTTTTAAAATTCAATGATTTTTATACAAAATATTTTGATATTTGTTATAATTTTAACATTTTTCGATTCACAAAAGAATTCTTTATCGATTCAATACAAAAAATTACATAATTAAAACGGGCTATTTAAATAAACACGAGTTAAAAGTTAAACGAGCCACACTCGAAATTATTTACCGTGACTTTTGTGCGTTTTATTACTGTGGCTTTTGTACAAATAATTTTACGTATACACAAACAATTTGATAGGATATTGATTTATCATTCTATTTTTTAGTTGTCATAGAAATACGTTAATTAGGTTATCTGATTAGATGCGCTTTTATGGTTGAAGATCATTTTTAGAAAATTATTTATTTTCCCCACTTTAAAATATTACAAAATTTCTATTAGGTATCCTAATGTCATTATGCCTGTCGCTGTAAGTAAGAAAATAGCAATTATTTTCCATTTTATGAAAATTTCGGACCCCTAGACCTACAAAACCAATTTTCCCCTTTTCTTTATCAAAAATTGTTGATTTTCGGAAGTCTTTCGATTATAAATTTGTACCAGTCTATTGCTTATCTATAATAATAATAATAATAAAAAGACGTGTGTGTGTGTGTGTGTGTGTGTGTGTGTGTGTGTTGCAGGCATCAGCCATAAATCCAAAATGGAAGCAGTTACAAACATGAAACTTCACACACATATTGATTAGGTCCCGAGGTTGTGCACGTGGGTGTTAATAAATTAAATAATTAATTTTAAAACATTAAATGACGCCATCAAGATCATTACGAAACCTATGGTAAAATTATTGAATACCCGGTTAAGTTCATTGAATGCCAGGTTAAGTCATCTGTATGCCCTTGACGATTGGTTAGGTTAAGTCGTGATATTTTCGTTGGCTTTAACGAAAATATCATGACTTAACCTAACCAATCGTCAAGGGTGTACAATTAGCCTAACCGGGCATTCAATTAACGTACCCTGGCATTCAATTAATCTAATCGGGCATTCAGTTGACCTAACCGGCCATTTAATTAACCTAATCGGGCATTCAGTTGACCTAACTGGGCATATATATATATATATATATATATATATATATATATATACATAGAGCGTTCAACATCCACCCCGACAACGCCGGGTCGCTCCGCTAGTCTAATATACTATTTCAGAAATGAAGCCTTATATATATATATATATATATATATAATATATTATATATATATATATATATATAACTGCAATGACCACGCAGTATATTAATGTATAGAAACGACGTAAGTATAGAGGAGTGTTCTGCACACGAGGAAGAGAAATAACGAACAAATGAAAAATGAGGTAACCGGACGGGAATCGAACCCAGGATCTTCCGATTGCCGGTCAGATATGCTATCCACTACACCACGGGCCTCGATCAGTCAGAAGTCGTAATTCTCCTACATAGGGCAGAAACCAATGCCTTGAAGGTATACCCTCGCAAATCGTGAATATGTACATTTAACTGCAATGACCACGCAGTATATTAATGTATAGAAACGACGTAAATATAGAGGAGTGTTCTGCACACGAGGAAGAGAAATAACGAACAAATGAAAAATGAGGTAACCGCTTGGGAATCGAACCCAGGATCTTCCGATTGCCTGTCAGATATGCTATCCACTACAGCACGGGCCTCGATCAGTCAGAAGTCGTAATTCTCCTACATAGGGCAGAAACCAATGCCTTGAGAGGGCACCCTCGCAAATCGTGAATATGTACATTTAACTGCAATGACCACACAGTATATTAATGTATAGAAACGACGTAAGTATAGAGGAGTGTTCTGCACACGAGGAAGAGAAATAAAGAACAAATGAAAAATGAGGTAACCGCCCGGGAATCGAACCCAGGATCTTCCGATTGCCGGTCAGAATATATATATATATATATATATATATATTATATGTAACAGTTTTTTTACGCACACCTACAGGTCGCTACAATTGGTGTAGAACAATGCGGTTTTCACCATTCGATGCGTCTTTTTATTGTGCAGTGCCCATGCTAAAAAAAAAATTCCCCAGCATACTTCCTTCCCCCCTTTTAGAGGTACAGTTCTTCCCATGCCTGTACACGCATTTTTTTAATTTTTCATTTTTAATCATAATTTTGGCACAAAATAAGTCAATATTTATTAAACATTTAATATCATTCGATTCACAAAACATTTTTCGATTCACAAAAGATTTCTTTATCGATTCGATACAAAAAATTATATAATTCAAACGGGCAATTTAAATAAACACGAGTTTAAAGTTAAACGAGCCACACTCGAAATTATTTACCGTGACTTTTGTGCGTTTTATTACTGTGGCTTTTGTACAAATAATTTTACGTATACACAAACAATTTGATAGGATATTGATTTATCATTCTATTTTTTAGTTGTCATAGAAATACGTTAATTAAGTTATCGGATTAGATGCGCTTTTATAGTTGAACATCATTTTTAGAAAATTATTTATTTTCCCCACTTTAAAATATTACCAAATTTCTATTAGGTATCCTAATATCGTTATGCCTGTCGCTGTAAGAAAATAGCTATTAAATAATTAATTTTAAAACATTAAATGACGTCACCAAGATCATTACGAAACCTATGGTAAAATTATTGAATACCCGGTTAGGTTCATTGAATGCCAGGTTAGGTCATCTGTACGCCCTTGACGATTGTTTAGGTTAAGTCGTGGTATTTTCGTTGGCTTTAACGAAAATATCATGACTTAACCTAACCCATCGTCAAGGGTGTACAATTAACCTAACCTGGCATCAATTAACGTACCGGGCATTCAATTAATCTATCGGGCATTCAGTTGACCTGACCGGCCATTTAATTAACCTAATCGGGCATCATTACTCTTATAATTTAGCAAAAATGTGTGTGCCTGTCTATCCGCAGAAAAGGTTTTACGTTTCTGAACCGATTTCGACCAAACTTCGTATGGTGGATGGGGGTGATGAATAATGAACGAAAATATATGTGCGATCCCCCCCACCACCACCAATTACTGGGCCCGAGGGCCCCCAGCACCGCGATAAAACTATAGAAAAGAACGCAGCAATGAAAATCTTGAGCTTCACATTGTGTCAATATTTGTGAAGCTTAAGATTTTCATGACTATAGTTTTATTGACCAAATAATTGAACCCCCAGTAATTAGGGGCCTGCGACCCCCCAATTACTGTCGGTTCAATTATTTGGTCAATAAAACTATAGAAAAGGACGCAGTCATGAAAATCGTGAACTTCACATCCGAGTTCATCGTATCAAGATTTGTGAAGTTTTAGATTTTCATGGTTGCATTCTTTTCTGTAGTTTTATTGGCCGAATAATTGGTTCGCCAGTAATTGGAGGGCCACAGGTATCCCAATTACTGAGGCCCAAGGTGAGAGGAATGAGAACGATATCCAGATAAAGGGCTATTGATGTTCAAAATAAAATACGCCGTAGGCCCACAATTCGGTTTGGGTCGAAGGTCCAAGCACCGCAGATCTAGCAAAATCGGCGCATATCGCCGATCTTTTGCTAGTAATATTCTATTTCATGGCCTCCTTTCTTCCAATAAGAACAAATAAATTTTTCTTGATCCTTTGGATAAAATCATCTTAAGTAAACACAAAGTTCCATTATTAGTAAAATCAGGCTGAGTCGATTGAGTTGCCAGAGAAGCCAAATCGGGTTTAGAAATTACCGGTAACTTAGACTTAAAGCAAATTTGCTTAGCAATCTCTTAAATTATATTGTGGTGTAAGGAAGCTTTAAATTCTGGATTGTAAAAGGAAGCATCTGGTACAATATTCTCAACCCAATGGAGAAGAGAGTAATAATCCTTTGTCTTCATAGTTTGGACATCAAAGTTTACCTGAGCCTACAAATCACTCTGTAAACTCTCGGTAAATTTCAACATTAATACCTCGCTGAATGACAATTTGTTCATGTCTGGAAAGGCGGTATGTCCCAAGGCCTGAAGTCATAAATCACATAATTTAAGCGCTTCACTTGGATCCTTTATTGCACCAAAACATTTAGCCATTTTGGTCCCCTCTGTATGATCATGATTTTGGTTTGGCTCCCCAGTATTTGTCGCACATCAGTAAAAGACAATTTTGGCTCTTCTAAATTCTCGAAAGCTCTCTTCACTTCACTCTGAAGATACTGTCCCGATATAGGTGACCATCGTTTACGGGCTGTCAGATACTGCGACTCACAATACTCTTCAAAATTATCGAAATAAACCGAAATAGAATAATTCTATTCAAAAGCATATGAAATCGGAGGAGGCATTACTGATCTACGCAGTGTAACCACTGCATAAGTTGATTTTTCCACGATTGCACAATAAACTTTCAACACAGCTGTTAACTTGCTCTGTGACTCGCATATTACCCCAGACGGGCTCTGCTTGATTTAGCTGACCATTTTTCAATCCATCACACCTAGTATCAACTCCCTCAAACTCCTTAAGATAGTTTAAAATTCTCACTTCTCACTTCATTATGAATTTGAGTTTTAGACCTTTGATTTAGAGTTGATTGACAATATTAGTTAGACGGTAGTACGGTGTCGCTAACAGCCCCAAAAGTGAAGTCAACTATCTGCTAAATAGAAGCTTGACGCTCCATTTGCATAGGCATTTGTTTAGTATTGCCGTTTCCATGATTATTTTAAACAAACAAACAAAAAGATTTTATTCAGAAAAAGAATACAAGTGACAGAGTTTTACACTATTTTTCAATATTTTTTTGTACATTTTTGATATTTTATGTCAATAGTATATTCACAGTATTCTAATCTTAATATACCGTTCGAAGAATGGAAGTTTTTTAGGCAAAATTAAAGGAATTCAGTTTATTTATTACAAATTGATGAATCGGTACATAATTTAAATTCTGTACCGATTCATCGATTTGTTGTGCCTGATATTCCATACATTAAAACCAAGCTCACCCTCTCGTCTATTGTTAATTTCGCAGCCATCCCCTACTTAAAAGAAAAAAATAATATATTATAGTCAACACTGAAAATTCCTATGATGCGCGACTTTTGCGCCACCCTGTGTACATATATATATGTGTGTGTGTGTGTGTGTGTGTGTGTGTAAGACGTCTTATTAACTTTAGCAGCCACCATTCAAATCTATCTTAGGCGTAACAGTAATATTACACCATCGGAAGACGAACCCCCGACCTCAATCTTTATAGTACAATAATTTGGTTGAGCGTAGAGAGATAAAATTTGTGATAAGGCGCAGATTTGTTTTTCTTGAAGAATATAGAGTATGGTAACCTACTTCTGACAACTGAGACCACAAACGAAGCTGTAGCATTTCGCCTCATTTGTAAGATTTCGTGTAGGAGGGAGTTTTTTATCTTCTCCTATACCTCGTAACTATCTACGTATGAATGTTGAAGTGATATGCACAGAAAATATAGGAGGAAATTGTAGAAAATATAGGAGATTTAGACAACAATCGACCAGGGAAAGACTCCATGGGGGACGTTAGGCAGGAGCACGGCCGCCGAGAAGGCAGGGAAACCGGGTTAAATCCCCAGGGCCCGGACCTCTAGGGGGCCCGTAAAGAGGGGGGATAAAATCTAAAAATATTAATAAAGCAATTGATTAAATAACAGAGAGGAAATATAATTAATGAACATGCATTTTATAGAGATTATCATACTGTATGTTTTGAATGGTGACTTGAACATACGAATATAATCAGTTTGCTTGTTATGTACACAAAAAACATTCATAATAAAATACTGAGTAAACAGGGTGGCCCATATTCCAATCCTTCCGCGGGGCCCGTGGCAGCTCTCGCCGGCCCTGGGCAGGAGCCAGGGAGTGCTGGAACTCGTTTCTCCTGTCACTGTTCTCCCTTAGCTGATCTTTTTCCGTGTCTCATCTACTCTGTGAGCAGTCCAGCATGCTCTCAAATACACAATTCTCCCTCTATTCCCCGCTACACATACATGCATCTTACACACTACACAATCTCTTAAAAAAAAAAAAGGTATCATTGAACCTTGGGGACGTTGTTTTTGGCCCTCTCCGTCTTCTGTGGAGGGGTCACTTTTGTGGGCGTTCGCCTTTGGCCCCCTCCTTACTACATAAAAAAAATGCATGCCACTTGAATGACTCCGCCCCCTTCTGTATACCTGTTACCGACGGGCGCACGCGCGCACCACGGCCGCATCCGCAAGTTTTCTTAATTAGTTACAGTCTCATTGTTTTGTATAATACATCCAACTCTTTTTAGAAATAATACCCGCATGCAAATACTAAATGAGCTCAGAACTCAATATTACGAGTGGTCAAATCACTGTTTAATAGCTAGATACCAGTTAGAATATTGATAAAACGATGAAGAGCATTTTCGTTATATATATATATATTAATATATATATATATATATATATATATATATTATATATATATATATATATAATAATATATATATTATATATATATACAGGGTTATTACAAAAGAAATAGACAGTTTCAAATATTTATTAAACGAAAACTATTTATGATATTGACATTTACTATGCACAGTTTTATAGAGAAAGTCTTGGAATATTTTACAGCAACTTACAGATGTTCGATGTGTGCACCCCTAGTCACACGGCATATATCAGCGCGGTAGTCGATTTCTTGCCAAACACGCGTTAGCATATCTTCATTAACACTAGCAACAGCTCTTGTGATACGTTGTTTCAGATCATCTAAATTAACAGGAAGGGGAGGGACGAACACCTTGTCTTTGACATATCCCCATAAGAAAAAGTCGCAAGCTGTTAGATCTGGACTTCGTGGTGGCCAACGTATGAGTGACATGTTGTCGGCTGTTGCGCGGCCAATCCAGCGCTTTGGAAGATTTGCATCGAGGTAATGTCGAACTTGCTGGTGCCAGTGGGGCGGGGCTCCATCCTGTTGAAAAATGAAGTTGTCATTGTCTTCGTGCAGTTGAGGCATCAGCCAATTCTTTAGCATGTCGAGATGTCGCACATGCTCCACTGTTGCTCTAGGATTTTCAGTACCCCATATGCGAACGTTCTGTTTGTTTACCTTCCCACTGATGTGGAAAGTCGACTCGTCGCTGAAAATTAGACGCTCCATAAACCCATCTTCATCTTCACATCGCTCCTGCATTTCTGTACAGAAATCACGGCCTGTGTTTTTGTCCTGGTCACTTAGACTTTGCAATATCTGCAGCTTGTAAGGAATCATTTTCAACCGTTTCCGCAAAACTTTCCAAACGGTCGGTTGCTTACGTACGATGTGACTAAAACTTCAAGAGTTTCTCTACAAAACTGTGCATAGTAAATGTCAATATCATAAATAGTTTTGGTTTAATAAATATTTGAAACTGTCTATTTCTTTTGTAATAACCTTGTATATATATATATATATATATATATATATATATATATATATATATATATATATATATATATATATATATATATAGGGGTGAGTCATAAGTCAAGTCCAATGAGAGTTTTTATCTGTTGTTCATGTTATGTTTATGTTTCGGATAACTACTAGAGATGGTTGACCTCATGAAGTATATATACTCCATCAGAAAAAGTGGAACTAGTGCTCCTGCACGTTGCTGGAATGAATCAAACAGAGGCATGTGAAGAATTCCATCACCGGCACACCCTATGAAGCCAAAGCCGAATCATCGTATGGTGGGGTGAACACTGGAAGTCTCGAAGGAGACAGGCAGGTTCATGACCGACCACGCAGTGGCTGGCTACGTACAAGTACAGATGAAGAGTCGTGTGTCGATGTACCAGCTAAAATAACTTATAGTCCACAGTGTTCAACTAGAAAAGTAGCACAGAAAACAGGACTTTCTCAAACAGCTGTGGAGCGCCTTCTCTAAAGGTATCGATTTCATCCGATAAGCTACACTCAGTACATGAATTACTCCTGACGATGCTGATACAAGCCTTCAGTTCTGCCAATGGTTCGAAGAGTGTAGGCGGCATCAGCCGACGTTAGCAGCGAACATCATGTTCAGTGACGAAGCGTGCTTCCACTTGCATGGGCAGGGTAACCACCATAACACCGTTTACTGGGCATTTGATAACCCACGCACTGTCGACGAAAGGCATCATCAAACGGATCCGCGGATGACCGTGTGGTGCGGTAACCACGGCGACAGAATCGTGGGGCCCGTGTTCTTTGACTTATTGTCAACTCCGAAATATACTTAACTCTGGTACAGGAAAAGCTGGTGCAATACATGGACAATATTCCCATCCGTGAAATGCGCAACATGTTTTTTCAACACGACGGCACGCCAATACATTTCTCCAGACCTGTGCGTGAATGGTTGGATACAACCCTTCCAATGAGATGAATTGGACGCCGTTGCCCTGTGGAATGGCCGCCACGGTTCCCTGATCTAATTTCCCTTGACTTTTTCTTGTGGGGCTATTTAAAAGCGTGTGTATACGAAGGACGCCCGAAAACTTTGGAAGAGCTCAAACACAATGTGTATGCAGAATGTGTAACAAATTAACAATCACACCACAAATCTTCCAGAATGTGAGAGAAAGCTTCGTCAGTCGTATTAACATTTGTTCTCGGCAAAATGTTACTCCATAATGGAAATAAATACTCTTCAGTTCCAATAGCACATGGCGTTCATATGAAGGAATCATACGACAATATGCATCTGCTTGTGAAACATATCCAATATGATAAATACTCTTGGCATATCTTTGGAAACTTGAAAGTGATTGCACTTCTCCTTGGTTTACAACTGGGTTATACGAAATTCTGTTGTTTCCTCTGTGAATGGGACAGCCGAGCAAAGGAAAGCCATTACTCAAAGAAACAATGGCCACCTCGACAAGATTGATTTCAGGGCATAAAAATGTCACCAGTCCACCTCTGGCTAATCCAAAAAAGGTTTTTTGACACCACTACATATTAAACTTAGTTTAATGAAAAATTTTGTTAAAGCTATGGATCAAAATGGCAGTGGATTTCTCTACTTGAAACAGAAATTTCCTAGGATCAGCGAAGGAAGAAAGGACAGAAGGAAGACATTCGGACTGCGGCCTCGCAAATAATCCACGAAGTGATGGCTTTCTGGGAGAAGGCCCGTATCCCTGTTAGGATATCACAGCACTCCATTAAGAAGCTAGAGAAGCTGTTTGAAGAGTGGAAGGTGCTGAAGAAGCAAAAGGACCGGACGACGGAGGGTCACAAGAGGAAGGAGGCGGAGTTCGTCGACAAGCTGGAAGACCTTTTCGACATCGCTCATGCAGACGCCTTGATGATAAAAATCCCAGAAGAGAGAGCCTTCCTTCTTGCTAAGGGAGAAAGGCCATCGCGGTGTCATGGGCTCCGTTGACATGGTCTTGGCTGCGAAGGGCATGCGGGTGAAAAAGAGGGCTCATATGGAGCAGAAGCATCAACAAAAGGCTCAAGCTGATAAGGAGACGTCGACAAGCTTGGCTGTATTGAGTTCCTCATCATCTAGCACCACTTCAACTGATGAAGAAACAGATGAGTAAAAAGGCGCGGTGGGAGGACATCCCTCCTGGCAAGGCAAAAGCGAGCCAAGGAACATCATCACTCCTTGTCTTGCAGCCGCCCTCAACCGAACAAGAATGTCTTCTCAAAACGCTACTTACGTCCTCACGGAGGCAGCTATGAGCCTTGGCCACGATGTGGCTAACGTCAACATCAACCGTGTCCGTATGTCAATCCATCGACAACCCAATTCGCCAAGAACCTGAAGGCGGGATTGACCCTTGATGGCCCTCTTATCGTCCACTAGGATGGGAAACTTATGGGGGACCTGACGACGAAGAAATATGTAGATCGACTCCCGATTATCGTTTCTGAAGAAGGGGTCAGTCAGCTCCTGGGTGTACCCAAAATCACTAATGGAAAGGGGGAGGCACAGGCCTCAGCAGTGAAGACGAGTTTCGAAAAGTGGGTTGTGCAGTCGTGTCAGGGCCATGTGTTTCGACACCACTGCCTCCAACACTGGTCACAAGACGAGCACTTGCGTGCGTTTGGAACAAAGACTGGAGAAGAACATGATTCATCTCGCCTGCCGTCACCATGTGTTGGAGCTGATGTTTTTTGCTGCGTTCGAGAAGTCTGTGGGAGGATCTTCAGGGTCTGAAGTTCTCCTTTTCAAGCGATTCAAGGAACAATAGGGCCTCATAGACCTGAGAAAATTTCAGCCAGGGCCCAGCAATGGTTACGTGCAAAGTACACTGGTCTCGGCTCGGGACTACCTTCCGGACTTCGCACAAACCCAGTTCGAGGAAGGACAACCCAGAGATAACTATCGTGAGCTCCTGGAGTTGTGCATTATTTTCCTTGGAGAAGTTCCCTCACGTGGGGTGAGATTCACGGCACCAGGAGCCATGCATTACGCTCGATGGATGGCTAAAATCCTCTACGCTCTCAAAATGTGGCTGTTCCGCAGTCATTTCAAGCTCACTGAGAGGGAAGAGACTGGACTGAGAGATTTTGCCATTTTTGGTGTCTCAAGGCATGGATAAAGGCTCCCCTGGCTGTGGCAACCCCGTACAATGATTTTCAGCTAATGAACCTCTTTCAATATTTCAACATTCATCCTGGAATCTCGACAGCCACAACGAAGAAACTCGCCCTCCGCCTCTGGTATCTCTCGGAAGAGTTGCTGGGCTTGGCACTGTTTGAAAAGAGGGTACCCACATCAATGAAGAGTCTCATGGTAGAAACCCTCAAGAGGCAAGGCACAGAGCAACCTCCGAAGCGCCCTCGAATCGATCTGGAGACCTTTCAAGATCAAAGCAAGATACTTGAACAGCTTCTGACCAGCAACTCCATGATTTTGTTCGAGCACTTGAGTCTTCTCTCTGGTTTCCTGTCCGTGGACCAAGGTACCTGGAAGGGGAATGAAGAGTACCAGAAGGCCCGGGCTGTAGTGGGAGGATTCGTGGGCGTCAATGACCATGCCCAGCGAGTGGCGCTGGTCCAGGAGTTCAACAAGAAGTTGACGAAGGATGAAAATCAACTGCATTTCCTTCTTCAGGTGGTCTCAGACCATCAACGGCTATATCCCACCAGTATGAAGAGCACACTGACAAAATCCAGGCGACAATGAATGGAGGAACAAGAAGTTAGAGGCCACCAACATCAGGTTTTCACAATTACGGGAGGAATTACCTCCAGTGGCGGCAATAAAATGTAGAATAGCTTAATAAAGAATACCTTTGTAAAATAGGCAAGTTAAATGTAAAAAAGTAATTTTGCAATAAAATAATTTTAAAAAAAATGCATATGCGGAAGCTTCTTTAAACAACTTTAACAAGTTGGACAGAGGGAGGGTCCGGATTGGGCATTTTATTTTATAAATTTTATATTTGATGAGTGGAAAAATTGGCCAAGAACCGCTAATATCTACTGACAACACTTGGAGAACCTGGCTCTCAGTGCCAGAACCTGCCAGACATGGAGGCCAATAGGGTGAAAAATTTAACTCAGCTGGACGACCTCTAAATATAATTTTATTTTGAAATAGCTTTGCACACAATCCTCAATGGTCAAATGGAACAAATTTAGGGGATGAGAGCCAGTAATTGTTTTATTTTATTTTATTGGGTTCAGAATCCCAGCTGAGCCCTGAACGGCCAAGCTCTGAAGGGCCAGTTTAACCAACAGCTCAAGTTAAGTTAGACTAAAACTTACGGACTTGGAGGTCCTATTAGGTCCTACCTCAGGGTTGCTGACTCGATGTGGGCCTACCTTAGGCCTCAGTTGCATAAAATTAAGATAAAAACAAAAGGGGCACTATTTATGGTCTTCTTTCTAAACCTTGCAACAAAAACAACACAACCTGCACCATTGCACGATGCAACAATCTTGTATCTAAACAACCAAACTGAATTGCAAGAGAGCTCTCTATAAGACCACGCCCTGTAAGTGCCGCATTCAACAAACGAGTAGGAAGGACGCGCAGTGCCCCCCAAAAAACGATGCCACAAGAGTGCCTAAACAATGATGCCACAAGAGGCCAAAAATGCTAGCTCTAAATTAAGTGAATTTTTCACTAACCTTACAATTATGAGATGGATATACAGTATGTACACCTTAACTTAATATATACAACAAGCAATGCTGCATAAATCAGCTTAGTCATCATATCGCCTTGGGACAACAATGGCTCTTTCTCTTCTAGATTTTCTAACAGTAATTTCGAACATTTTATTTTACCCTCCATACATAAGGACCACCCTTATATATATATATGCAGTGGTGTAGTGCTAAATAAAGAAGTGAGGGAACGCATTTTGAAAGTGTTACTCAGATGCGGGGGGGACGATGGCGAGCGCGGCGAGCCCATACAGTTGGGGGTCCGGGGGCACTGTAAGCCCCCCGGGAAATCTTTTGAAATCTGACCAATTTCAGGGATATTTTGAGGTCATATGCACTGGATATTAGAATATATTCCAAGGTTGAAGATGCAGTATTTCCAGTGTTATTAGATATATGACATCCAGTACGATCAATAAAAATAGCTAACAACTGGAATGATTAACTAAAAAAAAGTTAACAACTGGTACGCCGTGGTGACTGTTTCATCAGATCTTTATAGGCTAGCATTGCCTCAGTCGAAGCTAAAAGAAATGAAACAGTTAATGATTCTTTCTCATATTTCTTCTAGGGGTGGGAATTAAAATTTCATGACGTTAGAGATTTGTAAGTTCGGATTTATTTGAAATAGTGAGGGAACGCCGTTCCGTCTACCAAAAAAAGTAAGGGAACGCCGTTCCCACGCGTTCCCACAGCACTACACCACTGTATATATGAGTACCTATTTTTCTTAAATGTGAGCCAACTCGCAAAAAAAATTAAATAACATGCATTCAAATAACATGCTATATATATATATATATATATATATATATATATATATATATATATATATATATATATATATATATATATATATATATATATATATATATAGTATTAGCCACCCAACTTATATGGGTAATAGTGTTATTCCTGTGTCTTTTGAGGTTAGGAAAAAATATAAAAAAAGAAGTTTATTCTGAAATATTTTATTACCTAGTACACCCACCATTTGCCTTTATTACAGCTTGAATGCGTCTTGGCATCGAATCGACTAATTTTTTGCGAGTTTCAATAGGCATTTTTTCCATTCTTCAAGAAGCTTAGCATGAAGTTCAGCTTTAGACGAAAACTTATGTCTCCGGACAACCTTGCCTAATACTGCCCACAGGTGTTCTATAGGATTAAGGTCTGGGCTTTAGTTGCGGGGGGGGCACTCCAAACGTTTGATTCCTTTCGCGTCAAGCCAATTTCGAGTTGCTCGAGATGTGTGACAAGGTGCATTATCTTGCTGGAATGTAATGTCACCTTTGCTTACTCCTGGGTAAAGCTTTTCCATAGATGGGTCCCGAACTTGCTCTAACATGGCAGTATACAACGAGGAATTCATCCTCCCCCTGGCACAAAAACAGTTTTCCAACTTCTCCAGAAGACATGCAGCCCCAAACCATTATGCTACTACCGCCAAAAGGCAGGGTATTTATCAATTTTAATGGACACAAGGAAATAGAAGAAGGGTTTTACTACTTATCTCGAAGTTACTTTCGTCTGACCAAAGCACTTTTCCCCAATTTTCGGAGGTCCAATGTTAGTGTTTTTTTGCCAATTCAAGTCTCTTTCTATTTGTCTCAGACAGCCATGGTTTCTTTCTGGCTTTTCGTGTCTTGAGATCAGATTCTACAAGCCTTCTTCTCACTGTTCTAGATGACACACTTGTTTTTTGCTTGGGATAGCTCTGCAGCTAGCTCAGATGATGTTTTTTGGCGATTTTGCAAAAATGAGCGTTTCAAGAATCGATCCTCCCTAGCATTAGTAACCTCTTTCGCTCACTCCTTGGCTTAGATGCATATGGCTCTTGGTGTCCTAAAGACGTTTTAAAGTTGTTCGAACAGCGCACCTTGAACATTTAAATTTTCTTGCAACTGAACCTTGCGAAAATCCTTGAGAATGAAAAACCTCGATTTTAGCCCTTTCAGATTCGGTTAACTCTCTTTTTTTACCCATTGTTCGAAACTTATGAATAGCTCTGAAAAAATCATCAACATTTTGATAAAGTTTTCAAAAAATTAACCATGGAAGCAGGTTTTTATAATACTTCAAGTTTTTGAGAAAATAGGTGGAATTCACAAAAATTTAAATAAATTAAAATACCTCGGCAAAAGTGCTCGATCAAAGTGCAAATTACTCATATTATAATCACAAAACTCTAAACTAATTATTTCATTGGTCGAATATTATCTATAATCACCATAAGCGAGGTTTCAGGGGGTGGCTAATACTTTTGGCCAAGGATATATATATATATATATATATATATATATATAATATATATATATATATATATATATATATATATATATGATACACACAGACCGTGCATGGAACAAGGAACTCTTCTGGGATAATTAAATCCACTATAGTCCGAATAAGTAATGGTAAATGACAAATACCCTAGTTTTTCTTTTTCATAATGCAAGCCCGACGTGGGCAACGGGTCTCTCGCAAAGAGGTCCCATAAATATAGCTTCCCTCACCAGCTATCTGCAAAGCAGACAGGATCCAGCTTTGGGACATGGATCTAGGGTTTAAAGCAGCCTAGCCCCACTACATTTAGAACCTCAATATAAGTAAAAGACTCGTTGCATTCAAGTCGGATTGAATAAATCAAATAAAAAGGGGTAACTATTATATTTTTAGCCAAAACCAAAACTTAAACCTCAACTGGCAGAATTGAGCGTCCACTTTTCAAGGCACATAACATGTCCGTTTCATGATGGGAATGAACTCAGAATGGTTCCCTGAGTTTTTTATGATACACACAGGCCGTGCATGGAACAAGGAACTCTTCTGGGATAATTAAATCTACTATAGTCCGAATAAGTAATGGTAAATGACAAATACCATAGTTTTTCTTTTTCATGATGCAAGCCCGACGTGGGCAACGGGTTACCCCTTTTTCTTTGATTTATTCAATCCGACGTGAATGCAACGAGTCTTTTACTTATGTTGAGGTTCTAAATGTAGTGGGGCTAGGCTGCTTTAAACCCTAGATCCATGTCCCAAAGCTGGATCCTGTCTGCTTTGCAGATAGCTGGTGAGGGAAGCTATATTTATGGGGCCTCTTTGCGAGAGACCCGTTGCCCATCGGGCTTGCATCATGAAAAAAAAAAACTATGGTATTTGTCATTTACCATTACTTATTCGGACTATAGTGGATTTAATTATCCCAGAAGAGTTCCTTGTTCCACGCATGGTCTGTGTGTATCATAAAAAACTCAGGGAACCATTCTGAGTTCATTCCCATATATATATTATATATATATATATATATATATGTGTGTGTGTGTGTGTGTGTGTGTGTGTGTGTGTATGTATGTATGTATGTATGTATGTAGAGACCGACCGGAAATTCCTTTCCTCATGTCCGCAAACATCCGAGAATCACACGTGGTGTTCAAGGAGAGAAAAACTAAAGGGTGTTTGTCTTGTCCAAAAGCCCCGCGAAAAGTTAGCGTTTTCCGAGCCTATATAAGCCAGAGTTCACTAAACTCGCTCTTACTTTTTGCTAGTTACTCCTCGTGAATCTCTTCTTTCACATAGCGCCGTTCGACCTCAGCCGGCCTCAGTCCCTCAAGCAACACCTCAACAATACACGAAGCGAACCAACACTTGAGGCGACCTACAATTTCATCCCGCCGGAAGCAACATCACTCTACCGGCGTCATCCTTCTGGCCCTGGCTTCACTCATCCTTCACCACAATTCGATCGATACCGTAGTTTTGTATCACCTTGTTATTGTGTTCATTCATATAACTTACTTATTTTGTCTCAGATTGTTTATGTGCTCTTTTATGCATTTCGTTTTTACCGACCTAATCCATTTACTGTACCATACTGTACTTTCATTATTTCAGTTATTATTGGCTTAATTACTTATTCTGTGTTCACCTCAGCATATTTAATTAGCCTCCCTGAATTAGTGCATTTACTTAACAATTAAACTGTATAATCATTTCTTATTGCTAATTGTTATTATTTTTTTTTTATTGGGTTCAAAATCCCAACTGAGCCGTGAACGGCCAAAATCTGAAGGGCCAGTTCAACCTACAGCCCAAGTTAAGCTAGAATTAAAAACTTACGGACTTGGAGGTCCTATTAGGTCCTACCTGGGTTGCTGACTCGATGTGGGCCTACCTTAGGCCTCAGTTGTATGAATTTAAGATAAAAAACAAAAGGGGCACTATTTATGGTCTTCTTTCTAAACCTTGCAACAACAACACAACCTGCACTATTGCAGGATGCAACAATCTTGTATCTAAACAACCAAACTGAATTGCAAGAGAGCTCTCTATAAGACCACACCCTGTAAGTACGCATTCCACAAACGAGTAGAAAGACGCGCAGCGCCCCAAAAATGATGCCACAAGAGTGCCCAAACAATGATGCCACAAGAGCCCAAAAATGCTAGCTCTAAATTAAGTGAATTTTTCACTAACCTTACAATTATGAGATGGATATATATACACCTTAACTTAATATATACAAGCAATGCTGCATCAATCAGCTTAGTCATCATATCGCCTTGGGACAACAATGGTTCTTCCTCTTCTAGATTTTCTAACACTCCCCACCGAAGAGGCATTGTTGTCATTACCTTCTGCAAGGTTAGCCAAGCCTTCTCCATGAGGCTGTAACTCAAATGTTTCATCTTGACTATCCGTGTTTTTGCTGATTTCTAAAGCATAGAGTTTTTGTATAGGTCTCTTTAATTTCCTCCTGAAGTCTTTACCAGTGCAGACCTAACTAAATTGTCTTTGCCAACAAACAACTCTTCAATTATGCCAAGCTTCCAGCATTGCCTTGGTCTTTCATCCCCAATCATTACCACTTCTCCCACCTTGATACAATTTGCATTGGAGCCCTTTACATTGCCTGATGGGTAATAATTGAGTTCTGGCAAGTATTCCATCTGCCACCTCTTCCATAACTGATCTTGTAGCTCTTCAAGGTACCTGAACCGTCTGGTTAACTCTCCTTGAGTGCTCTGGATAGGCTGCAAGTCTTCTGGCACACTGGGGCTTGATGTTAATCGTTTACCACAAAGAAAATGATTTGGTGTCAATGGCTCTGCATCCTGCATACTGTTATAAACAAAAGTGATAGGCCTACTGTTCACCATTGCTTCTACTTCACATAAAACAGTGCAGAATTCTTCTTTGCTCAAATGAGCATTAGCTAAAAGTTTCTTTAATGGACACTTTACACTTCTCACTAGCCTTTCCCAAAATCCTCCCCACCATGGTGCTCTCTCAACAATAAACTCCCACTGTACCCCTTGGTGTGAAAAGTAGGATTGGAATCCTTCCTCTTTTAGCAAGGACCAAACTTCTTGGAGTTCCTTTGCAGCCTTTTTGAAGGTTTTTGCATTATCCGATATGATTTTATTTGGGAAACCCCTTCTGTTCACAAACCTTTTAAAGGCCAAAAGAAATACATCACTACTTAAGTTGCTTACCAACTCCAAATGGATTGCTCTGGTGGTAGCACATGTGAAAAGACATATATAACCTTTGTTAGACTCCCCGCTCATACACATAGACTGGACCTGCGAAGTCTACTCCCACTACATCAAATGGGGCAGTATAGACACACCGTTCTCTTGGAAGTGGAGCCACCTTTTCATAATAAGGCTTTGCACTCCAACGCTTGCAAACCACACATTTATGCAAGACCTTTTTACTACTTGTCTAATTTTGGGAATCCAAAACTGTTGTCTGATCTCTATTATCACTTCTCTAACTCCAGCATGTAACAACTTATGATGAGTATCCAGGATCAAAAGGTCCACAAAGTGCCCCCCAGAAGGTAGCAAAATTGGATGTCTTTTCTCCTCTGGAAGCCCAGAAAACTGTAGTCTACCTCCTACTCTCAATAAATCCTGATCCAAAAACACATCCAAACCCTTGAGAGCAGAATGTGTTGGTAGAACCTGTAATGGACGGCTGGTGAGCAATTCCCTCTCTTCACCAAATTTTTCCTTCTGCACATATACCACCCAGTATTTCCTGGCTTGCTGAATCTCCTTACTGTTCAGAATTCCTTCCCTTCTTGTTTCTCCCTTAATATTGTTGGTAAATCTATATACCCATGCTGTCACTCTTAACAACCTTTTCAGACTGCTAATGTCCTCAAGCCTCAATATGGGGTCCTGCTGCATAACTTGACAACTGTTCACAGTGCATTTTCTCACCTCACTCACCCATGCTTCTTCAGCCTGGCATTCTCCTACAATAGGCTGATTAGAAGGCCAGTTTTCACTTCCAAGTTTTAGCCACTCTGGCCCATTCCACCACAAACTTGACTGTGCAAGATCTTTCACTGAAATTCCTCGTGTTGGTAAATCAGCGGGGTTTTGGGTGCCTGGACAATGCTTCCATTGCTTGGGATCTGTGTGCGCTTGAATTTCCTCCACCCTATTGGCAACAAATGGTTTCCATTTCCTTGCCTGGCTTCTTAACCAGTGCCAAACTATAGTGGAGTCTGTCCAATAATAGCTTGGAATTTCATAGAGGGCCAAAGACTTTTGCACTGTAACTGCAAGCCGACTAGCAATAACTGCACCCATCAATTCCAACCTTGGAACAGAAAGCCTTTTCAAAGGTGCTACTCTGCTCTTTGCAGCAACCAACCTGCAACTTACTTCCTCTTGCAATGTGCCTCTTATATAAATACAAGTTGCATAGGCTTCCTCACTTGCATCACAAAAGATGTGCAGCTCCAAATTGTCTGGACTATTGTTCAACTCTCCAAAGTACCATCTTGGGATTTCAATGTCTCCAAGATGTGCCAATTCTTTGAACCAATATTTCCACCTTACCACCATATGATCAGGTAACTCTTGGTCCCAACCAAGTCCAATTTCCCAGAGGCTCTGAAACCAAATTTTTTACTTTATCACAAATGGAGCCAGGAATCCAAGAGGATCAAAGACCTTTGAAGCCAAACTAAGAGCTGTACGTTTTGTCCACCTTGTCTCATTCTCAGCCAGCTCTACTAAAGATTTCCCATTGAAGGTAAACAAATCATCTCTTGCTGCCAAACAATGCCTAGCACTTTGCGTCTATTGCCCACAACTCCTTAATACCAGAATCCTCAATACTTTCTGCTGCATCAGGTACTACACAGGACTGACTCATAAACTCTTGTAATTGAGAATGATTGGTCTGCCATTTTCTAAGCTCCATGCCAGCCTCCCTCATTATAGCTCTAGCCTCCATGAATATCTGTTTAGCCATTTCTGTATTATCCACGGAACACAGCAAATCATCAACATAAAAATTTTTCCTTATGTGTTCAATAGTGTTAGGATAGACTTCAGAATATTCTTAAAATGGTACTGCATACTGAGGCCAAACAACACTGACTTCATTCTATATGCTTGAACCTTAGGTTCATTTTCCAACAAGTCTTTCGTATCCACCCACAGATACCTTACTGCATCTCTGTCCTCTGGTTTTAACTTTATCCGCAAAAAGGCTTGCTTCACATCTGCAGTCAATGCTACTCTACCAAACCTGAATCTCAGTAACAAGGAAAATAAATCTGCATTTAAATTTGGCCCAGCATCCAAACAGTCATTCAAGGACACACCACCTTTGTCCTTGGCTGAGCCATCAAAAACTACCCTCAGTTTGGTGGTAGTTTTGTCTCGCCGTACCACTGCATGGTGTGGCAGATAATGTGCCTCCTGGCTCACCAGCTCACCTTGCACCCTTTCAGCATAGCCCTCCCTTACATAGCTTAGGATGGCCTCATTGTATTCAATTAACAACTCCTCATTTTTTCTTAGCCTGTACAATGAAGTCTCCAACCTCCGATTAGCTAGCTGAAGGTTTGAACCGGGTTTGCAAGAATCCTTCCAAGGGAGGCCAACTTCATAGCAACCATCTCTAAACCCAATCCCTTTTTCAAATTGCTCTAAAACATCATGTTCACTGTACTTGCCTGTTTGTCCTTTATGCCAATGGATTCAAGTTCCCAAAACGCTTTCAAATGCCTTTCCAAACCATGGCTGTTCTCCTCAATCTTAACAAAAAAGCTTAACTCCATTTCATTGCAATAGCTACCATGTAGCATCCAGCCTAGCTTACTTTCAATAGCTACCGGGCCTCGAGATGTGCGGACAATATTACCAGTGATGAAGTCCCAATAATAGTCAGCTCCAATCAAAAGACTAATATCTTCTGTTCCTTCAAACTTATTATTGCCCAAATTAATTCCTTTAACTTGCAATTCTTGGACACATGCCATATCTAAACAAGTAGTGACTGGAGCACAAAGTTCCTCAATCTCTACAGCTTGGACCTTGATAGTGGGACTTTGTGGTAACAACCCCTTAACCAGAACTTCTACCTTCTTAACTTTGGTTCGGTTTTGAACGGAACCCCCAAACCCAGAAATTCTTAAATTTTCCCTCTTAAGTTCTTTAAACTTCAATTTTCTGGAAATTCTGGTCTTAATAAAGCTACACTGGCTACCACTATCAAACAACACTCTTACAGTAGCTTCTCCATCATTCCCAATTAATAATGCTGCAACTGTTTGCAATAATCCCCCTTTACTTTTTACTCCCTTTCATAGCAGTAGCATGTGCCACCGATGTCTCTACTTCTGGGGTAGGCCTACTAGGAGTGTTTTCACACAATAATGGCTGATGCCTACCATGACATTTTTTGCACAAAATTTTAAACTTACAAAACCTTGCTCTGTGACCTTTCAAAAAACATTTAAAACATGCTGTGGACTTAGTTACCCTGTCCTTTCTCTCCTCAAAAGGTAAAGCCTCAGCCACTTCACATTTATATGACTTGTGGTTGCCTTCGCAAAATATGCATTCCTTGATTCCCTTTAATTTATTCTCAGAGGATGCATGTAGAGCTGACACTGTACCTGGGCTATTCCTTTTTCTAGAAACCTTGGTGCTGTGCCTGCCTCTGTCTCCTTGTTTAACATCCCTCTGTGCAAACTCAATTCCCTCTCGTCTTGCTAATTCTGCGCCTAAAAGACTTAACATCTTCTGAAGGGGGATGTACACATGTTCTGTAGAGTGTCCCCTACTTAGTTCAAGCAAAATTGAGCTAGGTAATTTAGACTCCAGTATAGTGACCAACATTATACCATACCTTTCCATTCCTACACCCAAGTTGTCCAGGGACCTAGTTCTAACTTCAAATTCATCATATAACTGCCGTAACTCCTTGACACTATTGGGATTATTAACAGGAGGTATAACTAAAAGTTCACGGAGGTGGCTTTTAATTAAGATCTCTGGCTTACCAAACCGTTTCTTTAATATATCCCAAGCCACATTATAATTAGCCTCTGTTAATACTAATCCTGCTATTGTCGTTGCTGCCTCCCCTTCCAAGAGGGACTGCAAATAATTAAACTTCTCCACCGCACTTAACACTTGACTAGAATGAACTGCTGATTGAAAACTGTCTGCCCATCCTTGCCAGTCCTGAATACTCCCAGAAAATGTTTTGAGTACAAGCCTTGGTAATTGAACTGCAGATCTGTTACCCTTAACTTCACAAACACCATTTGTTGAGTGTTGTGTTTCATTATTAGACCTGGTCTCTAACTGTACTGAGCTGCTAAACTCTTTTGCTAGGTGGCCTACTTTAATTATATCATCAATAATCTCTTCAAAGTAAATTATGTTATTTTCTATTTCATCCTCTTCTATAAGAGCCTCAATTTTAACATTTACTTCACTTAGAGCAACCTTTTTAATTTCTAATATGGAAAACTTCGCAGTCACTAAGCTTAAATCCTCTTGCTCTATAGCAGAATCTATAGTAGCAATGACCTTTGTAGGCGCTTCTCCTTTTTTTAAACTTGTTAAATTCAGCTGCACTCATCTTCAATGCAAACAACAATTGGGCTCAATGCCAAATAAGCTGAATTGGCAAAAATACTTAACCAAACTGATCAAACGCAAATTTTGCTTTATTCAAATAAAATGAATTGCTGGGTGGTGTACTGACCAACCACCAGTATGGAATACCAAATTTTCCACTTAAGTAACTGGCACACCGAAGTCTGCAACCTTCGCCTACGAATAATAAACCAAAATTAACCAAACCGGTAAAAATGTAGGCCAAAAACAACGACAGACGAGTGGCCAAGTTTCGCAATTGGGCGACCAAACTTTCTACCCTGGGACCTTAACTCAATAATAAACTAAATTAACCAAACCGGTAAAAATGTAGGCCAAAAAACAACGACAGACGAGTGGCCAAGTTTCGCAATTGGGCGATCAAACTTTCTACCCTGAGACCTTAACTCAATTATGCTAGAACTTTGCCGAAAAATAGTCACTGACTCAGTCTTGGGCTAGAATCCGGTTCTGAAGGACCATGTTATTATTATTTTTTTTATTGGGTTCAAAATCCCAGCTGAGCCGTAAACGGCCAAGATCTGTAGGGCCAGTTCAACCTACAGCCCAAGTTAAGCTAGAATTAAAAACTTACGGACTTGGAGGTCCTATTAGGTCCTACCTGGGTTGCTGACTCGATGTGGGCCTACCTTAGGCCTCAGTTGTATGAATTTAAGATAAAAAACAAAAGGGGCACTATTTATGGTCGTCTTCTTTCTAAACCTTGCAACAACAAAACAACCTGCACTATTGCACGATGCAACAATCTTGTATCTAAACAACCAAACTGAATTGCAAGAGAGCTCTCTATAAGACCACACCCTGTAAGTACGGCATTGCACAAACGAGTAGAAAAGACGCGCAGCGCCCCAAAAAATGATGCCACAAGTGTGCCCAAACAATGATGCCACAAGAGGCCAAAAATGCTAGCTCTAAATTAAGTGAATTTTTCACTAACCTTGCAATTATGAGATGAATATATATACACCTTAACTTAATATATACAAGCAATGCTGCATCAATCAGCTTAGTCATCATATCGCCTTGGGACAACAATGGTTCTTCCTCTTCTAGATTTTCTAACACTAATAATTATCAGTCATCTTTAACATAGTATAAATACCGTTATAGAATTGTTAATCACTAAAAATACCATTATTGAATTGTTAATCAATATAAATACCGTTATAGAATAGTTAATCACTATAAATACCGTTATAGAATTGTTAATCACTATAAATACCGTTATAGAATTGTTAATCACTATAAATACCGTTATAGAATTGTTAATCACTGTGAACAAATAATTCATTTATTTTCCTAATTTAACACAAAACAACAAAGTAATTTCTCTCTCCTTATTAAATATTGTTTGTTTGGGTTGTAATCCCCAAGCTGGTGACCCTAATTATTCATTTCAATTTAATTCATTAATTATAGTAAGCCTACTTTCTTGGCCACATCATATTGGTGATCCGTAGGCCACTATAATTGGTTAACCCTGGATTGACCGAACGTTACTATTTTTTCACAGTGATCTTTGTGTTTAGCTTTTAGGGACAATTTAAATTTTTTTTCTGCAGCTATATCAAATAACTTTTCATTTGAATATGGTACGCGTAATTCAAAGCGCGTCTCAATAGGCCTACCAGCATTCGTGTTTTGTGCTTTTTCTCGTGCCATATTTACGGTTTTTCCCCGGTACATGATAACGCGTTTTCAAGCAAGGAACAGGCCCCAGGTAGCCCACAACACCTCCACTGCATCCCCCACTACGGGCGATGCCGCCACCGCCGCCGCCTCGGCGAGGATCCCCACTTTTTGGCCCGCTGATCCCCGCACATGGTTCATGCAGGTGGAGCACATATCAGAAAGTGGCGAGCAGCGAAGACAAGGTCAACCTTGTCGTGTCACAACTCACACCGGAGATCGCTTTCGAGCTGCGAGATATCCTCGGTAATAGGCCCGGGAAGATCCGTATGGAGCACTCAAGGCCGCAGTCTTGGCACAAACCGCCATGTCAGAGCAGAATCGACTGCGGCGATTACTTGCGACAGAAGTGCTTGGAGATAGGTCCCCGTCGCAGTTTCTGCGACATATGCAACAGCTCCTGGGGGACTCGGCACACGCGATTGAGCATTCTTTCTTTCGCTAGCTCTTCACTCAGCGTCTGCCACCATATATTCAGCGAGTGCCTGTGGTGACGGGGTCAGACACCCCTTTGCAGGATCTCGCAGACATGGCGGACAGAGTCATGGAAGTCGAAGCGCTGCAAGTGATGATGGAAAGCCTCCTCGTACCCCCCAATACCAGCCCCGCAACCCACGACCCCGTTCCCGTTCCCACACTCCCACCTCCTCTGACGAAGCGGAAATTCGGTGATCAAGACCGAAAGTGCACCGCTCCCTGTCGTCAGGCGGGAAACCCATCAGCCGAACATTAACTGCGTCTAATGCCCCAGGCTTCCCCGGCGTCCGCCTCTTTTTCGTTACCGACGCCCACTCCAAGCTGCAGTTTTTGGTCGATACCGGCGCTCAAGTTAGCATCCTCCCCTCCTCCATACAAACTCGTTTGCATCCCAGGTTGGAAACCGAATTGCACGCAGTGAATTACTCCCCGATACAAACCTACGGAGAAAAATCCCTTACTCTCAATCTCGGACTTGGGACAGTTTCCCGTTGGGTTTTTCTTATTGCTGACGTGCGGCAACCCATCTTGGGGGCCGAGTTTCTACAACATTTTGATCTTGCAGTAGATCTCAGACGCCGGAGGCTTATCGACCAAACGACCACCCTCAGCGTGCAAGGCACCTTCTCCCATACATCCACGCCTCCGCCAGTGTATTCGGTTACCGTACGGTAACCTACTGGCGGAGTTCCCATCGGTGACGCGCCCTTGCAACCGCAAAGTGCCAGTCAAGCACAACGTTCTCCATTACATTCAGACTTCAAGCCTCCCAAAGAATACTTGCCCTCGACGCTTGGCCCGAACCGCCTGCGCATCGCAAAGGCCGAGTTCGAGCACATGATCAAACTGGGAATCGTCAGGCCCTCCAAACGCCCTTAGGCGTCACTTTTACACATGGTCCCCCAAAAAACTGAAGGCGACTGGCGTTCTGTGGGCGATTATAGGGCACTCAACACTTGTACAGTGCACGATCGCTACCCTCCCCCCTTCTACGAGATTTCTCCGCGGTAGCTCCTGAGAACGTCCCCAAAACCGCAATTGTCACGCCTTTCGGACTTTTTGAGTACGTTCGCATTCCATTCGGACCCCGAAATGCTGGACAAACCTTTCAAAAGTTTATCGACGACGTCCTCCGTGGTCTCCCCTTCTGTTTTGCCAACATAGATGACCTCCTCATCGCCAGCGTTGACGAAGTAGAGCATGCCCACCACCTTCGGCAGGTTTTTGTTGGGCTCGAGGAATATAGGGTTGTCATTAACCACAGCAAGTGCCAGTTTGGCGTCTCCGAACTACAGTTCCTTGGTCATCACATTGCAGGCGACGGCATCTCCCCCAACCCCCACAAGGTCGACATCATCAAGGATTCCCCCCCCCCTACCACCCAAAGAAAACTGCGGGAATTCTTAGGTGTGGTCAATTTTTACCGTAGATTTATTCCCCACTGCGCACATCTCCTTCGCCCCCTTCACACCCTTCTACACCCATGCAAGAGGGTCTCCTCTTCGTCAATCCCATGGTCCCAAGACACCCAGCGAGCGTTGGAGTCGGCCAAATAGGCCCTCATAGGCGCTACCCAACTGTCTCACCTTCATTCTGCCTTCAAACCAACGGAAACCAGGTATAGCACTTTCGGTCGTGAATTGCTTGCGGTTTACATGACGACCAAACATTTTCGACACTACCTCGAAGGAAGGGAATTCATCATCTTTCCGGATCATCGCCCACTTACCTTCGCAATTACCTCCCACTCCGATCGTTATTCCCCCAGAGAAATGAGGCATTTGGACTACATCTCCCAATTCACCAGTGACCTACGACATATAAAAGGCCACAAAAATACTGCCAGGGACGCTTTGTCACGAGTGACAGTTAACGCGTCCCTTTTTCCGGCCATCGATGACGTCATCAGTTACGAAACTATAGCAGAGGCCCAACGCTGTTATGATGAACTGCAGCAGCTCCGTAGTTCACCCACGTCATTACAACTGGAAGAGGTCCCTCTGCATTCTTCGACGATGACCCTCACGGTCGACGCTTCTACGGGATCGTTTCGTCCCTATGTCCCCGAAGAATTCCGACGCAGTATTTTCAATAGGCTTCATTCCATTTCCCACCACGGCGTTCGCGCCTCTCAAGCTCTCCTCACCTCACGTTTCGTATGGCCCACCATCAACCGTGACGTCAGACGTTGGGCCCGTGCCTGCATGAAATGTCAGAGGGCCAAAATTCATCGTCACACGACGACCCCATTAACTGCTTTTCACTACCCCGACACACGTTTCGATCATGTACATCTGGACCCCGTCGGCCCATTTCCCCACTCCGACGGTTACACGTACCTCCTCATCTGCATCGATCGTTTCACACGTTGGCCTGAGACGATTCCCATAAAGGACATCACAGCAGAATCCGCCGCCCGCGCTTTCGTCAGTGGCTGGGTCTCCCGTTTTGGAGTCCCATCAACACTCACCACTGACCGTGGTCGCCAATTCGAATCCGCTCTATGGAAGAGCCTGACACCTTTTACGTTGTTCCCGGATCCGGACTACTGCATACAGGCTCATAGCCAACGGCCTAGTCGAGCGACTACACCGTCACCTGAAGGCGTCCCTAAGTATGACCACTGCCGGCCCACGTTGGACCGACAGTGGTCGTCCTCCTTGGAATACGGGTCGCTTTCAAGGCCGATCTACACTGCACATCGGCCGAATTAATTAGTGTACGGTACTCCCTTACGGGTACCCGACGAATTTTTTTACTTCGTCAGGAGTACACCCTTCTATGGATGGAAGCACTGATGCCGACACTTTACGGACGACTATGCGCAAATTTCGCCCGGTTTCCCGTCGTCATCCCAATAATCGTCGCATTTACGTCCCCGCCGATTTGCTCTCCTGCACCCACGTCTTCGACAGGAACGACACCAACCGCCCTCCCCTACAACACCCATATGACGGGCCCTTCCCAGTGCTGCATAGGGGTAACAAGACTTTCACCCTCGATCGCGCTGGACGCAAAGACAGTGTCGATTGATCGCCTGAAGCCGGCGTACCTCGAGGACGACCCCAATTCCTCAGCAGTTTCCCCACAACCCACTACTACAGCAGCCCCAACACTGCCCTCTCCCCCAGTCCAGTAAAACCTTTCTCACCCTCCTGCGACAGTAAGGGTTCTGAAATAGTGATTCTACTTATTATCGCTCCTGTGTAGTCTCTGAGAAGGGGCTATTTGTAGAGACCGACCGGAAATTCCTTTCCTCATGTCCGCAAACATCCGGGAATCATCAGAAATCGAAAAACATACGTGGTGTTCAAGGAGAGAAAAACTAAAGGGTGTTTGTCTTCTCCAAAAGGCCCGCGAAAAGTTAGCGTTTTCCGAGCCTATATAAGCCAGAGTTCACTAAACTCGCAATCACTTTTTGCTAGTTACTGCTCCTCGTGAATCTCCTCTTTCACGTAGCGCCGTTCGACCTCAGCCGGCCTCAGTCCCTCAAGCAAAACCTCAACAATACACGAAGCGAACCAACACTTGAGGCGACCTACAATTTCATCCCGCCGGAAGCAACATCACTCTACTGGCGTCATCTTTCTGGCCCTGGCTTCACTCACCCTTCACCACAATTCGATCGACGCCCGTTCAAAAAGTATCTCAACAGGTCCTCAACACATCCTCCTGCCAGTAGGTCTATGCGTCCTCAGACCATCTCTGTCGAAACGCAGGACGGTGAGTCTTCATAATTATCTCCGTCGAAATCGCAGGTCGGTAAGCCTCTCGTAGGCCCTCACTCGGCCTACAGTGTTTTGTTACGTCATGCTAGACTATTCAGGATTCAAGGTTGAAGAAACCACAAACTCCGCCTAATCGTGTAGGCCTTAAAAGTTTCTTCAATACCGTTCAAACTAACTCTCCCGTTAAGACGGCAGTAGGCCTATTCAAGTGTTGTACGAATACCGTAGTTTTGTATCACCTTGTTATTGTGTTCAGTCATATAACTTACTTATTTTGCATCCGATTGTTTATGTGCTCTTTTATGCATTTCGTTTTTACTGACCTAATCCATTTACTGTACCATACCGTACTTTCATTATTTCAGTTATTATTGGCTTAATTACTTATTCTGTGTTCACCTCAGCATAACTCATTAGCCTACCTGAATTAGTGTATTTACTTAAAGACTGTATAACCATTTCTTATTGCTAATAATGTTATAATGTTATAATGTTTCAGACCAACAAAGACCCTAGGATCCACTCATGGCTGGTCTACCTAACTGTGTTCGTAATTGTGTATTGTGCATGTCCTCCGTGGTGGCGGAGGGGGCCTACAGTTTTACGTGGGTTCCGAACCACAAGGAACATAAGAACATAAGACATTTTTATAGTGGGCACACTAGGGGCCACTTCGGCCCATCGAGGCGGCTCCACTATGTAAAAACTGCCTGTACATTGGCAACAACTAATTTTTACAAAACTAAATAATTATCAATTTAAAACTAATTAATTATCAATTTAAAACTAAAGATAGAATCTCTGGATCCAGAGGATCAAGTCATAATAGACTACTGTCCACAAATATGTTACACTCTATATCTATTTATAACCGACATGCAAATATATCAGATCCAAAGAATCCAGTCAATTTCATTACGGTATCTATCAATACCAGTACCTTGCCAACCAAAAATAAGTCACGGTCTATATTAATTGCGGACCAAGTCACAATTTAGAACCATATACATTACAATATATATACTTAGGAGGAAAAGTGTAGGTGTGGCTGTAAAGACTGTACAGTAATGTAGAAATGTGTGTGCACCCATTTTGGGTCTCGCATTTAAAGGTGTTTGTGGGGCAAGTGAAGATCATGAGTTTTTCAATACCTCACAGTACTATGGGCAGTGATGGACACCGTTACACTAAATTGGGCGGCGTTACCGTTACTCGTTACACGTCGAAAATGTACTCGGCGTTACCGTTACATCGTTACTTTTGAAAATCCTTAAAGCGTTACCGTTACTCGATACATGTAACGACGTTACAAGTAACTAGTTACATTTTATATTTGTTTATGTGCCTTCACACGTATTTTGAAACTGCAGATAAACTTACAAATGGCAGCCATACCACATAAATTCTAATAGCTACTATTATTGACTATATAAATGTTGTTCTCTTAAGAACGATATCTTGCACAATAATTTGCAACCCAATGATTTTTGGGAAAGATGAAGAGACCTAGAAAATATAAATTTAGTTCTTGCCATTAACACGGAATAGTGAATTGCATTTAATAGTCCTCATGAATGGAATGGCAATGTTATCAAATTCAAATTCAAGTATCGATTTATTATTGTTAGTTTGTAAACACGATTCAATAGCTACATATGATACAACTGCCTACCAACCACAATCCACAGATCCACATCCACATCATGTGGACTACATCATACACACGGGCATAACAAACTAATAATGCCTAAATTTGCTAGCTAGAGGCTAGCTAGTTCTGTAACGTTTTAAAGTAATGTATTACGATTATAGATTTATAGCAGTAATGAAATATTGAATGCATCTACAATAAACTTTATTGACAATGTATAGCTACAATAAACTTAATTAAACAAATAAAAATAACTAGAATTGACAAAAAAATTATAATGGGCGATAATGAGAAATCCCATTTCCCGATTCGATTCTAAAATACAAATAAAAACAAACATGTAACGAGTAACGAAAAAATACATTACATTGATAAAAAATGTTCAAGGCGTTACCGTTACATTGATACATTTGAAAATCTTTCAGGCGTTACCGTTACTCGTTACTTTTGTAACGTTCGTTACGTAACGTCGTTACATGTAACGCGTTAATGCCCATCTCTGACTATGGGGGGCACCGCTCGGCAGAGGAATCTCTTTAAATGGGGTGTGTAAGGACAGAGAGTATCCCCTAACCCAAGATGCTGCCTCCCTATATCCACCAACACTTGTAAAACTGTTTTCTTAAATTTGTTCTACATCTTGGCTAAAATAATTTCATACTATGACCTCTAGTCTGGTTATTGTGATCTTTAATGAAAAGAGAATCAAAATTTATCTTATCCACCCTTAATTTTACTACCTTAAACTATACCCAATCTATCAACATATGCGTCTAATCGATTTTTAAACATGTTTATAGACGTGCTACTAATTACTTCTACCGGCAAACTATTCCAGCTATTTACTATTCTATGCGTAAAAAAAATTTTGGCAACTGCTGTCTCGAACCTTCTACTTGTCAACTTATACCCGTTATTTCTAGTCCTATTATATTGAGATATTTCGAAAAAGCTATCTCTATCTACGTTATCGAACCCATTCATAATTTTGAAAACCTGGATTAGATCACCCATTAGCCTCCTAGTCTCGAGTGTAGTCAATTTTAACTCCTTAAGCCTATCCTCGTACGACTTTGACCTAAGCGACGGAATCATCTTAGTTGCTCGTCTTTGAACTCTTTTGATTTTGTCTATATCTTTGCCCATATGCGGATTCCAAAATTGGACCGCGTACTCCAAATGGGGTCTAACTAATGATTTATAAAGAGGAACTATAATAATATCACGCGATTTGTACTCAAAATTTCGAGCTATAAAACCTAACACTTTGTTCGCTTTATTGACCGCTGCTGTACTTTGTTTCGCTACTTTTAAATCACCAGTGACTATAACTCCTAAATCTTTTTCCTGCTCTACGCTTATCAACTCTTTCCCTGACATACTATACGCAAAATTACCGTTACGCGAACCTATATGTAAAATTTTGCACTTATCGACGTTAAATCTCATTTGCCATGTGAATGACCAATCAACGATTTTATTCAGATCATTCTGGATTTTACCTCTATCTTCGTCATTAATCGCCCTACTACCCAGCTTCGTGTCATCCGCAAACTTTGAAACTGTACTGACTAGGCCGACATCTAAATTGTTAATATATATAAGAAAAAGCAAGGGGCCCAATACAGAACCCTGAGGAACGCCACTCGCTACATTAGCCCAACACGACTCCGCTCCATCAACGACCACCCTCTGTTTCCTACCTCGCAACCACTCTTCTAGCCAATTTATTACTACACCCCTGATTCCATGAGCTTTAGTTTTCTCAATGAGTCTTTTGTGTGGTACGGTGTCAAACGCTTTTTGAAAATCTAAATACACTACATCAACCGTCCGATGACTATCGTAAACGTCAACCACGCTTTGAAAAAATTCTAAAAGATTAGTTAAGCAAGATTTGTTTCGCCTAAAACCGTGCTGCGTATTTCTAACTAAGTTATGCAATTCTAAGTGTTCGACTATACGATCCCTAATTATTGATTCCAGTAGCTTACCTACAACAGACGTTAAACTGATTAGCTTATAATTTCCCGCCGCACCTTTATCGCCTTTCTTAAAAATAGGTGTTACGTTTGCTAACTTGAAATTATCTGATACGCACCCCTCAGAAATAGACGCATTAAAAATCTTTGTTAGCGGCACAACAATGCTATCTTTTAATTCTTTTAGTTGTATGGGATATATGGAATCCGGCCCCGGTGATTTACGCGTTTTCATTTTATCAATATAGCGCATTACCTCCCCTTCACTAACCACAATATTATCCAAAATATTACTATTATCAAAAGGTATTATGGCTATGATCGTAGGGATATTCGTTACATCTTCTATAGTAAAAACTGACGTAAAGAATTCGTTTAGCAAGGTAGCCATTTCCTTGTTTTCAGAAACTAGATCTCCGTTAACATTTTTCAACGGCCCCAAGACACTTTTTACTGGATTTCTATTGTTGACGTATTGAAAGAATCGTTTGGGGTTTTCTTTACCGTCACGAGCTATGGAGATTTCAAATTTGCGCTTGGACTTTTTTATTACAGTTTTCGCTTCACGTCTTAGAGATATGTAGTTGTTTCGTAACCACAAATTGTCTTTATCGCACTTATGTAGCCTATAAGCCCTATCTCTACTCTTTATAATGTCTCCTACTCTAGAAGTAAACCACAAGGGCTTGTTATTTACTTTCGCACGCTTAGTTTTGTACGGTACACATTCCTCATTTATAGTCCTAAATATTGTTTTAAACGATTCCCACATTAGTTTTGCGTTGGAGTTCCCCATTACGTTTTCCCAATTGACGTGTGACAATTTATTTCGAAATTTACGAAAGTCTGCGTGCTGGAAGTTGGGAATTTTAGTCGAGTTAGCTGGTTTCGAGTGACTTACTGAGAGGACAAACTCTACCATATTGTGATCGCTATTGCTTATTGCTTAACAGTTCTATTCCTTGAAGATCAGTAATTAGCCTATCATCTAGTTATTACTAAATCTAAAATACTGTCCAACCTCGTAGGTTCCCCAACCTTTTGAATAAGAAAGCTATCCTCGAGAAAATTAACTAAACGATTACCTTCCGCGTGTCCCTGCATTGTATCGTAATTCACGTTGGCGCAATTAAAGTCACCCATAACTAAAACCTGTTCACTACCTATTATTCTCTTTAGTTTACGATATAACGCTTCGTCCGTATCAGCTGTTTGATTAGGGGGCCTATATATAACCGCAACAACAAGTTTGAAATCGTTCAATTTAAGTTCTGCTATAGTCGAATCTATTGGTTCTGGAATTGTGTGCTTTACTTCTATAACGTTCGCAATATTAGCTTTGATATACAACATAACACCGCCTCCTCGCCTACCTATTCTGTTTTTAATAAAAAGTCTATAACCTCTAATTTGATACTCCCCTACAAAGTCACGTGTTTCAGTGCTAAGCCACGATTCATTTATCGCAATTAAATCATAGTCTTTACAAGCAATTAAAGAAAAAAATTCGTTTATTTTATTTCGTAAGCTACGAGCGTTTAAGGATAGAACCTTCAAATTGTTTATAATTGCGACACCTTCGCGAGCGCAGAGGAAATTTGTGGAATTTACGCTGGGACCGTTCGAGTTACGGCAGCCTAAAAAGAAGAGCGTATTATGAAACAGTCTTCCTAAAGGCGCAGCTCCAACGTCATTAAGATAAAGTCCATCTCCGAGGAACAAGTCCCTCCTGCCGTAGAAACTGTTCCAAAAATTCTCAAAATGCACTCCTTCCTGTTGGCAAAGAGACTTTAGGTTATTGTTAATATAGGTCGCCTTGCTGTAGAAGTCGTTACGTTGGATAATTCGAGGAAGTATACCTGTTAAAACAATCTTATTAGTTTTTTCCTTTAATCGCTCTTGTAAGTCCCTGTACCTAGCCAGCAGTTCTTCCGATATAGAATTTAAAATGTTATTAGTACCGACATGAATAACATACGTTGTGTCCTCGGCGGTACCGTCTGTAAAATGGTCAACACTATTAGTTATATCCTCCACCCTTGCACCAGGGTAGCAGTAACGGCGCCTACGACGAGGGTTTCTCCCACAGAATTCCTCGAGCTGCCCTCGAACAATGGAATCGCCAACGAGTCGTATTTCCGGTTCATCAGCATCTTCGAAACCTAAAACAGAAAACTTATTGTTTGTTATTACTGGTAGCCAAGTCTTAGGTTTTCTTAATGGTGCTCCATTACGCACTCGAACGAAGGGTTGGGAACTAGGGGAAGAGAGATGGCTATTAGCACTATTTATATTATTAGTAGGAACTGAGGCAGGAGGGGTCGTAACTGGAGTCTCAAGGGATTCTAATTTTGCCGTCAGGAGCTTCAAGCCTCACTCTGGCCTCACTCTCACGTTCTAACTCGTTCCTCAGGACTTCCATGCTTGAGCACCACCTGCAAAGTAACTGCTCATTATTATTAGCCATTGTAAACGCGTAAGCGGCAAATTTCCCTTCACAGCGACTGCAAGTACTTGACAGGGGTGCCATGCTTTTAATTAGTTAAAAAAATCAACAAAACAAAAAACAAAAATAAAACGAGCGTTTGGTAATTAATAAATTACAACGTAGGTCTACCGCGTGCTTATTGTGCCGTCACCTGCCCAAACCCGCAAAAATGTTCTTGAAATGCAGAAACAGGTTCTTGTAACACAAATTTATACTAAATGAATATATAATTAAGCTACCGACGAAAGATCTGTAAAAGAAAGAGTATTAATAATACTTATCTGATCGCGATTCGACCGACTCTTTTTCCTTTTTTTCCCACGGTGTGTGACACACTACCTGATCTCCGAAAAGGGAAAATGAACCTTATTTTCTGATAGATTTGAAAACAAACAAGGGAAAATAAACCTTATGACTCCTCGTTTTCTGATAGATTTGAAAAACAAACAAAGCAAGCCACGTGCACTAGCCTTGGATTAATCAAATAATATAGTACTGAATAAAGTCAATAAATTAAATATATTCGTTAATGAATGATTAGTAACACGAAGTAATTTAGTTAAAAATGCACCTTTATCATCTTTATCATAGTATAAATACCGTTATAGAATTGTTAATCACTATAAATACCATTATAGAATTGTTAATCACCATGAACAAATAATTCATTTATTTTCCTAATTAAACGCAAAACAACAAAGTAATTTCTCTCGCCTAATTAAATATTGTTTGTTTGGGCTGTAATCCCCAAACTGGTGACCCCTAATTATTCCTTTCAATTTAATTCATTAATTATAGTAAGCCTACTTTCTTGGCCACATCAATTTGGCGATCCGTTGGCCACTATATACAGGGTGTCCGAGAATTATCTGTACAATTTTTGGCTGTTATTAAAAGTCAACCATGAAGTGTAGAAGTTCCAGTGTTGTCCCATTTTACAGAGAATCTCATTAAGTTTTTTCTGATACCAAGTTTTGACAAGTTTTTTAGAAATTCCAGTGCCCGAACATTATCTGTACAACTTCATTTTTTAATAAAATTCTTGATAACACACGTAAAATTCTTAAACAAGATTATTTAGAATCTGTATTTTCAAAAGTTTCTTTTATTAAAGTAACGTTATTACAAACATTCGACATGTGCACCATTAGTGATTCGCAAAACATCCAATTGATACTCCAAATGTTGCCATGTACGCTGCAGCATATCCACATCAATTCGCTCAATAGCAGCTGTGATTCTTGCTTTTAAATCATCAATGTCTGTCACCCGCGTACATTTCTATAAAACTTGTCAAAACGTGGTATCAGAAAAAACTTAATGAGATTCTCTGTAAAATGGGACAACACTGGAATTTCTACACTTCATGGTTGACTTTTAATAACAGCCAAAAATTGTACAGATAATTCTCGGACACCCTGTATATATATATGTATATATATATATATATATATATATATATATATATATATTATATATATATATATATATGTGTGTGTGTGTGTGTGTGTGTGTGTGTAAAAATGAATAATTTTAACATTCATTTTTGCATATATGATATATAAAATACATATATATATAAAATGCAAATTTGGGAAAAAAAATTATTTTCTTTCTATTTTATTTTTGCTAAATAATTGATGAGTTATTTTTTTTTAAAGTACCTAATCACTTTTTAGATTAAGCTTAATCATGTTCTCGTGTTAAATTCTGCAATATTAATTAGTTCTGCGTCAGGGGTAGATGACTTATCGAATGAGCACTTAAAATATGCAAATGACGTAGTATGTCTGCATATATCATTGCTCCTATCAGCCATGCTGATTCATAGCTATATCCCTGCAGAGTTCATGAGGGTATATATCTTGCCCCTGGTCAAAAATAAGTACGGAGACATTCTGTCCATCAATAATTACAGGCCTATTGCTGTCGCTTCCTGCTTCTCGAAACTACTAGAAAAATTCTTGTTACGCCGATTAAATGATTTCCTATGGACATCTAATCAGTTTGGCTTTAAAAGGTCCCACTCAACTGACCTGTGTATCTATGTACTTAAAGAAACAATATCTAAACACATTGACAGTAATTCAACTATTTATAGCTGTTTCCTAGATATAAGTAAGGTATATGATAGGGTGAACCACAATATTTTATTTGTAAAACTAGAAGACAGGAAGGTTCCCATGTATATATTAAATTTATTGAAATTTTGGTATTCCCACCAATCTTTCACTGTTAGGTGGGGCAATGTACTATCCGAGTGTTTTGGCTCCTCTTGGGGTGAGATAAGGCTCCTTGCTCTCCCCTATGCTGTTTGATGTGTATATCGACGGATTAATTGCTTCACTTAATGAGGCAACAGTGGGATGTTGTATAGATAACACAAGGATAAATAACTTAGTTTATGCCGATGATATGGTGTTAATAAGTTCCTCTGTTAAAGGTCTGGATCGGCTACTAAAAGTCTGCGAAGTGTATTCGCAGAAACATGATATTCTTTTTACTGTTACAAAAACTAAGGTTATGCAATTTCATCCTAAAAGCTGTAATCAGCCAGCTGATATAAGGTTTAAAATGAATGGTGAAGTAATTGAGGAAGTACAAGAGTTTAAGTATTTGGGTCAAACTATTACCAGCTCCTTGAGTGATGACTCGGATATAGATATAAGAAAACAATCTCGAAGCCTGTGTGCTAAAGCGAATATGACCATAAGGAACTTTCGATTCTGTACAAGTGAAGCTAAAGACACTCTCTTTCATACTTTCTGCAGTAATATATACGGACAGCAACTGTGGGTGAATTATAAAAAAGGTTCTGGCATAACTCTAAATTTGCTCTACAACAGGTCTTTTAGACTCTTGCATAAATTACCCCCGAGATGCTCAGCTTCGCAAATGTTTGCCACCCGCAATGTCCCGAGTTTCCCGGAGGTAACAAGACGTGCTCAACACAGTCTAATGCAAAGAATTAAAAAATCAACCAACCCGATCATCCAAGCTATCCATGAGTCCTGCTATTTATCCTCTGAGCTATGGACTTCTTGGTACGAAAACGTCTGTCTGTAGCTCCACTTAACTTCGACATTACAGTATTATTTCTAATCAGTTGTATATATTTCTATCCTTAGTATATGAACTGTCATTGTATTAATTATATTTGTCATATGGACTATAGTCTGCCAATAAACCTTTTCATTTTCATTTTCATTAATTTTTTTATATACGAGGGGCGTTCAGAAAATGAGTTTATACGGCGTATAATTTCGTAACTAAAGGACCTACATTGATTATGTTTGTATCAGGTGAATTCGTTAATCATTGTTGGCAACACTGCACGTCGATTCGGCTGCCATCTACCGTACATTGGTTATATGAGTCAGTTGAACATGGCGGCTCGACTGGAACAGTGCCCTGTCATTTCTGCAACGATATTCCGAGTCTGTCAGTGGTCAAGAATTTCTCGAGCGCATTGTTACAGGAGACGAGACATGGGTTCATCACTGTACTCCGGAAACAAAACGTGCCAGCATGGAATGGAAACACCCTGGGTCCCCGCGACCAAAGAAGTTCAAGATTGTGAGGTCCGCTGGCAAAGTGATGGTTACCGTGTTTTGGGACCACAAAGGCGTTTTGCTCGCAGACTTCATGCAAAAAGGCACAACAATCAATGCAGCTGCATATCGTTCAACACTGGAACGTTTACGAGCGGCCATTAAACGTAAAGTCCTGGACTACTCCGTAGAGCAGGGCACTGTTCCAGTCGAGCCGCCATGTTCAACTGACTCATATAACCAATGTACGGTAGATAGCAGCCGAATCGACGTGCAGTGTTGCCAACAATGATTAACAAATTCACCTGATACAAACATAATCAATGTAGGTCCTTTAGTTACGAAATTATACGCCGTGTAAACTTATTTTCTGACCGCCCCTCGTATATTCTCTCTTAGTTCTAAAAGATGAAGCCATGTCTTACTCAACACTTAATTTTAAATTTTTAGCATTTAATTTTGGTTCATATGTATGGAAAAAATAGGTCATGATCCAACCAGAGTAGTCTAAACACAACCTAGGCTACGTTGGAGATGGAAGACCTAGGCCAAAGATGAACCAGCCTAACTATTTGTCCATAAACAGGACTTCCATACTCTTTTGTTAAACAATTACAGCTGAAATGTCAGCTTATTTAACCTAAATTTAATAACCGAAGGGAAATTTACGAACTTCTTACCTTGAAACTTTAATATAAATTTTATTTCTTGACACCAATAATGAACATTTTTATTCCGGCTTCTTTCGTCTCGCGCCTCCTCGTCCTCCTGCCTATTATTCTGCTTATTCCGCTTATCCCGATCTTTTTCTTCTTCTTCCCAAAACCGTGTTGCCATTTCTAGCTATGGGATCTTTTTTTCTTTTCATCCCATATTTGTTTCTTCATTGGTGTCTTTTTAATTTTTCTCAGCAAGAGTTCATGTTCTCCTTCTGATTTGTTTTTTATTGTTATTATTTTTTTTTAATGAAATATGGCTTATCCAATATTAGGTGGGTCTTCCATTTCGGTACTCCCAAATTTTCCACACATTGGGGCCAGCCAGAAAGGAAAAATTGCATGTGAAACCCAATTTTTTCTTTAATATTTGTTAACCCATCTTAGATTACCTATAATTTATGTTTTATTTGTTATTCCATTTTTGTTTTTCCTCACTTTTTAATATAAAAAGTGTAGCATTTTAAAAAGTCCTCACTCTTTCCAAAATGAAAGGGTGTTGCATTTTAATTTATTTTCCATAGGAAATATTACAATACTCCAGCCCTTATCTTTTGTTGTAACATCTGCCTAGCTCGTAGAGCAGTTGAACGTTGTGGTCTACTATTTGTGGTATAGGTTGTTGTAGTAGTAGGACTAGTTACATCATTTATTGAACAGGTTAGGTTTGGTATAGTTTGGGTCAAATTTTGATCATCATCAGAATCTATTATAGATTCATCTTCATGATCATTTTTGTTAACAGTAGTTGGTCCTACTTCTAGTGGGTATAAGAGTGATACATCTCTTATAGTTTCACCTGAAGCAGTTTTAAGTTTTACAACCCTGGTTAATCCATCTTCCCCAGTTTTTAGTTCTAAAACTCTACCTAATGGCCAACACTGTCTTGGTGTATTTTGTCTAATTAGAACTACATCTCCTACCCTGATTTCATTAACCCAGTCTTTGTTTTATATATATTTATGCCTTTCTCTCAACCCGACAAGGTATTCATCACTCCATTGCTTTTTAAATTTTGTTTTTATATTTGTTATTTGTGATAATCTATTTTGCAAATCATGATTATTATCACTCCAAGGTGGATCATCCAAGGAGATATTGTAATCAGGTAGAAGGTTAATGACTTCCTTAATCAAATGATTTGGGGTGAGAGGCTCTACATCATTAATATTATCCCCTACATAAGTAAGAGGTCTGTTATTGACAACATTCTCAATTTTACTAATGAGAGTGAGAAGTTCAAAGAATTCAATTTGTTTTTTACCTATTGATTTCTTTAGGCAATTCTTTATTGTTTGGATATTCCTTTCCCAGATTGCTCCATACCATGGTGATGCAACAGGGATGTATTTCCATTTTATTTTTGTTATTTTGTAGATATGTTATGGTATGTGAATTTTGTAATATGTCATTTATTTGGTTTTCACCAGCCTTGAAATATGTTGCATTATCTGTCCAAACAATTTTGGGTACAGAATGCTTAGCACAAAATCTTCTAAAGCTATAGACAAATGATTCTGCGGAGAGATCACTCACTATGTCTAAGCTGACTGCTCTAGAAGATGAACATGTGTAAAGTATGATGTACATTTTTTGTTCTGTTGTTCCCAGACCAACAGTCAAACTTCCTGTATAGTCTATGCCAACTGTTTCAAAAGGCCTATTAAAGGTGACTCTCTCTGTTGGTAAATCAGGAGGATTGGTCTTCCTGAAAGATCTGGAATGAATCCTTTTGCAAGTGACACAGTTATTCAAAACTGTCTTCACAGTCATTCTGCCTTTGGGTATCCAATACAACTTTCTAATGGCATTTAATGTTTGTGGAACACCCATGTGATAAAGTTTATTGTGTTTCTCTCTAATAATTAGGGTTGTAATGTGATGGAACCTAGGAAGAAGAAGGGGTTGTTTACTGTTATATGTGATTTGTGATTTGTTTAATCTACCCTTACATCTTAATAAGCCATCTTTGTCAATGTAAAGATTCAAGTTTATTACCACAGAGGGTACTTTGTTCATTTGTTTACCAATTGTTAGAAAATCTATTTCATTTTTGTATTCTGTTTGTTGTATGTGGTTAATCCAATATTTGGTAGCTAGACTTGTATACATTTCATTATCATTATTTCTTTGTTTATTTTTCTTTAAACAGTTGTGAATGAATCTGAGACAGTAAGATGTTACCCTTACAAGTTTGCCAAAGTCAGAATAATTGTTATAATCTAATAGTGGCTCAACTTTATTTGTGGTTATCATGTTAAGCTTTACATTAATTTGTTCTGCTGGCCACATTGTTTCATCCTGAATGAATTCAGGTCCATGAAACCAATTTTTGTTGGATTTTAGTAATTTACAAGATAATCCTCTTGTAAGAAAGTCTGCAGGATTTTGTTTCGTTGGAATGTATCTGAAGGTTATGTCCAAATTTTGTCTAGCTTCTTTAATGTCTCTTAATCTGTTACGGACAAAGATGTTTTTTGAGTTTAACTCATCAGAGTTGATCCATGCCAAGCAGATTTGACTGTCAAGCCAAATATATGTATTTGTGATGTTTACATCATGATAGACTTCATGGAGAAATACTGTTATTTTTACAGCTAGATAACCTGCAAGTAGTTCAAGCTGAGGAATAGTTTTCTTTTGTTTTAAGGGTGTTACTTTCCCCTTGGCATAGATCAAATGGCTGCCATCCTCACCTACAAGGTAAGCGCAACAGCCATACACCTTTTCACTGGCATCGCCAAATACATGCAAGGTTTGAGGTGTATCTCTGTGTCCACAAACTCTGGGAATATTTATGTTTTGTAGTTTATTGAGATCTTTAGCTAACCTTTTCCAGCTATTTTGTTGTTTATTGGTTATAGGATCATCCCAGTCTACTTTCTGTTTCCAAAATTCTTGTAAAAGAACCCTGGATCTGATAGTAGAAGGAAGGAGTAAACCCATAGGATCAAATATTTTTGAACTTTCGGTTAAGATCTTTCTTTTTGTGTTAGCTGTTGTATCTAAGGTGTAGCCTTTTGTGCAGAGTGAATCATGAACTTTAGAATCTGAGTTCAAATCCCAGATCATGCTTAATGTTTTCACCCTGTTTCTTGGTTCCACTGACTCTAATAGCCAGAGCTGTTGTACACCTTTATCTAATTCTTCAGTTGTTAATGATTTATTTAATATTTCAGTATTTATGTCATTATTTGAGTTGTGTAAGACTTTGTCATAATAGGGCAAGTTTGTCAGTCATATATTTTTATTTTTCATTGTTATTTTATATTTATCTATGTGTCCCAGTGGAGCTATACCCCAGTGAGTATCTAGAGCCATCCCATCTCCTATTCTGACTATGCCCTTCTGAATTAAGTGAATATAATCAGCTCCAATTAACATTTGAACATTATCTATTGTATCATCATTTAAATTTCTATCTGCAATTTTATATTGCTTTTTAAGTTGTTGTATTACTTTTTTAAATTTGGTATTTTAAATTTTTGTTGACCAACTTGTTCAATGACTACTGCTTCTATGTTTGTTGTTTTATTCTCTGTGGGTATATCCAGATCTAAATTGACTGTACTATATTTTTCTTTCTGTTCGTTTTCTTTGACAAATGATGTTATACACAATTCTTGTTCATTTTTATGAGTTTGTAGGCCTAATTGATTAACTAATGATTGATCTACAAATGTTTGTTGGGAACAAGAATCTATTAGACATCTTATAGGAGTTGTCCCACCTTTTTATTTTTTAAATCCAAGGTTATTGTAGGTAGGAGTACACTAGAATTTTTATTGCATTATTTATTGATACATGTCCATTAAATGTTTTTTCATTTTTCTTTGTGTTTTGTTTATTTGAATTTTTAAATGAATCACAAAGACAAGAGACATGATTTAAACTTCCACAATTAACACATTTGAATCTTATTTTTGTTTTGCAGTCTTTGTTAGTATGTCCTGCAGCTGTGCATTTAGTACAAAGGTTTAACTGAGAACACCTGTTTATCCGGGATTCTAAGTCTACATATTTAGTACATCGTGTGCTATTGTGATCATCAGCCGAACAAAATTTACACTTACCTACAAATTCTGTTGTAATATTAAAATTTTGTAGTGTAGGAGTTAGACCTATCACTTTTTGTTCTGATTTGTCCTTTTGTTGTTGTTGTAGCTTTGGTTTTGTTTGAATTTTCTTTGTTTGGTTTATTTGTGAATCAATCTTTGTTTGGTTTATTTGTGAATCAATCTTTGTTTGTGAATTAATCTTTGAAGATTTGTACATTGACAAAACATTTGGAAATTCATTCCTTATTTCACCGAGGGTAGGGTATGTATTTCCCGTTATTCTTTGGAAAATATCCCTAATTTGGGTAGGTAAACAATCAAATATTATGGCTTGGATAAACCATGCTGATTTCTCTAGATCTATGTCATTATTTTGTAGATGACCTAACATGCATTCAATTTCACAATAGAAATTGTACAGATCCTGATGGTTATCCTTGGCTGGTTTTATATTTTTTAATTTTATTGCTAAATCATTTACTATTTCTTTTCTATTTAGGAAATTTCTTTCTAGTAATTTGAGAGCTATTTTATACGAGCTGCCTATTACTGGTAAGGCATCAACCAGTTTTAGGGCTGGGCCCTTTAAATAATTAAGCAGATAACTGAATTTGTCAACATCAGATATATAATCTTTGTTGCCAATTAAACTATCAAATTTTTCCAGAAAAGACTGAAATTTTGTTCGATCACCCTCAAATATTGGTACTTGTAATGTTGGTAACTTGGCTTTTAGTTGTTTATTGTCATCATTAGAAATGGATGCATTTCTGAAGGCCTCAATCAAACTTTGATTTGTAGCTTCTAAATTATTTGGTAGATTATCTAAAGCAGCATATAATTCATTTATGTGAGAATCTATTTCAAAAATATTCTGTTCTTGTTCACACAAAAGTGCTGTGTATGTCTTTTCATTAACATTTAACCCATCAGTTTCTGTAACAATTTCCTCGTCTATAATTATTATTTCCTGTTTAATTCTATTTAAACCACCCAAAATAGTATCATAATCCCTTTTATTTGGATTTTCTTTGCTATTAAAGCTAGTTAAAAGCCTAGTAATGACTCCCTTCCTTGCTGATCTCTTCCTTTTTAATGATTTAATCTTTGCCTCAATTGCTTCACATTCAGCCATATTTTGTTTATTTTACTTTTCCAAAAATAAGTCTCCAAAATCCTAAAACCCTTTCAACTCTATAAATAAGCTTTATTTTATATTATGTATACAATACTTAAGCTTTATTTTGGTTAAATAGGCTAGGCTTCGGATTACCCTTATTCTAGAATTTTACCATATTTATGACCAAATGATAAGTTTTGAAGTATTTCAATTATTTCTTATTTTTATTTTTAGTTTGGGCTTCGTAATTTATTATTATTTATATGTAGTAAATATTTGAAAAAGCCAAACATGAAATAAATTCTGTTCAGATGTCAAAATGTTTGATAAGGCGTAATTTTATTTTTTTTGTTTGTTTTAATTTAATTTTATTTTTTTTGTTTGTTTTAATTTTATTTTATTTTATTCAAGGTTAAGGTTTTCACAGCAAATAACCCTTCCCCACACGGGCCACCATTATAGATATGGAAAAAATAGGTCCTGATCCAACCAGAGTAGCCTAAACACAACCTAGGCTACGTTGGAGATGGAAGACCTAGGCTAAAGATGACCCAGCCTAACTATTTGTCCATAAACAGGACTTCCATACTCTTTTGTTAAACAATTACAGCTGAAATGTCAGCTTATTTAACCTAAATTTAATAACCGAAGGGAAATTTATGAACTTCTTACCTTGAAACTTTAATATAAATTTTATTTCTTGACACCAATAATGAACATTTTTATTCCGGCTTCTTTCGTCTCGCGCCTCCTCGTCCTCCTGCCTATTATTCTGCTTATTCAGCTTATCCCGATCTTTTTCTTCTTCCCAAAACCGTGTTGCCATTTCTAGCTATGGGATCTTTTTTTCTTTTCATCCCATATTTGTTTCTTCATTGATGTCAGTAGTATAGCCGCAAAAGGGGAGAGTGCAAGAATGTTGCAGGTTATTATGTAATGTTGCAAAGGGGGGTGGGGGTTGTTGCAAAGGGGGGTGGGGGGTTGCAAAAAAAAGAAAAAAAAGAAAAAAAAGAAAAAAGAAAGAAATTCCCCCAAAGGGGGGATGCTGCAGGTGCAACAAGGAAAACTTGGAGGCGGCGTTATCCCCCAAGAGAAAGGAGAGAAAGGAGGAGGAGAGGTGTTCACCTGGCAGGAGCCAAGTGCACATTAAGACTTCAGCCGAGTAGGCGTTGTTTTATAGGCTCCTAATCAGCCAGTTGGCGTAAATGGCTTGAGTTGCTAGATACCGCGATACCATTGTATACATTATTATAGACTCCTAATCAGCAAGTTGGCTGTAAATGGCTTGAGTTGCCAGATACCTCTTTTTAGCAGCATTATTGTATACATTATTATTATATACGCCTAATCAGCCAGTTGGCTGTAAATGGCTTGAGTTGTCAGATAGCGCCATGTATTCATTTAATCGAAGATTGAGTTGCTAGATACCATTGTATACATTATTATAGACTCCTAATCAGCCAGTTGGCTGTAAATGGCTTGAGTTGCCAGATACCTCTTTTTAGCAGTATTATTGTATACATTATTATAGACTCCTAATCAGCCAGTTGGCTGTAAATGGCTTGAGTTGCCAGATAGCGCCATGTATTCTCTAATCGAAGACCGAGTTGCCAGATACCATTGTATACATTATTATAGACTCCTAATCAGCCAGTTGGCTTAGAAGGCTTAAATATTGCCAGATACCGCAATACCGTTGTATGCATTATTATATTTCTTAAAAGAATACCGGTAGTAGGTTTAGAAGGCGTAACAATTAAGTAAAACAACATTGCATCATTCTGTTTATTATAAATATATAGAAAATAAATATACATTTCAATTGAGGAATATGCATATAACAGTACAGGAAATATATACACACAATTATGATATATAAAATAAAATATACATTTCAAATAAATATACACTTCAATAGAAATATGTACATAACAGTACAGGAGAAATATCACGCAAAATATATATATAAATACAAATCAATAGAAATATGCGTATAATCAGTACAGGAGAAATGCCAAGCAAAATATATATATAAATATATAAATACAATTCACTTTTTTTTCAAAATACTAAACTCGCACTTAATCGAGTTTACAATTACATCATTATTGCTCTGCATTACGCAGTATATGCGGCTTAATAATATTTCACCGCTTAAAGTATAGGGAAACCTGTATTCGATATGAAGGGCTTTCATATCGTTCAGTACTATTTTTGTTCCCACTTTACAACCGGTTGGTAAGTCATCTTTAAACACGTCTAGAATACAATCAAAAACACGCACAAAGAGTTCATCGTTAGCTACATTATTAAATACAAGTTTATAAACACGCTTTTCCAATCGAGGGTTTATTTCTACCGACTCGAGCTTTTCAATCGTGAACTCACTCAACATAGCGGCAATTGAAATAATCTTCTAAATCGTTACGACAACTGCGCGTTATATAAAGAAATAGTTCTTCAGGGTGAACGGTGTAGGTGAGCTCAGCCTTGTACCGATCAATTGCTTTGTACCAAAGTTCATGGTATTTCAAAGAGTCTAAACTTTTTAAATAAACGTCCAGCTCTAGACCATTCTCACCAGCCTTACACTCGGTAAACCCATCGAGCAGAGCGGTGTAGGCGTACTCAAGTACTGTATCAAAATTAAAGCATGTCCGTAACACGCGCGTCTAATATAGGTTTCAGATTACGGAATCCGACGATTTCAAACATTCTGTCGAGGATGAAACGGTTTCGCGTAGGAATAAGAGCGTTATTATCAGAAGCATTCTTCCACATCAGCCGTATATCAATGCACGGCCGATCGTTATTTATACACAACGTACATACAACGGCGTATGAGGGTGCGTCACTAATCTGCTCTCTTCTTGTACCTATGTTAACAGGTATTTTATAACGATCTTCACTCCACTTCTCAACTATCACAAAGATTCTATTCATCTCCTCGATACTTAAATAAACCCGTTTGTTTGTCGGTCTACATTCCGTTTCCAGTACATAGCTAATGGTACCGGAATTACGCCTGAACACGCGCAACGATTTCGTCACGGACACATCGTACGAGGCGTTGAGAATGCTGCTCAAAGGAAGTTCCATCGTATTCGAGGAGCGCACGTCCACTCGGCTCAAGCTCTGAGATAACTATGAGCCGTGTGAGGCACGCAGGTAGGCAGGACTGGTTCGAAGGGCGGCTGACTCGATGATACGTGAATGGGCTTGTTCGTATGACCGCGAGTCGAATTGTTGTACATATTTCGGTACAAGAATATCACTACCAGCCTACGCACCAGACAGTTTGGGTAAGAACTAGGAACATTTTGTTTTACTAAACATCTCCACACTCCGGCGCACTATTTGAGAGGAACATATGTTCATATTTTTCCTTTCTGCCCATCAAACGATACTCGTCTCTAAACTCTGTTAAAAATTCACGCAGGGCACTAGCCACAACCTCACTACGAACCTCATCATGATATACGTTAATATAGTGATAAAAATACTTAAGATTGTCCATGATCACGAGATTCACATTTTCAGTCGTAGGGTATGAGTAATCGACATGGTGTAGCATGACGTAATACCGCTTGTCACACCACCCATCAGCAAGACTCATTATCCATACCTGCTGCTTCTCTTCTGCACGCGTTGTTTCTTTTACTTCACGGTGTATGTGAGACTTTATAAAGTTTAGCTCTGCAGTATACTTCAGCACATCGTCTGTGCAACGAAAGCCTTCAACGGTCTCACCAGAACATCCGTAGAGTATTTGTACATCTTGGAACTTCGCACAATCTAATGTGTTTTTAAAAGAGGCATAGGAGGGAGGAATAGGAAGTTTTTCGGTATCCACCACATCCTGGCACTTTACTGAATACCATTTCGTAAACGTTGTACAAGCAATATTAAAGGTAGCCATTTGAATACACGTCTGATCTGAATACACGTCTGATCTCTCGGGCTTACTGCGGTCGACTGACCACGCAGAGACTCCCAGATAGTAGCATGACTCACGGTCTTACAGGGGGCGGAGCTTAGAACTTTCACACACACACACACACACACACACACACACACACAAAGGGGAAAGTGAAACGCTATTTGAAACATGATTTATTTAACAAACGAGATATTCAAGTTATATATATTTACAAATACGATTTAATAAACGAGATAGTCAAGTTATATATATATATATATATATTTACAAATAGATACGATTATATACAAGACGTGTGAGTTAGAAGCAGTATTGGTATCCAAAGGGTACGGTATCATAGGTACCAGGTAACTGGTAACGTTTCCTATAGGTGTTACGGCACACCATCGTACCCCTAAGTTCCTTCACGCCCCCCAGCTTCTGCGCCCGAAAATTGTGGGTGCCTACAATTAGTTGGGGAGGTTGTTCATCATCGTCCAAACATACTAGATCCTTCAACGACTCAAAGTTAACAACCTCCCGATTCGCATGGTTGAGCGTAATACCCTTTGCCTTCACGATATATTTCATTTCCTCCCCCACCCTGACCCGTACCCCATAAGTCTTAGGTCCTGTTGAGGCAAAAGAGTCGGCGTATGCGTTGTCCCCATACTCATCCTTGATCTCATCAGTGAGCTCGCCGAGGAACTCCCCAATAGTGGGCATGTATTCACCCTCCCTCTCTGTGAATATCACGCTCTCTGTATCGGCATACAATACTCTCCGCCCAAGAGAATGCAATAGACCCCAAAGTTTTATATGGGCGTAGGCTGTTGTGAAGCTGGCCTCAGGTATGTTTGTAACCCTTGAGGTATCTGTGGCAAATTCAGTGTTGTTGTACTTTATTACGTAAGTATTACCTACATTTACGATCTCCATGACCTCTTTATCGGGGGCATTGGCATAATCCCAGACATCGCTATAACTTTGTTCCAAATGAATGCTCCCTCTGCCGGTATTCTGCGCAAATTTTCCCCATAGACTGTTTAGACACAACTTTGCACTAAAGCGCTTGCCAGGATTCTTTTCAATTTGGACACGATCAAGTTGTATACCTTCGCGGTCGCAGTAACGTTGAATATAGGCAGACTTTTCATCTTCGGTATCAACTCCTCGCGGATACCCTGATGCCTCAACCTTATCCTTCAAAAAGGTGTTTATATATGGTGTGAAAAGGTTGGGTAGCTTCTGAAACCACCACACCTCATGTATCTTCAGTATTCTATAACCATGGCGTACGGCTAGGGCCAACTCAGGACTTGTATATACGCCTCTCATCTTACGCTGGTGGGGTATATGGTCACATTCGCCGTTATCCTCTTCCGCGCACTTCACGCACAGGGGAAACATGAACTTGTCGTCGATAACGACAGGTAAGATCGGCATCCATAAATTGCGTGGGGGGAGTACGTCTACGAAAGAGAGCCCAAAGTAACGATCATTCAAATTTTTTGAAAATTCATTGATGGAGGGTAGGCTAGGTCCCACCAGTTTCTCAGGAGCGCCCACGGGGTACGGATTGCTCTTCATCACGTATGGGTATAAAGAACAGAAATCGTAGTAATGGAGCTTCACGCCCTCCGTAGGTGGAAAGTATAGTCTGAAAGGATTTGTACGTCCTCCAAACAAGCTATCACCACATTTGAGAGGATCCAGCACCATTGAGCGCTTGATCGTTTTTATTTCCTCACGGTACACCTCGTCTGTCTCCATCCGTGCATCATATTCATGCTCCCACAAGACTTTGTGAGTGAACTGTGATCCTATAAGTTGATCGCGGGTGCGGGTCGATGCAAGACAGTCGGCAGGAGACCTACCGTGGATATCTCCGGTGATTCCGCACTCAGGACGGGGGCATCCATGCCACCAGCAACCGTTAAAGGAGTACACAGTCTTCACACCAGTGACACGGTTTTCACTTAACCCATCAACCCAAAAACACGTCCATTAATCTTAATGGGTACTTCACCCGTGTTGCGGGCGTGCTTTATGTATAAACCTGTCTGTTGCTGTAGGTGCATGAGCCAGTAAATAGCCTTGTGCCCGTAACTGCGGGGATTATTTCGGTGAATAATGGCTAAGGTGTCTTTCGGCATGAAGTTATTCTTGAACACCGTAAAACATAATGATGCGATGGTGGTTGCGACTTGCAGTGGATCGCATTTGAAATGGGCTATGTACATCCTTCTAAAGGCCTGGAAACATACTCTAAGCACGCGCACATCATTCACGCAATAACGCTCACATTCATCAGCTATATTATAAGGGTTACTTTCATTAAAACTGTCGTAGTATCGATCAAAGTCTTCACGTTCATCAATACAGTCAAAATAATGTTTAGGGGGTGGTGGGCCTACGTATTTTAAAGTCTCGCTGGTGAGGAAAGTGTAAGGGAAGTATCCTTTGGAAACTTCAGCTGCTACTCCCATCACCTTGGGTAGCTTTGCTAATTTACAAGGTGTGAATAATAAAGTATCTTTAAATTGTACATTGCCTCTTATCTGCATCTGTATTAATTTGTTGCCTCTTTTCAATGGATCACCTGTAAATATCTCAGAGGATTCGTGTTCAAGCAACTCCTTATAAAGGAACTGCGTGTCAAACTTTGCCCCGCTATGGGCGAGAATATACACAGTCATTTTTTTGAACTTGTCGGCTAACTTGACAAAATAGGACACAAATAGTTTCACAGGACTATCGCTGACATTCGTTTTAAAAACGTTTGTCCGTTTACCTTTACCACATTTGGGGCACTCGTCACATTCGATATCCATACACTCATCACAGATAGTCTGGCTCACAAGTAAATGTGGAATTACCTCTTTGGTTTCAGCGTTCGTATATGTTTCTATATCGTAGTATACAGTTATACAAGGGTTATTTTTAGGCTTAGCATCTTTCATATAACATACATGCTTTACTCCATCCGCCTTATATTCCTCCTGGCATGTAGGACAGTGAATTACGTCACACTTGTGCTTAAATTTTCCCCAATTATCCATTGTGTGAAACATACCACATTCACAGATTCTCATTTTCCTGCACGTGCCAATTGATTTATGGAAATCAAAACAGCTATTATTGAAAAATGTGCGTCTACACACATCACAGTCTCTCTTCTCAGCTTCAACTACACGGCTTTCACATTTGGTGCTTTTACACTGCTCACATACCATGTGACATTCTTTACAATGTCTCACTATATCATCCGCAAACTCGAGGCACCCCTTACACAAATCATGATGTCTCCCATATTTTCGACTTTTGTCATAACTCGCGTAAAGCCACCTTATATTACGGATGGGAGATACGTTGTCCCTGACAATCCTAAAATAAGTAGGGGCCTTGTACGATCTCTCACACAGCTTTTAAAAACATACACAGTCCTACGACGATCATCCAACCCAAACACAACTATGCGGACATTCATTTCCTGTTCTACCCTTCTCAGCTCTTCAGGACCCATATTACAGTCAAATTCAAGTTCACAGTCTACAGCTAGTTTACGGGCACGCTCCACGACTGTAGGCAACCAAATTTTTTGAGTTCGTTTATTTTGTACAGTAAACATACGTGCTAAGAGTACTGCTATAAAGCCGCAACCACGATCGACGTTTATATGCCGTCTATAAATAGCTTGAGAATTGAGGTTTAGAGTATACGGTATGGCACTATGACCCGCAACACGGTATACATGGTCAATATTTACCGTGAAGTTGTCCATATTGAAGGCTATACTACTTTGGGCGGCTTGCATTATACGTCCTAATATATATTCTACATCTTCAGCCGCCAAACGTCTAAATGGCACTATCACCCAATAATCGTCTACATCACCGTCATCTGACCCGAATCCAAAGGACAGACTCGTCCTGACTTCACGCTCGTTGCGATTCTGAAGAGCAAACTCTATAATACGCTCTACAACCTGGCGTAGTCCGCGCTCAATACCATTGCTATACATGACTCTAGGGTCGACCCTGACTCTATACCGATTTCTAGTCAAGGCTGGGGTGGGGGCTGCGGAGCGCACCAATTCGAGCGTTATATCTTCCTCAACAGAACGGGGGCGGCGGATGAATTAGGGGTATATTAGCGGAAGGTGCTGCTGATGGGGGGCCTGTTGCGTAGGAGGTTGATGGTTGGGCTCTATTATTGTAGACTTAACAGAACGGGGGGCGGCGGATGAATAAGGGGATATATTAGGTGCTGCTGGGGGTGTTGTTGCGTAAGAGGTTGAGGGTTGGGGATCTATTACCGCTGCAACAGGCGCGTATTTCGGTCGCTTTATACCTGACGTGGGTATCTCATACCTCCGCTTTGGACGCGTTACCGGTATCGCTGGTGAGGGTTCAGGGGAGGAGATCACAACTACACTGTCGTCGAGGTCATCCGTAATGATGGGCTGCTCTACCTTATCGTCATTCCCGGTTCTGTGGGAGAAGAAATATAAGGATCAGCACTCAAAATTTGTAATATTTTGTAAATGACTCACTTAGGAGTGTGACGTGTTAGAAATGGACTCTGTAGAAAAATTCAGATTCACGAGCCCATCCACATGTATTATATATGGATCTACAGGATGTGGTAAAACTGTGTTTATGCTTAAAATCATTAAAGAAAAGGGGGAGATGTTCTCGAAATTTGTGCATAAAGTTATATGGTGCTATTCGACGTATCAATCAGTGTTCAACGAGTACCAAGATGATATTTTGTTCCACAAAGGCGTATATGACGTTAATTCGTTAAAGGGAAATGAACATACAATCATTGTAATTGACGATATCATGTTGGAGATGGATAAAACGTTTGCCGAGACATTTACCGTATTCTCCCACCATCTTAACATAAGCGTGTTCTTCATCAATCAGAATCTATTTTTCAAAAATAGATACATGCGCGATGTGTCGTTAAATACGCAATATCTAGTCTTATTCGCGCAACGTAGAGATGTATCACAAATTGGGGTATTAGCCAATCAAATGTTCCCGAATCAGCGTAAGGAGTTTTTGGAAGTTTATAAAGAAGCTACAAGCACGCGTTACGGATATTTGCTTTGCGACCTTCATCCGCGAAACACGTTTAGAGTGCTTCTGCGAACGAATATATTTCCAAACGAGCCTGAAACGGTGTATATTCCAGAATGACAAAGAGACTAAAGAAATACCGTGAATTAATAAAAATCTATCATCGACTGCCCCGTGCAATGCAGCAGATGTTTATTAAAAATATCGATGCCGACTTTTTAAAATGCATCTGTGAAATCTGTCTTAACGTTATAAATTGCAATGTATCAATGAAAACCCCTCAGAAGGCTCGCCTACGCCGCTACAAGAACATAATACGTGCACTCGCTCGTAAAAGCCAAACTGTAGCGAAGAAAAAACGAATTATTGTACAAACAGGAGGGTCATTTCTCCCCATCTTATTTTCAGTTTTGGGTCCTTTACTGACTAGATTAATATAATGAAGAAAGTGGTAGTGATTCCGCACGAGGTGTACGCCTCACTGCAAAGGAATCCAGACACGTATCTAGGTCCCCGTAAAAGCAGACTTAAAAGAATGGAAAGCGAATTATTAGCCCTATTAAACAGTGAAAAAACACCTGATGAGAAAAGAATCTTATACCAAGAAGCTCTGCAGAAATTTCTTCACGAGTACGAAAATTATAAGAGCCCTACAGAGATTCCTGTGGTTATTAGGCACAGCACGGGGGACGATGGCGACATAGGATCTGTGCCCGACGACACAGCTGACCAACCAAAAAGATTAGCCACACAACATATCGAACATGTATTAAAAAATACCCTCCCACTTACATTGAGGAGTAAAGGCTTAAGTCTTTATAATCTATTGAATGAGGATCCCGCCATACAATGGACCGATACAGGGGAGATCATTGTGGAAGGATCAAAGGTACAGGGATCGAATATCGTAGACATTGTCCATGATCTGGTGAGAAAGTGGGATAGGCCATCACCATCAGGATGGAAGCATATTAAAGCAAGACTACAACAATAAATGTTCCTAAAACGTTGATAGGAAATCTGAACAGGTTAAAAGAATTGGAACATGCAACGCATGTGACACAATTGAAGGCGCCGTCACCCCCGGCGGTAACACCTTTGAAGAGGAGCAAGAAGAGGTTAAACCAACCCTACCCACGTGCCTCTAAAATACGCAAATGGCTAACGTATTAACTAAACGCTATTATGACATTTCTACCCCATCCTCTTACGGCGGCGTAGATAGACTGTACAGAAGTGTTTACGGAGTAGGAAAAAAAGATGTTGAAAGATTTTTGAGGGAGCAGGACGCTTATACGCTTCATAAGCCTGTGAGAAAAAGGTTTAAAACAGCCAAGACAACGGCTTCCTCGATTGATTCTATTTGGCAAGCAGATTTAACAGACATGCAAAGATATTCTGTGCATAACGATGGTTACCGCTACATTCTATTCATAATAGACGTATTCTCTAGATATCTGTGGCTAGTTCCTCTGAAAAATAAATCACCTGAAACAGTTGCTAAAGCCACCAAAACGCTAATGTTAAAAGAAAACAGGGTTCCTGGCTATTTTTGTACGGATATGGGGAAGGAATTTATAGGCCGTGCTTTTCAGAACATGTTGACAGAGTTTAATATCAGCTATTACACAACCAATTCTATACATAAGGCTTCTTTAGCTGAAAGAGTTCAGCGCACCATAAAGGAACGCATGCACCGTTATTTTACACATAAAAACACATACAGATTTCTAGACATTCTGGAATCATTGGCATCATCCTACAACCGTTCACACCATCGCACGATTGGGGCAACACCTAACGAAGTTTTAGAAAGAGGTACGCTCCCGAGAAGAGATGGATCACCACCACCACCACCACACTCTACGCGCTTCAAAATCAATGATTATGTAAGGCTGTCGCGTTCGGGGAATAAATTCGCAAAGGGTTTTGAGCAAGGATGGACACGCGAGATTTTTAAAGTTAGGGCTGTGAGACCAAAAGGTGAGATAATGATGTATTACATTGAAGATTTGAATGGGGAAGAAATCTCAGGAGGCTTTTACCGCGAGGAATTGCAGAAAGTTGCGTTTAATTTAGAAAAAAATGTGTTTAAAATTGAGAAAATTTTAGGAAGCAAAGGTTCAGGAAGGAGAAAAATGTACCTGGTGAAATGGCTAGGGTACCCAGAAAGCTTCAAACACCTATATAAAAGCTGATGCAATAATGAAGCTTAAATAGTATGCAACATGGCTCCTAACCATTTCTACGTCACACTCCCGTCCTCCTCGTCCCTGTCTGTACACCCTAACAACACACTAGCCAACTTTGTAACAGAACTCCATGGGCACATTGAAATGGGTCGTGATTCGTATGAGGTGGGGATATGCGAAATTCAGCTGGACACCGTCTTTTTAAATATTGAACATAAAGAAACCGTTTTTACGATTCTTAGAGACATTGACGAGTGTGAAAAAGCTGGGGTAGCTATGGATGAAACTATGCGCATCGCTCGGACTAAGATTGCACGGTATTACAGTACAGAAGTAAGACTAGGGCCGGGTCAATATGGTTCGGCCGAGGATGTTGTGAGAGGCTTAAACGTAAGTTTAAGAAACTCAAACCTTACGAATGATTTAGTATACGAAGTCGTAAACAGCCCTGCACATACACTAATCCTAAAATCAAAGACTAACAGACGTATTAAAGACCATAGAAAGTTCCAAATTCTAGCCAATGGCCGCTATAGCGCAGCCTTCCAAAGAGACACATTTCACGAGACACAGCATGACTTGTCCAGATTACTGTATCAATTGAAGATGGAGAAATTGGCTGAAAGGTCCCCAGACATGTGCTATATTTACAGTAATATAGTGGAGCACCAGTTTGTTGGGGATACCCAGGCACGCCTGCTGCGCATTGCTCACATCCCCAACCATAGAGGAAGGAGTTTGAGTATTACATATGACAGACCCCATTATGTGAATGTCGCAACTAATTTAATAACCAATATCACAATATATATAAGAACGATTGAGGGCGAAAACTTCCATTCGGTAACGGGAGCTTAACAGTGAAGCTACACTTTCGACGCACTGAGTTATAATGGATAGAAAGCCTTTCACCGTCTATCGAGGATGCGATACCAGCGCGGTAGTGGACTTGGATCCATTTTTTCATCCATACTACGTACGGCTGTTCCTTTGCTGAAGAGGGGTGCCAGATACCTTGGAAGGAAAGCGCTACAATCAGGCCTTAACACTGCAGAAGACATATTGGCCGGGCTAAACCTAAAGAAGCTCTAAAAAAACATTTAAAGCGTACACGGGACGAAATCATCAAAGATGCAAAGAGAAAAATGCGTGGTGGCGGGAAGAAGAAGAAGAGGACTCCCCGGAAGAAGAAGGGGTCACGTGGTATTAAACGTAAAAGGCTATCAAAAAAGAAATGCTATAAGCGAATGAAACCTATGGTTGACCACTTTTTTGACTGATATAAGCTAAGGATATTGATCTCATGAATCATAGTTTGTTTACCACTTGTCGAGAGAGGAGTCACTATTTCGCCATGGCACGCTTCATCCACCCATGTAGTTCACAATGCTGTAAATCGGAGCTGTCCCTTTTTGAGCTCCCGCTAACCCAAGTTTCTATTGAGCACAGTGACTTTATTACAATTAACCCTTTAAACACAATTAGTTCCCCGAGTGCACCTATAGAATTCGTGATACCCAGCTCAGGTCCTTACTTTTTTTATCCAAGCTGTGTACACATGTACGCTAAGCTACGTATAGCCCATTCTGATGGAACGGTCTGCGATGACAAATATGCTGTATACCCTGAAACAAACTTTCTGCACGCCATATTCAACCAGTGTGACGTATATTTAAATCAGACCAACATATCGGCAGGCACGGGGTACTATCATCTACGAGCCTATTTGGAAAATGTCCTCAACTTTTCCAAAGAAGCGAAGGCTACCTTTTTAAGTGCGGAGGGATATTATCAAACTAAAGATGAAAATAGTATAAAGGACAAATTTAAAAATTCTAAAAGAAAATACGAGTGTTTTGGACGGTTGCACACAGATTTCACTTTCCAGGAGAAGTTGCTTGTGAACGGGGTGGATATGAAAATAAAGCTCAGCCGCACGAGTCCTGAGATCTGCTTAAATCTGATGCGAATCAAGAAGAGGGTGCAAAGTCCGTTGTGGTTCACATTATGGACACATACCTCCGCGTACGGCGAGTGAAATTAAGTTCACCAAAACAACTAGAAATTGAGAAAATTTACTAAACGCTACAGTGAAATATCCTATTAACAGAGTGCAGATCAAACTATATACGGTTCCTGCAGGGTTGGCATCGAAGCAGATAGAAACATTGCCCTGGGAAATCTTCCTAAAAGGATATTAATCGGCATGCAGGACCACGCTTCGGTGAATGGAAAATATAAAAAGAGTGCCTTTAAATTCGAGAATTTCGGACTTAAAAATATAACTCTATACGTTAATGGCACTGCTTTGGGTGGAACAATGGTACGGACTATTCATCAGACGCTGTGTTACCTCTTTGTGCCAGAGCCTATAGTAATCTGACCCATATTGCAGGTGATTGTGATGAGCTTGGTAATGGGGTAACGCAGGAAGAATTCATTGATCAATTTAACCTTTACCAGTTTGACATTACACCTGACTTATCTGCTAGCGTAAATACCCATTTAACCCCACAGCAGAGCGGAAACATCTCAGTGCGGCTGGAATTTCGCCAAGCCTATAGACGCTCCTATTAGTGTACTAGTATATCTCGAATCGCAAGCCCTAATAGAAGTAGATAGATTTAGAAGCGTTGTCACTGACTTTTAAAATGGATGCTAATACACTTCAGAAAGTAATGGAGCGAGTCACACGTTCCAAATTTATCGGCGTGTTTGCGAAGAATGAAACATTGAGTTTGCCAAGTATGCGAGAATGCGGTAGTCTTATTGTGAACACAGACATCATCGGTAATGAAGGGATTCACTGGATCGCTGTCTATTTTAAAAATAGACAGCGCCTGTACTATTTTGATTCACTCGGTACTCAACCCTGGAGTGACCCTATTATTGTAAAATTTCTCGCTGTTACATATTCCCGAAGTTGTGTGGACCCCATTTCGCATGCAAGGATATTTTACTAATGTTTGCGGAATGTACTGCGTCTCATTTCTCATGCATATGTCAAATGATAAAGAATTTATAAATTTTTTAAATTTATTTGACCCGTGTCACACTCGCCGAAACGATGAAATGGTATGCAGACAGATAAAAACCGTTTTCCAATTGTACGTACTCGTTGTATATTATAATGTTTTTGTTCGTATATTTGTAACGATATATTCTGTAGTTGTTTATTGTACTGATTTCTTTCATTTAATAAATTTATGAAAATATATTGTGTCTTCTTATCCCAAAAAGATCGAAAAACACTTACATTATTTCGGTGTGACATTGTTGACTGATCAGTATATCCTCCCTATTCCGAGATTCTTCAAAAGATTGTATAACACGTGTCAAATCGATTTTAGCATAATGGGGATAACCAAATAACATTGATTGACATTTTTGGCGAGTATCTATTTGACGAGATACTACAACTCTCCATATATAAAAACGAATTATAGACACTTACATTTCTATGGTAGCCCCCTGCGTCGGGTTGTAAGGAGCATCACTGCAAATATCTTCAACGGTTTGCGTTGGAAATAATTCGCCACGGTCAATCGCATTGAAAAGACTAATTGCTGTTAATGCTGCAGTATCACGCTCTTCATACAATTCCGGGGAGACGTACAGGTCCATGGTGGAGGATGTGTGACATTGTTGACTGTTCAGTGTATCCCCCGTATTCCGAGATTCTTCAAAAGATTGTATAACACGTGTCAAATCCTCATCGGACCTTAAAGGAATAATGCTTTTAAAACATATACAGAGTATACAGACAGATCCCCATTATGTGAAGATATCTTTGGTTCGAGGAATAACATTGAATGCCATAAAATTTCGATTTTAGCATAATGGGGTAACAAAATAACATTGATTGACATTTTTGGCGAGTATCTATTTGACGAGATACTACACCCCATCCATATATATATAAATTCTAATTATAGACACTTACATTTCTATGGTAGTCCCTTGCGTCGGATTGTAAAGAGCGTCACTGCAAATATCTTCTACGGTTTGCGTTGTAAATAATTCATCACGGTCAACCGCATTAAAAAGGCTAATTGTCGTTAATGCTGCAGTATCACTCTCTTCATGCAAGTCTGGGGAGACGTACAGGTCCATGGTGGAGGGAATGATTATTCACTGACGCGAAAATAGCTACTGTTACTCCAAACTGAAAAATATCCCCTTTTATATGCACAATCGCCAAGCTCCGCCCCAAAAGACCAGATGTTCGTAGTGATTGGCTGCCGATGTAGCTGGGTGGAGCTATGACGTGTACCAATCCGCTATAACGGGACCGGACGAGTAACATATATATATTTTCACCAATGGATTTAATGCTCGTATTCTCCTTTGAAATTATTTGGTGATTCGTATAGAACTTTTGATACTGATTCCAAATATGGTTTCAGAATTTTTCTATCACCCATAGTTTTCGAGAAAATATTTACTCAGGTTTTCCCGCATCATTAGTCACTAATGTAATCGAGAGGTTATAAAGAAATATATCCTAATTATATTTTAAAAGAACATTCGGTTTCAACGTTAAACTGTGGGTCTAAGGTGGGGTGAAAACCTTTCCAATTGCGCTAGGGACAATTATTTGGTGTTTCTTATAAAACTTTTGGCACTGAGTCAGGTTTCAGAATTTTCTAATGTTAAATGTGGGTCTAAGGTGGGGTGAAAACCTTTCCAATTGCGCTAGGGGACAATTATTTGGTGTTTCTTATAAAACTTTTGGCACTGAGTCAGGTTTCAGAATTTTCTAATGTTAAACTGTGGGTCTAAGGTGGGGTGAAAACCTTTCCAATTGCGCTAGGGACAATTATTTGGTGTTTCTTATATAAACTTTTGGCACTGAGTCAGGTTTCAGAATTTTCTAATGTTAAACTGTGGGTCTAAGGTGTGGTGAAAACCTTTCCAATTGTGCTAGGGGACAATTATTTGGTGTTCCTTATAAAACTTTTGGCACTGAGTCAGGTTTCAGAATTTTCTAATGTTAAACTGTGGGTCTAAGGTGGGGTGAAAACCTTTCCAATTGCGCTAGGGGACAATTATTTGGTGTTTCTTATAAAACTTTTGGCACTGAGTCAGGTTTCAGAATTTTCTAATGTTAAACTGTGGGTCTAAGGTGGGGTGAAAACCTTTCCAATTGTGCTGGGGGACAATTATTTGGTGTTCCTTATAAAACTTTTGGCACTGAGTCAGGTTTCAGAATTTTCTAATGTTAAACTGTGGGTCTAAGGTGTGGTGAAAACCTTTCCAATTGTGCTAGGGGACAATTATTTGGTGTTCCTTATAAAACTTTTGGCACTGAGTCAGGTTTCAGAATTTCTAATGTTAAACTGTGGGTCTAAGGTGGGGTGAAAACCTTTCCAATTGCGCTAGGGGACAATTATTTGGTGTTTCTTATAAAACTTTTGGCACTGAGTCAGGTTTCAGAATTTTCTAATGTTAAACTGTGGGTCTAAGTGGGGTGAAAACCTTTCCAATTGTGCTGGGGGACAATTATTTGGTGTTCCTTATAAAACTTTTGGCACTGAGTCAGGTTTCAGAATTTTCTAATGTTAAACTGTGGGTCTAAGGTGGGGTGAAAACCTTTCCAATTCAATATAACGTCGAATAATTCGAACAACTGTTTTTCGAACAATTGTGCTCGAACAGTTGTGTTCGAACACAAATGGTAAACAAGCATATCCCGTTATTTGAACAAAACTCTCTCTCTCTCTCTCTCTCTCTCTCTATATATATATATTATATATATATATATATATATATATATATATATATATATTGTGGGCATATCTAAGAAATGGAGTCGAGAGAGGTTTTGTTCAAGCTGTCTAGGAGAAAGGTCATTATGGTCATTCGAGTTGGGCAGATTCTCGGAATACCTTTCCTCTAGCGAATTGTGTTTTGGTTAATTTCAACTTTTAATTGAATTGTTTCGTAAATTTTCATATTGTTTCAATTTTTTTTCGCATGGAATGAGAATCGTGTGTTTCGTAAATTTTCATCTCGATACAACTTAGATATTATATATATATATATATATATATATATATATATATATATATATATTATATATATATATATATATATATACGGGATTGGGGAATGACGATCGTCGAATTGTTTCATAAATTTTCATTTCCGTTCGTTTTTCCCCACTGATATTCGAATGTTTATAATGAAAATTGAGTCACAACGAAATCTTTTAGTTGGAGACAACTCACCATAATAATGGTAAAAAGTGGATTGAAGTGAAGGGAGACTTATCAGGGATTGGGGGGAAGGTCTCTCATTATGAGTTGCTGTTCACAACGAAATCTTTTAGTTGGAGACAACTCACCATAATAATGGTAAAAAGTGGTATCTGGCAACCGAATTGAAGCTCTTCCGAAGAACAGAATAAAATAATCATCATCATATGTTTTTACAGAAAACAGTTTTTACTTTTAAACTTAAATCATTGTGATTAAATAAGCACATATACAGAGAATAGTTTAAATAAGTTATCAATAAGAAGGAAAGAATAAAACGAAATTTTTTTTAATATACGCTTTATTTACGTTTGTTATTATTTTTTAATTTAATATGCGTCATAATTAGTTGGGTATCCCTTATAAAAATTCATTTTCTGTCTAACGAATTATTTATTGGGTAACTTTGTTAATTCTGCTATATTACTAAAATATATTGAAAGTTGCTTTTACTTTTAATCAATCCGGTTGATAATTACTTTATAACTTGGGAGTTAAACTTTTAAAAGATGCTGTAAACTATAAAAGCATCCTGATCTTAAGTTAGGCATATCAATAATATATTTTTAAGTCATGCGTAAATCTTTCTGAAACAGTGAAATCATTGTTGAAATGCTTTATTTGATGGACCTAATCGTTAAACACTATATACATCTATTGTAAAACACTATAAACATCTATATATAGATGGGCTCGATTGATTAACTATATAAATATATTATGGTTTTTATATGCTTTGTGCACAGACAAGCGTGTGTTTCATAATTTCTCTTCATTTGAAGTGAAGGGAGACTTATCAGGGATTGGGGGGAAGGTCTCTCATTATGAGTTGCTGTTCACAACGAAATCTTTTAGTTGGAGACAACTCACCATAATAATGGTAAAAAGTGGATTGAAGTGAAGGGATACTTATCAGGGATTGGGGGGAAGGTCTCTCATTATGAGTTGCTGCTTGTGTTACCTTATTTCTATACAATAATGTCTTGAAGTGCTATTTTTGTACGGATATGGGGAAGGAAATTATAAGCCGTGCTTTCAGAACATTCGATAAGTTTAACTAAGTTTAACGAAGTTCAAGTTAATGTTATATTTGATTCTAATCGTTAAACACTATATACATCTATTGTAAAACCCTATATACATCTATAGTGAAACACTATATATATATATATATATATATGTATCATAAGCTGTTTAAAAGACTGTATATATATAATTATAGTAAACGAAATAAACTAGTTAACCATAAAATTAGTTATTTTCTATTAATTTTCGAATTATGTGTGGTTAACTATGTTATTGTTTCGAAAAGTTTAAGTCAATGAAGTTCAAGTTAATGTTAAATTTGCTTCTAAACGTTTAAACTAAAATTAAATGTTATAATATGAAAAATAAATAATATAGATATATATATATATTTACCTAACATAAGATGTTTAAAAGAATATATATATATATATATATATATATATTATATATATATCTAGCAAGAGCAATCCGATCATTGCAAAAAAACTGGAAGGTATGCAATTAATAAAGATTGAGTGTGTATTTATTTAATATACAGAATTTAATTGGAATAACTACCATCATATTGTGTTACACAATGGATGATTAATATTTCTGGAATACATGGCGCTATCTGATGGTGCGATCTGGCACATCAGCACCCGATTACATGGCTTGATGTGGCAACTCAGCATCTGCATACATGGTGCGATCTGACAACTCAGCAACTGAACACATTGCGCTATCTGGCAATTCAGCCAGAATAGAGGCTTATAAAAGACCGCGAAGTTGGTGAAAGACTCATTCCAGCTCGGCTCCCAGCCGAGCAAGGACCTCTGGTCTTCTCTTTCAGGCCCTTTGGTAAAACCCCTTAGTGGCCTCTTAGGTTAGGAAAACGAAAATAACTTGGGGGAGAACTCCTCTCTCTCTTCTTCAGGCTTCTCTCTCTCTCTCTCTCCTACAGGCGTCTCTCTCTCTCTCCTACAGGTGTCTCTCTCTCCTTCAGGCGTCTCTCTCTCCTTCAGGTGTACCCCTCCCCCCTTGGCTCAGTCAACTGGCTGATTAGGAGCCTATAAAACAACGCCTACTCGGCTGAAGTCTTAATGTGCACTTGGCTCCTGCCAGGTGAACACCTCTCCTCCTTTCTCTCCTCCTTTCTCTCTGGTCCTTTGGGGGGAATAGCTTGGGGGAGGCCCCCAAGTTGCATCCCCCTTGCAACCTAGGTTGGCAACAAAGGCCAGTACTCTTTTTTTCTTTTTTTTTTCTTTTTTTTTGCACCCCCCCACCCCCTCCCCCCTTTGCAACAACCCCCACCCCCTTTGCAACATTACGTCATCACTTGCAACATTCTTGCACTCTCCCCTTTTGCGGCTATACTACTGATGTCTTTTTAATTTTTCTCAGCAAGAGTTCATGTTCTCCTTCTGATTTATTTTTTATTATTATTTTTTTTAATGTCAATATGGCTTATCCAATATTAGGTGGGTCTTCCATTTCGGTACTCCCAAATTTTCCACAATATGCATGTTTAATTTTAATCCATAATAAAATGCATAATTCAATTTCCAATTTTAGTTAACTCGGCAAATCTTGATAACATCAGCTCTGTCAATACGCTGTTTAAAAGAAACATATGACTTCATCTTCACCTATCTCGCTTATCTGTCAGTATGCTGTTACAGCCAAAATTTACCTTTATCTTCAAATATTTTTGCAAAAAAAATCAGACTATTGAAAAGAAAAAACAAAACAGGTTAACATTAAATAATAATTATGTCACCAAATTATTACTACGTACGTATATAAACTCTTGTAATTTTTCAAATTATCATTCTGATTATTCTTATCTGACCTAGAGGCTGAAGCATTACCTGTAATACTTTAGAAGCAGTAAAATGCAGTCAGATGATCTTTTTGTCTTCTCCTTTGAGCCCTGCTTTCTCTAGGGAACTTAGTTTTAAAATATAATAAATAATTTCCCGATACGTTACAAGAAGAATCGGGGAACCGTCAGATAATTTTGTAAGTTTTCACAGACTCCTCCGATCCACTACAAGAAGAAATCGGAGTGTATTATAAAAGAAACTACTGCGATTCCCTACACGGTACCAACTACCCCACAGTGAGAAAATCCGTTGCTGCCACCTAACCAGAACCCCCGTCAACCTCGAAACACCCAAGGCCATAGACAGAGGGTTAAAATAAATAAATAAATATATATCTATATATATATATATATATATATATATATGAAGGAAGGAGGGGCCAAGGGCGAATGCCAGCAAAAGCGACCCCCCCCCCCCCCAGTAGAAGAAGAAGAGAGCCAAAATCAAGGTCCAGGATTTTGGAGATGCCTAGACACTGTTTGAAAGATTGGAGGTCATAGATAAGGGGAAACATGCATTGAGGAAGATTGTTCCAGAGCTAACCGGTTGAGTAGATGAAAGACTGAAAATACCGATTAAACCTTAATTTAGAGAGTTCGACAGAAAAGGAATGAGAAAGTGTAGAAAGTCTGGTGCTGCGTGCTCTCCTTAAAGGAGAAGACATGCAGTTAGAGAGTTCAGAAGAACAGTGTCCGTTATAATAGCGATAGTGAAGAGAGAGTGAGGTAACATTGCATCGAAGAGAGAGGGATTGAAGACAGTCTGTAAGAGCCTCGGAATTGATGAGACGAAAAGCCCTTGATTTCACCCAGTCAAGTACGGCTGTGTGGGTTGAACCACCCTATACATGAGAAGCATACTCCATACAGGGGCGGACAAGACCACTGTACAGAGACAGCAACTGAATGGGAGTGAAAAAAAAGCAGAATCGGAAAGAGAGTATATGTAATCTTTCCAGGAAAGATCACGAGAAAAGGAAACGCCTAGAATGTTAAGAGAAGAGGAAGGATTGAGTTGTATGTTGCTGAAAGTAAGGGGATAGTCGTGTGGAAGATTGTGAGGAGTAGACAGATGAAGGAACTGAGTTTTTGGGTCATTGAAAGCCATAAGGTTTTCTCTGCCCCAATCAGAGATAGCAGAAAGTCCGGGGGTCAGGTGCTCCATCGCCGCCCCACGCGAATCATGGAGTGACTGTTGAGAGGGGCGCTTTGGGAAGCGAGTAGAGAAGTGAAGAGTGGAATCATCGGCAAAGGTGAGAATAGGACAGGAAGTACGGATTAAAAGATCATTAATGAATAAAAGGAAAAGAGTGGGTGCAGGACAAAATCCTGACGAAAACCGCTGTTGATAGCTTCAGGAGAAGAACAGTGGCCATCTACAACCAGAAAGGAAATTAGAGAAGAAGGCACAGGTAGAAGGATAGAAACAGAAGGAGGGCAATTTGGAGGTTAAAGATTTGTGCCAGACTCTTTCGAAAGCTTTCGATAGGTCTAGCGCAATAGCAAAAGTTTCACCGAAATCCCGAAAGGAAAATGACCAATAGTCAAAGAGATATGGAAGAAGATCGTCAGTAAAGCGTCCCTTGTGGAATCCATACTGACGATCTGAAAGAAGATTATGAGAGGAGAGGTGTTTAAGAATCTTCCTATTAAGGATAGATTCAAAAATTTTAGAAAGGCAAGAAATCAAAGCAGTTGGACAATAGTTGAATGATTGAGAGCGGTCACCCTTCTTTGGGACAGGCTGAATGAAATCGCACTTCCAGCAGCAACGAAAAGTACTAGATGATAAACAAAGATGAAAGAGTTTGCCTAGGCATGGTGTCAGCACAGAAGCACAGTTCTTAAGAACAACAGGAGGAACACCATCAGGACCATACGCCTTCCTTGGAGTGAGCCCAGATAGGGCAGAAAGAACATCTCTAGAAGAGATTCTAATTTCAGACATAATAAAGTCAGAGGGAGGAGGAGATGGAAAAACAGCACCGGAATCGTTCATGGTTGAATTGGAAGCGAAAGTTTGAGCGAAGAGTTCTTTGTCAGGAGAAGAGAGAGTAACTGAGCCGTCGGAATGGAAAAGAGGAGGGAAAGAAGAGGAAGTAAAGTAATTGAAGAGTTCTTAGCTAGATACCAGAAAGACCAAGAAGAATTAGAATTAGATAGGTTTACACACTGTTGTCGGATGAAGGAATTTTTGTTGATCGAAAAACAGATTTTACACGATTCCGGGAAGAAATGTAAGCTGAGTGTGAGAGTCAGGAGTTGGATGGCGACGGTACCTTGTGAAAGCCTCCTCTCTGTTGCGGATAGCATTAGAACAAGTAAAGTTAAACCAAGGTTTTTTTTGCATTAGTAGTAGGAATAGAATATGGACTGTACGCCTCCAATACCTGAGAGAATCACCTCCGTGATGCGCTCAGTACACCCGGAAGGGCCCCGGTCACGGAAGCAATAATCATTCCATGGGAAATCACAGAAGTACTGCCCAAGGGGCTCCCAATCAGCGGCTCCAAAGGCCGGATTGGAGCGATAGGACAGGAAACAGATATAAGATTGTGGTCGTAGGAGCCCAACGGAGAAAACAGCTTCACAGAGTAAGAAGAAGGATGAGAGGTAAGAAATAAATCCAGAATGTTGGGCCTATCTCCAAGGCGATCAGGGATACGAGTAGGATGCTGTACAATCTGCTCTAGATCATTCAAGATAGAAAAGTTGTAAGCTAGTTCACCAGGGATGTTAGTGAAATGGGAGGAAAGCCAAAGGTGGTGGTGAATATTGAAATCTCCTAAAATGGAAATTTCATCAAATGGAGAGCGGAATAGAATGTATTCCACTTTGGAAGTGAGGTAGTCAAAGAATTTTGGATAGTCAGTAGAATTAGGAGAAAGGTAAACAGCGCAAATGTATTTACTTTGAGATTGGCATGTAAGCCGTAGCCAGAGGGTATAGAATTCAAAAGATTCAAGTTCAAGAATACTAGAACAAGTTAGGTCATTGCGTACATATGCACAACATCCACCTTTGGAGTGAACTTGAGTATAGAAAAAGTAAGAGGGTACAGAAAAGGGGTTGCTGTCAGTCGTCCAGGACACCCCAAGTTTCAGTGAGGAAAAGAAGATGAGGTTTTGAGGAGGAGAGGTGGTGTTCAACAGAATGAAAATTTGAGAAAAGGCCACGAATGTTGGAGAAGTTTATGAAAAGCGAATGAGGCAGAGGCGCAGAATATCTCGAATGGGCGGTAGCAGATTTAGCCCCGCTGTCCGGGTCTGCGTTCCAGGTATCAACAGCAGGGGAACCAGAAGTGGGGCCATTTATGGTCCCCTCCCCAGGGGACTCCGAGGCTCTAGAAGTTCATGCCATTTTTTTTATATATTTTGAAACGATTATGTAGTGTGTTAGATGCATGTATATGTAGTGAGGAATAAGAAGAGAAGTGTGTGTTTGAGAGCATGCTGGACTGCTCACTGGGTAGATGAGACACGGAAAAAGAAAAGCTAAGGAGGACAATGACAGGAGAAACGGGAGTTCCGGCACTCCATATCTTGTTTAATGTCCCCCCCGCCGGAGTACTTCCCTGGTCGATTGGTGTCTGCAGTCTCCTCCCTAAAGGAGGAGATAATAATAATAATAATAATAATAAATAATGTCATACTATGTTATTATGACATTAATACTTAATTTTTTGTCTAACTTCATGAATTTCATGCCATACACCACATACGTTGGTTTAACGTTGACATTTGGAGTGAAATTTATGTCTGGAGGAAGTGAAATGGTTATTTAACAGATAATTATTAGCCATCTCTAATATATTTATTTTATTATTAACCAACACCGTTGCGTATCGAACTCGGGAATTGACAAAACACATTATTTTATGGATAAACAAAATTACGTCATCAAACAAAATGCGTGGGTCTAAGGTACAGTGCTTACAAGAAGTCTCACGCCTCTGTCTCGTCCCAAGCTAGTCTGTTAGGTATAAAATGGGCGGTCCTTATGGCAGCGGAGGTGTGTTCGGATTGGTGCACATAACTGCTCTAACCCAATCAATGACATCATTATTAGGTCACTTCTGTAACATTTTAGTGTTAAAATACGAATGATTAAGAAGCAGAATGAACAAGTTTCGGGATGTTGGGATGGTTATAGAGCAATCCTAGTCATCATAACATTAGCTGGGCATTACATTATACCGTCTCAATATATACTGTAGACTATAGAGAACGACTAATTCGACAAATATCCCAAATCATGGCATGATACCTAAGTTATTTTGACGCAGGTCTAAATTATTTGCTCAAATGCAATTATTGATATTAAGTAATTGCTGGGAATTGTTGTTAATATTGCTGTTTGTGATACATATCCTACGTGACGAATCTAATGACCAAATTCCTCAGTGAACCTCTCACGCGGCTCGCATTTCGAGGAAGTCACGGTCGTCTCACTAATAGATAGTTTATCCATTGTTTTAAGTGGTAACCTATTAAGCGAACTATATTAAACCTCTCCTATCTTATGAAAGTCATTAGTCTAAAACAAGACTGGTGGGCCGTGAATCAGAGAAATTTGCATTTGATTTGTTCATCGTAATTATTACGTAATATAGTATACTGTTATAGTAGTATATAAGAGTTTATTGAGCATATCATATGACAATTCCCATAAACATGTGATGACCTCGATGTTGCCAGTTTTTATTTTTTTCCTGAAACTATTACCTTTTCATAGTTTGTTTCAACAATGCATATATTATCATCTCCACGAGCGTAGACATTACAAGAAAAGATTCTAACTAAGGATAAGTAAAGTTCTTTCATGGTCACAATATATACTTTTATAGATGTCAACATAAAAACATAATAAAATTCTATATTAACATAAATATATATTCGATACACATTTACGTCATAGCTTTAACATCAGTATTTTGTATAGCTTCCTCCAGCATCAATAATTTCTTGCAATCGTTGCGGCATAGAAGAGGCAAGATTGTAGGGAATGTTTGGTGTTCGGCGTAAGCTCTCCCAACTATTCCTCGTGTGAGCTAAAAGTGCTTCAAATGTTCTTTCATTGCGTTGCTCCCATTCGTTAATCATTATTGCCCAAAGGTTTTCAATCGGATTCAAATCAGGAGAACGTGGTGGCAGAATTAGATTAATAGTCTCTGGGTGATCTTCGTACCACGCTCTCACAACGTTACTCCTATGAATGGGACTGTTATCTTCCATTAAGTAAAATGGTTCCGGTGCTGGAACCAGATACGCACGAACACTGGGTAGCAGCACCTCTTCCAGTATCTGGCAATATTGCTGTCCAGTAAAGCGTCCATCTACTTGAGTCAATTCTCCGACACCATAGCCAGACATCCAGCCTCACACACCGAGATTGATGTGACCACTACATTTGCTCGGGAAAACATTTCCTTCTTCATAGCGTTTTCCGCGCTGCCTCCAACAATGCAGGGAACCATGACTATCTGTTGCAAATGTTTTTTTGTCACAGTACACAACTTTTCTCCAGAATTCTTCCTCCTGCGGCAAGTATTGCAAGGCAAATCCCATCCGCGCCTCTTTATGCTCAATCGTCAATGTAGGTTTTATAGATGGACGGCGAGAAAAATACCCTGCCTCGTGAAGTCTGTTGTTCACTGCATTTGCGCTACAACGAAGGTTCAGGTCTCTGTAAATATGCGTCGCTGGAACAAACGGATGCTCTCTGGCATGAATACAATCGCAGCATCTTCCTCTTGAGATGTTGAACGCGGAGGACCAGACCTCGGCAAAGTAGCGATTGAGTTTTCTGCTTCATACCGATGAATCCACCGTTCCACAGTGCTTCGATGAACGTCTAGTCTTCTTGATATTTCTTATTGGCATACCATATTCATGCAATGTCACCATTGCTCCCCGCATTGCCTGGGTCGTCTCGTGGTGCACAGACGGCCTTTCCAGCTTTGTGTAAATGGCTTATGTAAAGCGTGCTGGGACGATAAAGGAAATGAGGATACCATGCACCCATCTAGGACGTTTTGGTGCCGACATTTTGGCGCTGGACGTTTTGGCGCCGCCGTTTGGGCGCCACCGTTTGGGCGCCGCCGTTTGGGCGCGGAGCCGGTTTGGCGCCGCCGTTAATTAGTATTAAGTATTAAGTAGTAATACTTGGTTATTAACCTGAAGTGCTGTCTGTCTTTTCAGATAAGTTGTGTTGTTGCCCTTAATAGCATAAATGTCTGAAATATATCAAGTAAGAAAGGGAAACAGAAGTTTTCACATAATGGATATTTGTATGTTTGATAAATGTAGCAAGCGCGACCCTTCGTTACTTTTTTGGCGGTGCGAGCAAAAGAGTCAGTGTATTATAAGGTGTATATATAATATGGGTACTTTTCCGTTATCTGCCCCATTGACGATTGGTTAGGTTCAGTCATGATATTTTCGTTAAAACTAACAAACATATCACAACTTAACCTAACCAATCGTCACTGCCCGGTTAGGTCAACTCTACGCCCTTGACGATTGGTTAGGTTAAGTCGTGATATTTTCGTTAGTTTTAACAAAAATATCACGACTTAACCTAACCAATCGTCAAACGGCGCCCAAACGGTGGCGCCAAAACGTCCCATTCCGACCATGCACCCCTTCTGAAATTGTTTTCGGTTGTGAAGGGTACCAACCCTTCGAATGGTAATAATAATCAGCCAATTTCCTAATTTGTTGAACATATGCATAAAAAATTCGTCTTAAAAGCCAAGGACCAAAGATTGTCAGCAATAGTTTATATCCCAACTAAATATAGTCAGCCATCAAGAGTATAGTCATATTTTATTTCCATAACTACTCATGACTATTCTGTCATAGTAAATAACCTTATTATGACTTAGGTAGTAGTGGTAATTCTGAGTGGCGGCCTCTAGCCACATACGTTAAACCTATCAGTGCGTCTAAAACCAGACTCTTCTGTTTCTGTCAATTCATTGTTAGTTTAAGGTATTTTGCTCTTTGTCTTTCTAGGTCTAGGGCATTAAATAAATATTTGAGTTTGTGTTTAGCATTTCATATGAATTTCTCTCCTCTCCCTTAACCCATCCCCGCGTTCATTTTAGCCCCCTCTCCCTTTCCTCCTCCCTTCGTAATTCCCCACCCAAGCTCGTTTCCTTCGACATAGCAACGCTTACCTCCATCCTCATTCCACTTCCTTCATTAAACCTATTATCGCTTTTACTGTCCCTTCCTTCCATCCTTCAATGCCAGCGTTCTTAAACCTAACATATAAATTATGTAATATGGAATCTAACACCTTAGATCTCTACGCATTCATGTTACTTGAAGACGCCTGTGTCTTAGGGGAATCTAAGTGTTGAGAGTGGGCTTCGGGGTAGTCTATAGATTATTACAGATGACCTTGAACGCTCCAACTATTTAAAAATGATTATTTATTACGCACGTCATATGGCATAATAGACACATGAATTTAAGTATCTCTTACACTATAGGAATGGAATTGAATCCTACGAGAGTTAAAAAGTCGCAAAATATGATAGATTAGTTTGTATTAAGAGGTCACTAAGAGAAAAGGATTTGGGGTAGAGCGGAAAGCAGAGAGTATATTTTCCCCGAGTTTCGGTTATTATTAACATTATATGGATACATTGCAGATGTCCCTACTGAAGACCTCTGATGGGATGCGGTGTGATCAGAGAGAGAGAGAGAGAGAGAGAGAAGAGAGAGAGAGTTACAAGGAGTTACAAGGAAAAGAAGTACCTCAAAAGGCCTTGCGGCCCATACCGAGGAGGTACCAATGGCAACGGGTGCCACGGAAAATTTTCTACACACTCAAATAGTGTGCAAGATTTGGTCTAACCTTTTCTTGAAATGATCCACAGAGGAACTGTTCACAACTTCTGAAGGTAAATTGTTCCACGTGTCACAGATTTTATACGTAAAGTAATTCCCCCACACAGTAGTCCTAAACCGTTTCAAATCCAACTTCCAACCATTGTTGCGAGTTGGGTTATCATTTAAACTAAACATGCTACTAAAATCGACATCGTTGAACACGTGTAAGAACTTGAAAACCTCGATGAGTTTGACCACGCAGCCTCCGAGTTTCCAGCGAAAACAAGTTCAGGGCGCGTAACCGTCGATTGTAGCCCATATGCCTAACGGAAGGGATTAACTTTGTGGCCCTCGCCTGCACTCGCTCCAGCTTCTCAATATATTTCCTGAGGGTGGGCGACCAGAACTGCACAGCATACTCCAGGTGCGGCCGAACAAGGGAATTGTACAGAGAGAGCACAATCTCCTTGTTCCGAAACTGAAATTGCCTCCTGATATAACCCACAGCTTCTGGGCTTTTTTTTTCCACCTCTACGCACTGTTTCGTAAACTTAAGGTCGCTGCTAATTAGCACACCCAAGTCCTTTTCCAAATCAGTCTCCTCGATATTACTCCCCAACATCGAGTAGTCCGACTTGGATTGGCGTAGCCAATGTGCATCACTTTGCATTTACCCAAGTTAAACGGCATTTTGCCATTTTTCGGACCACTCTCCTATCCTACCTAGGTCCGCACGCAGTTGCTCGATCGCTTCGGGCGTCCCAACATTGGCCCCAAGCCTGGTGTCATCAGCGAATTTGGCGATCCGACTGACGATGCCACCGTCGATATCATTTATGTAAATGATAAAAAACAGTGGCCCAAAACGGAACCCTGAGGAACCCCACTAGTGACCGAGGCCCAACCCGAACTAACCCCTTTAATTACAACCCTCTGCCGCCTATTCTTCAGCCAGTTTTTCAATCCACCTAGAGAGAAAGCGAGTAGAGAGTGAGAGTAGAGAGTGAGATTAGAGAGAGAGAGAGAGAAGAGAGAGAGTAGAGAGTGAGAGTAGAGAGAGAGTAGAGAGAGAGAGAGAGAAGAGAGAGAGAGTAGAGGGAGTAAAGAGTGAGAGTAGAGAGTGAGAGTAGAGAGTGAGTAGAGAGAGTGAGAGAGTGAGAGTGAGAGAGTAGAGAGAGTGAGAGTAGAGTACAGAGTGAGTAAAGTGGGGGGAGGGGTAATCACTATAAACCGAAAATACTTCTATCTATAATTTTGCGAACAGGAAAACAAAAGCACGAGACCATCGGACCGCAAAAGAAAAATAATGCACCGACTGATGATCCAAAATGAATACCTGAAATATTAAAGTTTAGTATGAATCCGTTTTCAGTACCCCTAAAACGATGATGATGATGATATGATGATGATGATGATGATGAATGATAATGATAATGATGATATAATATATGCTAAAATTCACTTTTTGGAGAATTATAAGGAGAAAATAACTTATTTTACACCGGAAGATATAATACGCGTTGTAAAACTGAAATCACATTCGGCAGTAGATCAGGACAAACGAAACGCGACAATGATTATTAAAACTAAAATTGAAATAGTTCTGCCCCTGTATTAGATATGGAGATCTCTAGACACGGGAGAAATACGTAAACATCCTGAAGAGAGCGAACGCTGTTTCTATATATAAAAGAGGGAACATATATTAAGCGAAGAACTATAAGACCAGCGTTTTTTGACATCCAATCTCACCAAAATTTTCGAAACAATAGAGAAAAAATCTACTTTATGGAGGCAGAGGAAAGATTCAGAGAACTAACATGGATCAGGAAGATAGTCTAGCATAATTAATATAACAACAATGAAAACACTAATTTATATGGATACCAGCTTTGAGTTAATTATAATAGAGAGTTTCTAGCACAACCCTAAATTTGTTTTGTAACATCTTTTGAACTGTTACATAAGTTACCACTAACATGCTCAGCTTTGCAAATGTTTGTTAACCACAATATCTCGAGATAATTAGACACACTCATTGCGGTCTTACAAAAAGAATTAAAAACTGTTATAATCCAGTTATCGAAGTTAATCATGTCCTGCCATGTCTTCTAAATTATGAGCTTCATGGTAAGAAAATGTGGCTCTGCAGAATCATTGTAATTTTTCGTTTTTATTTTAAATCTTTCCTTAATATTACCTGTATTATGTAAAAAAATTTCTTACCAATAAATTTTTTCCTACTAAAACAATGAGAGAGAGAGAGAGAGAGAGAGAGAGAGAGAGAGAGAGAGAGAGAGAGAGAGCTTTTAAATCACACCTTTTAAATGGTTTGTGGGTAAGGGCTTCACGTATGTTATTTTAGTCCAGGGTAGTTTATGTTGAGGTGTTAACGTAACTTGCACTTGGGACTGTTAATTGTAAGACAACTACCATAGCTGGGACTGACACACGTTATCCCCTGCATACTCTATATATATCTATATACAGTATGTCTCTATATATAAATAGATAGAGTGATTAACACAAAGATAAGTGTGAACGTCATTAATGGGGTTAGAGCAATTATGTGCACCAATCCGAACACACCTCCGCTGCCATAAGGACCGCCCATTTTATACCTAACAGACTAGCTTGGGACGAGACAGAGGCGTGAGACTTCTTGTAAGCACTGTACAGGACTGAATATGCGTTTTACATCAATATTCATCGTTTGCATATAGATTATACATTTGAAAAGTTATATAATTTATACTGAGAACATAAATTTAAAATTATTCCATCAACAAAATTTAACTATGTAATGTTTAGATTCAGCATATTTGTTTTGGGAATCCGCAAAAGACAGTATTTTATGCATATACAAAATTACACCATCAAACAACATGGGCAGTGTCTATTCCATGAACTTCGATGGGCGTAGTTACAATACCCCACCGTATATAAAGAGATCGAACTAGAATGGCATTCATTAGTTGCAAATTCAAGTGATTTAAGTTCCTTATAAACGACTTCGTCTGAATTAATTCGACATGTCGAAATTTACTTCCGATAATTTTTTAACGTTACTAAATAGTGCTATTTTTCTCTCATATCATCAGTTGAAGTTTTTTTTTAATTATTTTATTTATATTCATAATATAAATGCATTTCATATTTCATATTCTCCATGAGGTAGAGAATGTATCATGTTCGAATTTGACATTATTTAAGAAGCAAACACGATTATGCCCATGTCCTGTAAGTAAATGCTTGATATCATGTGCAGTTTTTATTCATTGTACGGGAAACGTCATTCATTTATAAAATATTTCTTGCTTAGAAAACATGTTAATATTTATTTTCTAGTTGATTCAATATAACATTTCTTTATATATATATATATATATATATATATATATATATATGTAATAAACAGGAACACCAGAGAAAAAATAAGCATCCTTCAAAGTTTAATCAATACCAACGTTTCGGAATGCACTAATTTCATCTTCAGGGCTAAAATAATAATTTACGAAGATCTCAGTAAATCGGTCCATACAAATTTACCTTTTGGCAAACCATCTAATTCTCTCATATGTAACCATGCACACAACAATAACCACCCAATTTCACAGTCTAGTTACGTCATACTTACTGCCGGAAGTTCTAACCTTAAGCTTAAAATTAAGGAATCTTTGTTCATTTATAAATTAAAATCAGACCTCAGTTCTGATGAATCATCGGTAGATCTGCTATGTTTTAGTTAAGGTACTTGTTTATTTATTTTATCCATTTACCTTTTAGTTTTAACGCTTTTATATTTTTTCCTAGCTACTTTTTATAATTTTAACTTTATTTTAATTTCATCTATTTACCTTTTAGTGTTAATGCTTTTACATATTCTTAGCTACCTTTTTATAATTTAAACTTTATTTTAAATTGTTATTAAGTAACTTGCATTTGCAATTTGTACTTTGTATCTATATGTGAATGGTTTTTATTATTTTACCCATGAAGATGAAACTAGTGCATTCCGAAACGTTGGTACTGATTAAACCTTGATGGATGTTTATTTTTTCTCTGGTGTTCCTGTTTATTATTAAACTGCGTTTTCCACGCCAACAATCAATAGCCGAGATATTCTCTCTCTCTCTCTCTCTCTCTCTCTCTCTCTCTCTCTCTCTCTCTCTCTCTCTCTCTCTCTCTATATATATATATATATATATATATATATATATATATATATATATATATATATATATTTTATATATATATATATATATATATATAGAGAGAGAGAGAGAGAGAGTTACAAGGAAAAGGATTACCTCAAAAGGCCTTGCGGCCCTTACCGAGGAGGTGCCAACGGCAACGGGTGCCAGGGAAAAATTCATACACCCTTAAATAGTGCAAGATAATGTTATAATGTTTCAGACCAACAAAGACCCTAGGATCCACTCATGGCTGGTCTACCTAACTGTGTTCGTAATTGTGTATTGTGTATGTCCTCCGTGGTGGCGGAGGGGACCTACAATTTTACGTGGGTTCCGAACCACAAGAACATAAGAAATTTATGTAAAAACTGCCTGTACATTGGCAACGACCAATTTTTACAAAACTAAATAATTATCAATTTAAAACTAATTAATTATTGATTTAAAACTAAAGATAGAATCTCTGGATCCAGAGGATCAAGTCATAATAGACTACTATCCACAAATATGTTACACTCTATATCTATTTATAACCGACATGCAAATATATCAGATCCAAAGAATCCAGTCAATTTCATTACGGTATCCATCAATACCAGTACCTTGCCAACCAAAAATAAGTCACGGTCCATATCGATTGCGGACCAAGTCAAAATTTACAACCATACACATTACAATATATATAGTTAGGAGGAAAAGTGTAGGTGTGGCTGTAAAGACTGTACAGTAATGTAGAAATGTGTGTGTGTGTGTGTGTGTGTGTGTGTGTGTGTGTGCAGCCATTTTGGGTCTCCCATTTCAAGGTGTTTGTGGGGCAAGTGAAGATCATGAGTTTTTCAATACCTCACAGTACTATCGGGGGCACCGCTCGGCAGAGGAATCTCTTTAAATGGGGTGTGTAAGGACAGAGAGTATCCCCTAACCCAAGATGCTGCCTCCCTATATCCCACAACACTTGTGTTGAGCTGTGGGATCTATCACCACAAAGCCTTAATTTTACTACCTTAAACTATACCAAATCTATCAACATATGCGTCTAATCGATTTTTAAACATGTTTATAGACGTGCTACTAATTACTTCTACCGGCAAACTATTCCAGCTATTTACTATTCTATGCGTAAAAAGGTTTTTGGCAACTGCTGTCTCGAACCTTCTACTTGTCAACTTACACCCGTTATTTCTAGTCCTATTATATTGAGATATTTCGAAAAAGCTATCTCTATCTACGTTATCGAACCCATTCATAATTTTGAAAACCTGGATTAGATCACCCATTAGCCTCCTAGTCTCGAGTGTAGTCAATTTTAACTCCTTAAGCCTATCCTCGTACGACTTTGACCTAAGCGACGGAATCATCTTAGTTGCTCGTCTTTGAACTCTTTCGATTTTGTCTATATCTTTGCGCATATGCGGATTCCAAAATTGGACCGTGTACTCCAAATGGGATCTAACTAATGATTTATAAAGAGGAACTATAATATCGCGCGATTTGTACTCAAAATTTCGAGCTATAAAACCTAACACTTTGTTCGCTTTATTGACCGCTGCTGTACTTTGTTCCACTACTTTTAAATCACCAGTGACTATAACTCCTAAATCTTTTTCCTGCTCTACGCTTGTTAAATCTTTCCCTGACATACTATACGCAAAATTACCGTTACGCGAACCTATATGCAAAATTTTGCACTTATCAACGTTAAATCTCATTTGCCATGTGACTGACCAATCAACGATTTTATTCAGATCTTCCTGGATTTTACCTCTATCTTCGTCATTAATCGCCCTACCACCCAGCTTCATGTCATCCGCAAACTTTGAAACTGTACTGACTAGGCCGACATCTAATATATATATAAGAAAAAGCAAGGGGCCCAATACAGAACCCTGAGGAACGCCACTCGCTACATTAGCCCAACACGACTCCGCTCCATCAACGGCCACCCTCTGTTTCCTACCTCGCAACCACTCTTTTAGCTAATTTATTACTACACCCCTGATTCCATGAGCCTTAGATTTTTCAATGAGTCTTTTGTGCGGCACGGTGTCAAACGCTTTTTGAAAATCTAAATACACTACATCAACCGCCCGATGTCTATCGTAAACGTCAACCACGCTTTGGAAAATTTTGAAAGATTAGTTAAGCAAGATTTGTTTCGCCTAAAACCGTGCTGCGTATTTCTAACTACAGGGTGTCCCATAAGTCCGGCATCATAGGAGAAATTCACATTTTTCTATTTCTACAAACCATAATTCATATGCTCGGGATGCCAATTTCCCGTCCACCATTCTGTTCAGTGACGAGGCTGTTTTTTATGGAAATGGTGAGGTAAATCGACAGAACACCCGCTACTGGTCTCAAAACAACCCTCACTGGTATACCTCTTCAAAGGAACAAGGTGCATCTCGGGTGATGGTATGGTGTGGCATTTGGAAGGATCGCATCATAGGCCGCCTCTTTTTCGATGAACATGTCACTGGAGGCACCTACCTACGTATGCTCAAGGAAGAAGCATTTCCCAGTGTCTTGAACGAAGAAGGAAATTTCCCAACATGGTTCCAGCAAGACGGCGCTCCTGCACATTACAGCACCCAAGTAAGGGAATACCTGTACTAACAATTCCCTGGTCATTGGATAGGACGTCGAGGGCCTGTGGAATGGCCAGCTAGAAGCCCGGATCTCACGCCACTAGATTTTTATCTCTGGGGCCACTTGAAAGCGCTGGTATACGCAGAGAAAATTAGGAGTGTTGAACATTTGCGGCAGCGCATTATTGGGGCATGTAACACCATTACTCCTGACATCATTCACCATGTGCTTGCTGACTGGGTATCACGTCTGAATTTGTGTATTGAAAACAATGGTGGACATATTGAGCACGTTCTGTAAATAAAAGCTTTTGTTTTGCCTTTTTTTATTATTTTTCCTATGATGCCGGACTTATGGGACACCCTGTAGTTTATGCAATTCTAAGTGTTCGACTATACGATCCCTAATTATTGATTCCAGTAGCTTACCTACAACAGACGTTAAACTGATTGGCCTATAATTTCCCGCCGCACCTTTATCGCCTTTCTTAAAGATAGGTGTTACGTTTGCTAACTTGAAATTATCTGGTACGCATCCCTCAGAAATAGACGCATTAAAAATCTTTGTTAGCGGCACAATAATGCTATCTTTTAATTCTTTTAGTTGTATGGGATATATGGAATCCGGCCCCGGTGATTTACGCGTTTTCATTTTATCAATATAGCGCATTACTTCCTCTTCACTAACCACGATATTATCCAAAATATTACCATTATCAAAAGGTATTATGTCTATGACCGTAGGGATATTCGTTACATCTTCTATAGTAAAAACTGACGTAAAAAATTCGTTTAGCAAGGTAGCCATTTCCTCGTTTTCAGAAACTAGATCTCCGTTTACATTTTTCAAAGGCCCCAAGACACTTTTTACTGGATTTATATTATTTACGTATTGAAAGAATCGCTTGGGGTTTTCTTTACCGTCACGAGCTATGGAGATTTCAAATTCGCGCTTGGACTTTTTTATTACACTTTCGCTTCACGCCTTAGAGATATGTAGTTGTTTCGTAACCACAAATTGTCTTTATCGCACTTATGTAGCCTATAAACCCTATTTCTACTCTTTATAATGTCTCTTACTCTAGAAGTAAACCACAAGGGCTTGTTGTTTACTTTCGCACGCTTAATTTTGTACGGTACACATTCCTCATTTATAGTCCTAAATACTGTTTCGAACGATTCCCACATTAGTTTTGCGTTGGAGTTCCCCATTATGTTTTCCCAATTGACGTGTGACAATTTATTTCGAAATTTACAAAAGTCTGCGGTCTAACCTTTTCTTGAACTGATCCACAGAGGAACTGGAGCCTTTTCCGAAATTTGGACTGTTTCCTATTTTTATGAAAATAAGATATTTAATGTAGATTTTTATGCTGATTTAAAAAATGTAAGTTTTTTTTTTTTGAGAAATTATTATTTTAAAAGTTACACGGTGTTCGAGGTTACACATATATATATATATATATATACACAGGGCGTCCCAAAAAAATGTATACACACTTTAACAGCTGATAGCTCAATTGATGTTTCTCTCTTTCCAAGTTAAACCCATTAGAATTAATAATGGCAGTCAGACTAAGCTTTGAACAAAGGAAATTCATTCTAAAATGTTACTGGAAGTGTGAAAACGCAGTTGAAGTGCAAAGACAGTTTAGGAGGGAGTTTCAAACAGATCCACCAACGCGACTTACCATCACTCAAATTAGAGATAAGTTTGAAGCCGATGGAACTGTTCAGAATGTCCACAAGAAGCGTTCCGGAAGACCACGGACATCGACAAGCCCCACAAAGCAAGAAAGAGTACTGGAAACGTATCACCAAAGTCCAAGAAAATCTGTGCGGCAAGCGAGTCGTGAGGTAGGAATTTCAGAATCGTCTGTCCAACGCATTTTGAAGCGCTGTCAATGGAAAAGTTACATTCTAAGATTAGTCCATGCTATTAATGAAGATGATCCGGACCGAAGAGTGGAGTATTGCGAGTGGTACTTGGCACGATGTGGATGTGGATTGGACGAAGGGGTTTCGTAGAATACCCTCCGCGTTCAACAGACCTCACACCACTAGACTTTTTTTTATGGGGATACTTAAAAGACAAAGTCTACGCTATAAAACCTGCAACAGTCGCTGAATTGAGAGCAGCCATTGAACGAGAATGCACACAAATACCAAACGAAATGTTTCGTGATGTTTGAGATTCCATTGCTTCGCGTTATCAGCAGTGCCTGGACCAGAACGGACGTCAGTTTGAAAACAGGCGTTGACAAAACAATTAAATAATGTCTGTAGATTCTATTACATTTTGAAAATGAAATGTATTTTAATAAACACTGCCTTTATAATTATTTAAAGTGTGTATACATTTTTTTGGGACGCCCTGTATATATATATATATTTTTTTTTTTTTTGCTACCCGCACGAAGGGTAGAAAAAATAACTGAATGCCCGGTTAGGTCAACTGAATACTGGGTTAGGTTCATTGAATACCTGGTTAGGTCAACCCTACGCCCTTGACGATTGGTTAGTTTAGTCGTGATATTTTCGTTAGTTTTAACGAAAATATCACAACTAAACCTAACCAATCGTCAAGGGCGTGGTGATTTTAATTTCCCATTCATGAAATAAAAAAGGATAGGAAAAAATATATGTATACAGCAGGACAAGGGGGGCACACGAGAAGACTAGGAGCAGGTAAAAATGCTACTAGCTTTAGCTGATGAATTTATGTTAACGCAAGAAATAACGGAAAACACAAGAAAAAACAACTGCCTAGATTTGGTATTCACAAACAACAGTAATCTAATTGATAATGTAGAAATATCCCCAACTATGATATCAGACCACAACATCATTGAAATACCAACTAATATAAAGGTAACAGGAAAGGAAAGAACACGCACAACAGAAAGAAGCAAATTCGAAATTTTTAATTTTCACTCCAAAGCTAAACTGGGAAGATGTGACATCCAGCATGGAAGTAATAGATTGGAAAACCATTTTCGAGGCCAAGACAACGGAAGCGATGCTAATGACGTTAGAGGAGACGACGTTAGAAATTGTGGAAAACCATGTCCCAAAGATACAACAAAGAGGAAAGAGAAGCAGGTTCGAAAGACAAAAGAGGGCACTGTTCCGAAAGAGAAAAAGAGTGACTGCAAAATTAAGTAATTGTAAAGATAACAACATCAGAAAAATATTAAATGATAAACTACAAAGTATCGATGTCGTCATACAGGAACTAATCGAGAAGCATACAGAAAAAGATGATGACGCTATAGAAGCGATAAAGGCTAACTCAAAGTACTTCTATAATTTCGCAAAAAGAAAGTCGAAAAACCATGCGACTATCGGACCTTTAAAAAATGAGAACAGTGATTTATCTGATGATCTAACAGAAGTATCTGAAATATTAAGAGCTCAGTATGAATCATCTTTCAGTATCCCAAAAACTGACAAATTGATATGCGATAGAAACGCGTTCTTTGAAGAAGAACCACAAGGGGAAAGTATAACGGATTTCGACTTTACGACGGATGATATTACACAAGCCATAGGGAAACTAAAAACACACTCAGCGGCAGGACCGGATAAATGGAATGCCACACTGATCAAAAACTGCAAGAATGCAATCGCTGAGCCCCTATACTGGATATGGAGACGATCATTAGACACTGGAGAAATACCGGGCATCCTGAAGAGCGCGAACATAGTCCCAATATATAAAGGAGATCGATCCGAGGCCAAAAACTATAGGCCAGTATCGCTTACATCTCATCTCACTAAAATATTTGAAAGAATAGTTAGACAGAAAATCTATGACTTTTTGGAAACTCAGAAAAAATTCAATGATAACCAACACGGGTTTCGGTCAGGCAGATCATGCCTATCACAACTAATAGAACACTACAACATTACTGATTCACTTGAAAGTAATGAAAACTATGATGTACTCTACACAGACTTTGCTAAAGCGTTCGACAAGTGTGACCACGGAATCATAATACATAAACTGAAATATATGGGAATAATAGAAAAAGTAGGGAAATGGATATATAATTTCCATAGTGAGCGGAGGCAAGTCGTTACAGTACAAGGAGTATCTTCATCAGAATCAGAGGTCCTCAGTTCGGTACCACAAGGAACAGTATTAGCTCCACTACTCTTCATAATCATGCTAAATGACATACATGAGGACGTTACTATTGACAGCACAGTAACATCCTTTGCGGATGACACAAAGATCAGTAGAAAAATAAGAAACCCAGAAGACATAGGATCTCTACAAACCGACATAAACAAAATCTACAAGTGGACGGAAGACAACAATATGAAGTTTAACACAGAAATTTCAGCTATTACGGTACGGAAAAAAAGAAGACCTAAAATCCATGGAATATTATACTCCAAATGGACAGGAAATTCAGAGAAATTCCAGAGCAAAAGATTTAGGGGCTGTAATGACTGATGATGCGAAATTTGAAAAACAAAATAAGATAGCAGTAAACAGAGCAAAGAGAATAACGGGTCAGATATTGAGAACCTTTAAACGAAGGAATGGGAATGTAATGATTCCTCTACTGAAAACCCTGCTAATACCCAAATTGGAATACTGCTCGGTCCTAACATCCCCATATAAAAAAGAAGACATTAGACAGCTGGAGGGGATCCAAAGAAGCTTCACAGCCAAGATCAATGGGTGCAAAGAACTAAATTACTGGGAAAGGTTACGAGAACTAGACCTATATTCACTGGAAAGGAGAAGAGAGAAATACACTATTAATTACACTTGGAAAATAATGGAGAAACTAGTCCCTAATCTTACTCTGAATCCCATAACTCCCCAAACAACGGTGGAAAGTAGAAGCGGTAGACTGTGTCGTATCCCCAAATTGAAGGCGAGACAGGGAACATCCTTAACCCTGAAAGAAAATAGTTTTGTAGTGAGAGGACCAAAACTGTTTAATCAGTTGCCCAAAGACTTAAGAAACACGAAGGGAGTTGCAGTGGAAATCTTCAAAAGAAGACTAGACACCTGGCTCAGAACAATCCCCGATGAGCCGGGCGTACCTGGCTATGTGAGGTGGAGAGCGCAAGAATCCAACTCACTATTTCACCAGCCCAACTCGAGAGGAGGGGCGACAAGCTTGACCTTCGCGAAATTAGAAATCATCGCGCGGAATCTTTGTAAGGTTGTAAGGTAAGGTGTATACAGTATATATATATATATATATAATATATATATATATATATATATATATATACAGGGTGGGCGGAAAGTAGCTCCCTATTTTGGATTGGTAAAAAAATACGTATATTATCCATTTATTTCAGAAGAAATAATATGAAAAGGTAGGCATACATGGTAGGTTTTCTCTAAAATTCAATGTGGGCTCCAACTCTTTCCACCAGCTTCTGGAACCGCCCAGGAATGGCGTCCACTGACTTTAGCAGGAACTCCGGCGAGATGGAGGACATGACTTCCCGAATTCGGTCCTCCAGTTCTTCCAATGTCCTCGGTTTGGTGCGGTAGACTTCTTCCTTTACCCACCCCCAAAGAAAGAAGTCGCACGGTGTCAAGTCGGGGCTCCTGGCTGACCATTGATGTGGACCACGACGACCCATCCAACGCCCAGGGAAGTGGGCATCCAGCCACTCACGGACAACAAGAGCGAAGTGCGGAGGGGCGCCATCTTGCATAAATATCAGATCGTCGATGTTCTCCCATGTGCTGACAACCGGCCAGACCTCGTTTCGCAACATAGCAAGGTACCGCTCAGCATTCATGGTGTTGCGCAGAAGGAACGGGCCCACAACCTGATCTGAGGTCATACCACACCACACCGTTACACTGAACCGATTCTGCCGTTTTTCAGCGGTAACCATGGGATCCTCTCCTGCCCAGTAGTGGCAATTGTGGCGGTTGACAAAGCCTCCGACGTGGAACACCGCCTCGTCGCTCCAGAGGATGTTGCGGAAGAGATGGGGCCAGTCTTCATGCCAAGCCAGCATGATTTCCCCGAACTCCATGCGAATGTCGCAGTCCTCGTCCGAGAGAGATTGGCAGTAATGCGGCTTCCACGCACGCCAGTTCAGCTCCTTCTTCAGCACAGTTCGCACTGAGTAGCGGAGAGTCCACTTTCCCGAGCTGCCTGGCGAGTTGACTTTCGTGGACTCCGTGCGAACATTTCCTGAACTGCCTGCACCGTCTCCTGGGCCCTGGATGTCGAAGGGCGACCACATCTTCGAACATCTGCCACAGACCCCGTGGTCATGAGCTTCGAGTGGCAGTTCTTGATTGTTTTCGGGTCCACTTGGGCACGTGGTCCGTGAATGGCCCGCCACCATCTTTGAACTCGAACGACAGATTGCCAAACTTCGTACCGTGCCGCCAACTGGGCACGCTCCTGCAGTGTTAAACGCTCAGCCATGTTACCCTTCAATCTGAAATGAAAAAAAAAAAATGAACGTTACAATTGTACCACTTTAGAGAACACAAAGAGAACACTTTAGAGAAAAAAAGATTACCGTTACAATTGTACCACTTTAGAGAACAAACCACAACAATATAACAATACAATCACAATTTATACATAATTTATATGTAATTTAAATTAGGGAGCTACTTTCCGCCCACCCTGTATATATATATATATATATATATATATATATATATATATATATATATATACAGGGTGTCCCATAAGTCCTGCATCATAGGAGAAATTCATATTTTTCTATTTCTCCAAACCATAATTCATATTTTTCTTATGCTCGGGATGCCAATTTCCCGTCCACCATTCTGTTCAGTGACGAGGCTGTTTTTTTATGGAAATAGTGAGGTAAATCGACAGAACACCTGCTACTGGTCTCAAAACAACCCTCACTGGTATACCTCTTCAAAGGAACAAGGTGCATCTCGGGTGATGGTATGGTGTGGCATTTGGAAGGATCGCATCATAGGCCCCCTCTTTTTCGATGAACATGTCACTGGAGGCACCTACCTACGTATGTTCAAGGAAGAAGCATTTCCCAGAGTCTTGAACGAAGAAGGAAATTTCCCAACATGGTTCCAGCAAGACGGCGCTCCTGCACATTACAGCACCCAAGTAAGGGAATACCTGTACCAACAATTCCCTGGTCATTGGATAGGACGTCGAGGGCCTGTGGAATGGCCAGCTAGAAGCCCGGATCTCACGCCACTAGATTTTTATCTCTGGGGCCACTTGAAAGCGCTGGTATACGCAGAGAAAATTAGGAGTGTTGAACATTTGCGGCAGCGCATTATTGGGGCATGTAACACCATTACTTCTGACATCATTCACCGTGTGCTTGCTGACTGGGTATCACGTCTGAATTTGTGTATTGAAAACAATGGTGGACATACTGAGCACGTTCTGTAAATAAAAGCTTTTGTTTTGCCTTTTTTATTATTTTTCCTATGATGCCGGACTTATGGGACACCCTATATATATATATATATATATATATATATATATATATATATATATACAGGGTGTCCGAGAATTATCTGTACAATATTTGGCTGTTATTAAAAGTCAACCATGAAGTATAGAAATTCCAGTGTTGTCCCATTTTACAGAGAATCTCATTAAGTTTTTTCTGATATCACGTTTTGACAAGTTTTTTAGAAATGTACGCGGGTGACAGACATTGATGATTTAAAAGCAAGAATCACAGCTGCTATTGAGCGAATTGATGTGGATATGCTGCAGCGTACATGGCAACATTTGGAGTATCGATTGGATGTTTTGCGAATCACTAATGGTGCACATATCGAATGTTTGTAACAACGTTACTTTAATAAAAGAAACTTTTGAAAATACAGATTCTAAATAATCTTGTTTAAGAATTTTACGTGTGTTATCAAGAATTTTATTAAAAGATGAAATTGTACAGATAATGTTCGGACACACTGGAATTTCTAAAAAACTTGTCAAAACTTGGTATCAGAAAAAACTTAATGAGATTCTCTGTAAAATGGGATAAAACTGGAATTTCTACACTTCATGGTTGACTTTTAATAACAGCCAAAAATTGTACAGATAATTCTCGGACACCCTGTATATATGTATATATATATATATGTGTGTGTGTGTGTGTGTGTATATATATATATATGTTAAACACAGACCGTGCATGGAACAAGGAACTCTTCTGGGAAAATTAAATCCACTATAGTCCGAATAAGTAATGGTAAATGACAAATACCATAGTTGTATTTGTCATTTACCATTACTTATTCGAACTATAGTGGATTTAATTTTCCAGAAGAGTTCCTTGTTCCATGCACGGTCTGTGTTTAACATATAAGTTTCTCAGGGGACCATTCTGAGTTTGTGTGTGTGTATATATATATATATATATTAGGGTGCCACACTCTATAGGGGCAGTTTTTAGAATTTGGAAATTTCGAATGGCCCTTAGTCATATTGTTTGGTTGGATGAGAAAACCCTAAATATGAAGTTTGAGCCCGATCGAAGTACATTTAGAGGTTCCGCATCGACCGTTTCTGTTGTACCGTGTGTTCGAAATAATGGATTTATCTGGGAAACCTGTAACCATGGCACTATTACATATATACAGGGTTGAAAAAAACCATGGTTTTTAAAAAAAAAAAAAACAATGGTTTTAAAAAAAAAAAAAAAACTTAACTCAGATAACTCAATTAGGTACTGGTACTCAGAAATTAGAATTGCTGACTGTCTCATTTTTTAATTGGAAGATGTTAGATGTAAGAAGTGCTAACTTCACAAAAATGAAAATAAACCTAATAACAACATTTATATTTGTAGCTACATGCGTTTATAATGTAATTGATACAGGTAACTTCAATCCTTTTATGTGCAATGCCACTATTAAATAGGCCTGCTAGTGCAAGGTAGCTATATTATATACTACCGTACATACTAGGCTACCCTGAACTGATGGTTTTTAGGTCTTATCAATATAAATATAAGTTTTAGTTTTAGAGCTATTAGTTTATGAATTAAATAATTTGTGTTGTAAAAATTGAAATTATAAAAAAACAAAAAAAAACAGAAAAACATGGTTTTTTAAATGGTTTAAACCATGGTTTAAACCATTTGGGTTAAACCAGCCAACCCTGCATATATATTGCTATAATTTATGCATTTCATAAATTTAAATATTTATAATTAATATTTGCTTCTCATTGTATATATTTTCACTACTTTTCAGCATTGAGATCTGGCAACAGCGCAACGCCGGGTTAGTGTGGTGAGTCACACTGTCACAGTCTTCAGTCAATCAGTCTCCTTCACGCATTCAACGCGTGATCATCTCGTGATGGCTACCGCAAGCTCACTGAGATCCAAGACCGAGATATGGCTAATCGGACACGCCAACCCAAGCCCCCTAACGGGAAACAGGTTACCTTCAAATGGTGAAGTGCTTCGCCGGTTTATACAGTTTCATAAGGTGCAAAAACAACTTCTAGCCGAGGCGGCGCGTAATGTGATCGTCGAGGTGTATACTTTCTGGGCTATGGCCAGAATCCCGACCATGACCTCCAAAAGCGCCGCGCGAAAACTGCTTAGACTTTACGACAATTGGCAGGCACTGCAGCGCAGCCGGAAGCGGTCCGGCGCCACAGGTGAGGCAGCCAGGGCGGCCTTCACCGAGGGACTCGATGACATTTTTGACGTGGCTCTCGACAACGCCCTCTCCGTCATCACCATCCAGGAGGATCGCGACTTCCTTCTTGCTCAACGCGAAAAGGGTCGCCGTGGTGTCATGTCCGGGGTGGACAAAATCCTCACTGGAATTGAGCAACGTGCATCCGCGCGTGAAGCTGCCAAAGAAAGGCAACGCCAAAAGCAATCAGAGCAATCACTGGCAACAGCAACCCTTACATCATCAAACTCGTCGTCGTCGCCTAATTGCTCGACAGAAGAGGAAACCAATCCACCTACAAAGCGCCGTCGCAAAAAGAACATTATGACTCAAGACCTAGCGTCGGCACTGGACCGGACCAAAACAAGCAACCGTGGAGCCGTTCAACTCATGAAAGCAGCTGCTTCCAGTCTGGATATTCAAGACACAGATGAACTGGCTCTCAGTCACGAGACGATTCGGCGTTGGCGATTGCGTCATCGAGGGGAAATCGCCAAAGAAGTGAAGATGACGTTCGATCCCAGTGTCCCGCTCATCGTTCACTGGGACGGGAAGATGGTCTCCGACTTCAGCGGCAAGAAGGTCGATCGCCTCGCCATAGTCGTGTCCGGCGACGGCGTCGACAAACTTCTCTCCGTGCCGAAGCTGCCTGCTGGAACTGGTCGCGCCCAAGCAGATGCTGTGCTGAACTCGTTGGATGACTGGGGAATCGCTGATCGTGTCGTCGGGCTCTCCTTTGACACGACAGCTGCCAACACGGGCGTCGTTTCGGGCGCTTGCGTCTTCATCGAGCAGGGCCTTCACCGCCAGCTGCTGAACCTGGCCTGTCGGCACCACATGCTAGAATTGGTGGCAGAGAAAGCCTTCATCGAGTGCATGGGCCCCTCCTCTGGTCCTGACATTAAACTGTTCTCGCGACTGAAGGAGCGCTGGCAATCCGTCTGCACCGACCAATTCAGCGCCATCTCCAAGGAAGACCTTACTAAGCCGCTGCTCAAGGCGCGAGACGATCTGATCGCGCGTTTCAAGGGTCACATCACCAAGGGCCAGCCGCGGGACGACTACCGAGAGCTCCTGGAGCTGGCGATCATAGCGCTTGGAGGCGTCCCCCAGCGAGGTGTGCGCTTCATGCGACCGGGCGCACTCCACCGCGCCCGGTGGATGGCCAAAGTGATATACGCCATCAAGCTCCACCTCTTCCGGCAGCAGCTCCCCATTAAGGCTCGCGAGGCCCGGGGCATCCTGCGCTTCGTAAACTTTGCGCTGCTGGTTTACATTCCGGCCTGGTTTACGGCGCCCCTTCCCGCCGCTGCCCCTCGAACTGACCTGGCGATGCTCAAGGCGCTGGTTGACTACGACAAGGTGGACAAGGACGTGTCCAAGGCTACCTCCCCTGTGTTTCGACGACATCTCTGGTACCTGAGTGAACACCTGGCCGCCCTCGCTCTCTTCGATGACGACACTCCGCTGGAGGAGAAGAGTCGAATTGCGACGGCCATCAAGGATGTCGAGGGCACCGAGGAGCCACCCAAGCGCATTGCCCTGGACGTCTGCCCGGAGGAGCTCGAGCGAAAGACAGTCGCAGACTTTTGCACGACATCCAGCACGCTTCTTTTCGAGCGGCTCGCGATCAATACTTCTTTCCTAGAGTTGGAGCCGGCTACCTGGTCGAACAATGCGTCCTACCTGGCGGGGAAACGCCGTGTCTCTACGTTGAGCGTTGTCAATGTCCGGGCGGAGCGAGGGGTCGCGCTGATGCAGAACTACAATCTCGCACTCACCAAGGACGAGGAGCAACGGCAGTACTTGATGCAAGTCGTTGAGAAGCACCGCAAAGAGCACCCGAGCGCCCGCAGCGGAAATCCTTAACGGGTTTGGGAGTACTTTATGGTATATTTGAATTTGCTTCATTTTTATAGGGTGTTACTCCTATTAATCCTGTATAACAATGTATAATCGTATATACTTTATTTCTTAGTTATTATTTTGATTTATATGGCCAGTAGGCTCAGTATATTACTATGATTAATACGGAATAAAATGTTTTTTATTTTAATAATATTAAGTTGTTTTGTTGCAATAAAATTGAAATTGATTTAATGATTTTGTATTATTAATAACATTACACACAGAGAATAGTATCCTGCTACCCAGGCATGGTGGGACAAGTTTATTCCAATTAATTATGAAATAATGTTGAACAATATTGTTAAGGTGTTTGCACTGTTTGCTAGTTGCGTATTGTGTTGTTATAAGCTGGTTGCCGGTTGGTGTGGTTTGGATTACAAAGCATAAACGTATTAAGGTGAAACTTTGAAAAAAAACTTTTGAACCGCGACAAAAATATTAATATAAAAAAAAATATTGGAGATGGAATAAACTTAATGCTATGGAAATATAGCTGTGACTGTCCTCTACGCCATGGTATATGATAGCATTTATATTGACATTGTACATGTTACTTTACCCCTTGGAGCTGGAGCAATTTCTTGGAGAAACTCATTACTTCTGACACGTGGTACGCCAGAGATGGTCGATGCGGAACCCCTAAATATCCTTCAATTTGGCTAAAATTTCATATTCAGGGCTTTTTCACCCAACCTAACAATCCCACAAAGGGCCGTCCTAAAAATCAAAAAATTATTTTTATGTGGCACCCTAATATATATATATATATATATATATATATATATATATACGTAAACTAGAACACCGTGTAACTTTTAAAATAATAATTTCTCCAAAAAAAAGACACATTTTTTAAATCAGCGTAAAAATCTACATTAAATATCTTATTTTCAAAAAAATAGGAAACAGTCCAAATTTCGGAGAAGGCCCAGGAACTTTTCACAACTTCTGAAAGTAGCCTGTTCCACGTGTCACAGATTTTATAGGTAAAGTAATTCCCACACACATTAGTGCTAAACCGTTTCAAATCCAACTTCCAAACATTGTTGCGAGTTGAGTTATTTAAACTAAACATGCTTCGGATCAAGTAAAGATAAGCACCCCCAGCCTTCTTTAATAGCCTTATTAGGCTAACTAACGAAAATATCACGACCTAACCTAACCAATCGTTCGGTCAACTGTACGCCCTTGACGATTGGTTAGGTTAGGTCGTGATAGTTTCGTTAGTTAGCCTTATAAGTTATAAGGCTAATTAAAGAAGGCTGGGGGTGCTTATCTTTACTTGATCCCATGCTTCTAAAATCGACATCGTTGAAACCGTATAAGAGTTTGAAAACCTCCATGAGTTGACCGCGCAACCTCCGAGTTTCCAGCGAAAACAAATTCAGGGCGCGTAAGCGTCGATTGTAGCCCATATGCCTAACGGAAGGGATTAACTTTGTGGCCCTCGCCTAAACTCGATCCAGCCTCTCAATACCTTTCCTGAGGGTGGGCAACCAAAACTGCACAGCATACTCCAGATGTGGCCGAACCAGGGAATTGTACCGAGCACAATCTCCTTGTTCCGAAATCGAAATTGTCTCCTGATATAACCCAACAGCTTCTGGACTTTCTTTTCCACCTCTACGCACTGTTTGGTAAACTTAAGGTCGCTGCTAATTAGCACACCCAAGTCCTTTTCCAAATCGGTGACCTCGATATTACTCCCCAACATGGAGTAGTCCGACTTGGGATTGGCGTAGCCAATGTGCATCACCTTGCATTTACCCAAGTTAAACGGCATTTGCCATTTTTCCGACCACTCTCCTATCCTACGTAGGTCCGCACGCAGTTGCTCAATCGCCTTGTGCGTCCCAACATTGGCCCAAAGCTTGGTGTTATCAACGAATTTGGCGATCCTACTGACGATGTCAGCGTCGATATCATTTATGTAATTGATAAACAACAGTGGCCCCAAAACGGAACCCTGAGGAACCCCACAAGTGACCGAGGCCCAACCCGAGCTAGCCCCTTTAATTACAACCCTCTGCCGCCTATTCTTCAGCCAGTTTTCAATCCAGCTACCTACTTCCCCACCGATACCCAGCGCGCGGACCTCGGTGAGGTACCTTATCAAAGGCTTTCTGAAAGTCGAGATAAAGTATATCAATCGCCCTACTCTTATCATACTCACTCCACATGACGTGGAAAAACTCGAGCAGGTTGGTGGAGACACGACCTATGCCGTCTAAACCCATGTTGCGAGTCCCCAAGCAGCTTGTAGGAATCCAAATGGTCAACGATCCTATCCGCTATTATCCCCTCTAATATTTACCTACAACTGAAGTGAGACTAATGGGACGATAGTTTCCTGGACTTTCGTGATCCCCTTTCTTAAAGATAGGGGTCACGTTGGCTTCCACCCAGTCACCAGGCACCTGGCCCGTCTCCAACGATTTGTTAAAGACTGTAGCCAGGTGAGGAGCCATCTGGTCGCGCACTTCCCACAAGACTCAGGAGACTGAGACACTGTGAGACTGAGACACTTTTAAATTGTAACCTTAAGAATTAATAACTGTCCAGTGTTTACAAGTTGCATAAGAAATATAAATTTAAAAAACCTCATTCTTGTTGCATTATACAGTGGTTTTTAGTCACAAATGGGAAGAGATAATTTATCTGATTCATTACATACAAATTCGTCGTTTAGGAGCGAATTGCATTTGTTAAATATTTCCATAAAATCTTCATGAGAAAAAAGCCCCTAGACATGTAAAACAAAAACAGCAAGCAGTATTGACTACATACATTACTGTATGATGTTTATAAGGATGTGATATAATGCTAGGTATATGAAGTTGTTTCACGAATTTTGCGATACTCGTGAAACGGCGACATCCCAAGCGAGTCATAGTAATAGCATATTTGCTGTTTCCTGAAATACACACCCATCCAATGAATTCGGGTTCTTGTCGAGATATCGGTATTAAGTATAAACCGACAGTCTTTTTTCTTGGGCAGATAAACACTTCATCTTTGGCGTATGTACCTATGAAAATTTCTGCTTAGTCATCCTTCTTCATAACCCTCTGAATTGTGAGCTCGTCCATTAAAAATCCAAGGGCGGATCGAGGCATTTCACTAACCGGGGGTCCAAAGAAAAAAGGTCACCCCCTTAAAATAAAAAGGGCACAGTACTAAAAATTGTTTCTTAAAATAGATCATCAATGAGCGAGTGTAAAATCAATTGTATTGTTTTATTAGATCAGTCTCATTCAAATATGATTACAAAATAAAAATATAATTTGGGTACAACAATTACACTGGTCAACAAAGATTTTTCATCAGAGTAAAATTTGTGGTGGCTGGATAGCATTTTTCACGCTGATTCCAAAACTGCATTCAGATTTTTTCTAGCACGTATAGTTTTCAAGATGAAGGCATATATATAACTACACAGATTTAACCATTTTAAATAGGCAAAATACTAATATTTCAACATTTGATTGTGTTTATTTTATTGTGTTTTTTTAGTTTATTAATCTTATTTATTTCAATTATCTTAATTATACATCTTATGTATTTCAGGTGTGAGCTTTTACGTCTAGCAGCATTGTGATTCAGGCAACAACGCCGTGCTTTGTGTGTCAAAAGATCAGTCCAGTCCAAGAACTTGTTGTGTCAAGTTGGTGTACATTTTTTTTTAATTTATAGTTTGCTCAGGTCAGTCAACATGCCTCGACAATGTAAGAATGACCCCGACAGTTCTGTTTCGTATGCGGCCAGTTGACAACTAAAACACAGCGACGAAGTATTACAACCGACATTAAGAAAATATACAAGCTATACTTTGGTTGCCATCTAGGTGACCAAGATAAACCATGGGCGCCACATCAAATCTGTTCTGGCTGTTCAAATGGATTACGTGATTGGCTTAACAAAAAGAAAGCTTCAGTGCCATTTGCCATCCCATGATATGGAGGGAGCCGAGAGATCATCATGAAGACTGTTATTTTTGTAGTGTGAACTTAATGGGGTTTTCTGCCAAGAACAAACACCAGATTGTATATCCAAACTTGGATTCAGCACGTAGACCAGTAAAACATGATGAACATTGCCCATTCCAATTCCCCCAAGTGATAGGCTAGATTCTATCATAGATGACATGGAAAGTGATGAAGGTGCAACTGGCGTTTCCGGACCATCTACAGAACCAGAATACACTTTTGAAGGTAGACATTTAGAGCCTAAAAAATTAACCCAAGGACAGTTTGAATGATCTTGTTAGAGACTTATCGCTGTCTAAAGAGAAATCAGAGCTTCTCGCCTCAAGACTAAAGGAGAACAATTTATTTGAGAACAATGTTCGTATTAGTTACTACCGAAAGCGGAATTTTGAATTAACATCATTCTTTCAGTAGACGGTCCTCTCTGTTATTGCCATGACATCAATTGACTATTTACAGCCATATCTCAGACGTATGTGGCATCTGAGTGGCGCCTCTTTATTGATTCGTCGCAGAGAAGCCTGAAGCAGTTCTTTTGCATAATGGTAATATAATGCCATCCATCCCCATTGCCCATTCCGTCCATCTAAAAGAGACTATGACAATATGGATATACTACTTAAGGCAATCAAATACGACAGTCATCAATGGAATGTTTGTGGAGATCTAAAAGTTATAGGAATGCTTATGGGTAGCAGTCAGGATTCACAAATTTTGTTGTTTCCTTTGCCTGTGGGGACAGTCGCGCCACTATAGAACATTACACCAAAAGTGACTGGCCACTTAGGTATATATGTCCCCACTTGTCCCAGGGATAAGCAATGTCCCAGTCTGTCCCTTTAGTGGATCCCCAAAAAGATCTATCTGCCACCTCTTCACATTAAACTTGGTTTAATAAAGAATTTTGTTAAAGCAATGGGTAAAGTCAATTCTGAAGGGTTCCTATACCTTTCAAGGAAATTTCCGAAGGTTACTGCAGCAAATTGAAGGAAGGAATTTTTGTTGGGCCACAAATAAGGGAGGTTTTGAATGACACTGAATTTGAAAAAGTCCTAAGTCCGCTGGAATTGAAGGCTTGGCTGGCGTTCAAATGGATATGTGAAAACTTTCTTGGAAGCAACAAGTCACCTGCGTATAAGGATGGAGTCGAACCTCCTTGATGCCTTCAAAGAAATGGAGTGTCGAATGTCGTTAAAAATTCACTTCCTGCATTCCCACTTAGATTTCTTTCCTGAAAACCTTGGTGCAGTGAGTGACGAGCAAGGAGAGCGCTTCCATCAAGATATCAGATGATGGAGAAGCGCTACCAAGGATATTGGAATGAAAGCATGATGGCGGACCATTGTTGGATGCTGTATCGTGACAATCCAGGCCAAATTTACAAAAGGAAATCACACTCACAGCGCTTTTAATAAAATAATGTATACATTCTTTATTTATAAGTACATTGAATAAGGTATATGATGTATTTGTTGTTTAGCATTCCTAAGTGTGATCTATACATCCATAAATTTTCTTATAGCAATATCAAAAACTTAAAAATATCAAAACCAGTGTATCTATATAACTATACATGCTAGAAAAAAAAATAAAACCAGATTCGGAATCAGCGCGAACAATGCATTAAGAAAAGTGTGATCATGTTTGTGATGAGAAAAAAAGTTTCATTTTGTTGGCCAGTGTTATCACAGAAAATTTTTCAAACAATTACAAATGTCTTGCCAGTTAAAAGAACTATCCAGTCCCGTAACCAGGACTTCCAAGGCGCGGGGGGGGGGGGGGGGGGGGGGGGGGGGGGGGGGGGGGGGGGGGGGGGGGGGGGGGGGGGGGGGGGGGGGGAATTGTAGAAGGCGGACCTTTTGGTGAAATGACCTAGTCACTGCGGAGGTTTAGAGTAATTAAAGGAGTTTGTGAAGTTTCAAAAGAAAATGTAAAAAAAAAGCAAATGTTTATTTACTAAATGATGTTGTATATTATAATATCACATAAGTTATAACTATGGTTACAAAGGTGGACCTTTCCTATCAAAGGGGGTCGAACGGTGGGGGGATCGTTCGACCCCCCTGGCTACGGGCCTGCTATCAGAATAAGCTAAGATAAAATTCCGTTTCCTCGTCTTTCTCACATGGCTTGAAGTAGTAAACCAGGCCGTAAAACTCCAAACACGTGGACAGGATCAGCCCACAAAGGAACGCAGATTTTACTTTGTTTCCCAAAAAATGCCCGCCAAGACTACACGTCACCAGAGCTTATAAAAGCGCGAGTCCGCTTCAAGTTACCCTCATTCCTTGAACCTTTCTCTACAAAAAAAAAAAAAAAAAAAATGGTGTCAATAATCCAGCAGGGTTGAAAGCACCTTAAACAGAAAAACAAACAAACAAACATTCCTTGAACCTTTCTCTACAAAAAAAAAAAAAAAAAAAATGGTGTCAATAATCCAGCAGGGTTGAAAGCACCTTAAACAGAAAAAAACAAACAAACATTCCTTGAACAATCATAATGCCTTTTACTTCTCCTACTTTTCTTTCACCATCTTTCTCTACTAAAAAAAAAAAAAAAAATGGTGTCAATAATCCAGCAGGGTTGAAAGCACCTTAAACAGAAAAAAACAAACATTCCTTGAAAGCACCTTAAACAGAAAAAACAAACATTCCTCTTTTCTCGATTCTTCACTTTACATCCCGCTTTCCGTCCTTCGTCACGTAACTCCACTCGATCGATCGCAACCGGTCGCAGTCCTTCAAAACTCCGTTCAATCATACACGAGGTTTAATCATCTTCGTTGAGGCCTACTACTATTTCAACACCCTGGAAGCAACATCACTTCTGCAAAATTCAACCGGCGTTATCCGTCCGGCCTCTGCCTCACTCAACATCCATCCATTTCGAGTTGCGAATTTTCGCTACTTTTTCAACAAGCATTTCGCCACTCAAACCGCCTCGTAGGTCCTTCCATCTTCGGAGTTACCTTCGCGTCGAAACCCAGGCCTGTCAACTCAGATAAACCACAAGCTCATTACCCCTACTGAGCTCTTCTTTTATCGTGCCAAACAGTTTTGCCTAGCCTGCAAACTCAACATACTCTAAGCCTGACCGAATAGGCTCTCTGAAGTGTTTTCATACCGTAGAATCGAACTCAGCATTTACGACTGCAATTAGGCTTGCTTATTTACTTACTGTTGTGTGTTCACTATCGTGTACCTTATTATTTTAATTATTGTTTCTAGTCACTATTGTAGCATTTAACTCTTATACTGTATGAATCATTCTTTATTGTCAAGAATCATTTCATTGTAATATCGCACAAATTTGTATAAATAATTGTTAATCACTGTGGGGTCTTTTCCATTTTATGGGAACCACCATTTTTTTAAATAAATATATTGTTCTGAAGCATATTTTTTTATGCTGATTCCAAATATATTATTCTTTTGCAGGAGAAATACAAAATAAGAAAGTTATAGTCATTAATATTTTATTATTTATACGATATTTCTTTATTTTCTCATATTGCATAGTTTAAGTTAGGTTAGGTTAGGTTAGGTTAGTTAGGTTAGTTTAGTTAGGTTAGGTTAATTGTTTAAAACTTAATTACCTTTCTAAAGTAATTGTTATAATCCACGATTGTTCCATGGGAGATGCCGAATTCCTTTTCGCAAAATTTGATCGTTGTATACTCTTGAGACCAACAATACATTGTTTGTTTGTTTGTTTTTTCTGTTTAAGGTGCTTTCAACCCTGCTGGATTATTGACACCATTTTTTTTTTTTTTGTAGAGAAAGGTGGTGAAAGAAGTAGTAGAAGAAAATAAAATAGTACATTAATGAAATTATAGTTTCACACTATTAGAAATAGGCTATTAGGCCCTAACTGAGCTTACGATGACGTTATCGTACAAATGACGTCATCGTGGCATATCATATAAATAATAAAAATTTATTGACTATAACTTTCTTATTTTTTATTTCTCCTGAAAAAGAATAATATATTTGGAATCAGCATAAAAAATGCTGTAAAACCATGTATTTATTTTAAAAAAATGGTGGTTCCCATAAAATGGAAAAGATCCTCACTGTGAATAAATAATTCATTTATTTTTCTAATTAAACGAAAACTACAAAGTCATTTCTACCTCCTTTATTAAATATCGTTTAATTGGTTGAAAGGCCAAAATGGTGACCTTGTAACATTTTATTCCATTTTTACTCTACATATTGTGAGCCTATCGTCGCATAAGCCTTGTACATCTATTTGAACATCGTTACAGCCGCGGAAGGCACGGAAACAGTGAAATTTCATCGTCAGTTGAGTATTGTATTTCTAGGGCTCTACCGACAGAGGCGCCATTCACCATCAGTGATATACTCTTTAAGTTAAGATTTTCAAACTTGAATAAGGATTTTTTATATTTAACTGAAACAGCATCATGATTGACCATTGTCACAATATTCATTGTGACAAGTTCGCAACACAACGTTATCAAGCTTCTTCGACAATAAACCGGACGTGACGGTAAACATTTTCAGTTGGGTACTTTTTATAGGGTATTTAGCAGTCTATCTCAACAAAAGTCTTTCAATCTCCATTTGTTTAACTGCGGATAATTTTACACGTCGGACACTGAGATATGTCTCAATAATGTGGGGTATCATGGGTTTGGAGAACTCTTCACCGTTCTCAACTAAGTTTAAACATATCTCGGGTGTCGTGCGGATGTTTTTACTCTTCATCTCAACCACACTGACGAGAAACCTCTCTTGAAATGACAAGTCGCTGTGTACCTCTGCATAATAATAAAAAAATTTCGATTTTTTTAAATTTCTCTTTTACACCCTTTTCTGCTTCAGGGGTATAATATCCTGAGACCCACAAATGTGTTTCCTTGGTATCTTTTGAATAATTTAGAACATTTTTCAAGTGTGCCTGGTAATGATAATAACTGGAACCCGCGGAGACATTCGTTTGATTTAAATATATATCTCAGTGACTGATCATTGTATGCAAAAAAGTTATTTTCAGGATGGATAATCATCCTCACAATCTGTCCAATTAGAGTGTGCTATTCGGATTTTTTTATACAAATATATATTGCTGGGATCATAAAATAATGAGCCTACGCTGGGTATAACTAACACCATAGGAGCGCTCCACGATCCAACTGTGTTGAGGGAATTAATCTTGACGTAATCGGAATCCTCTATAGATGTCTGAGTAGGTGGGATGCTAAAAAGGGAGTTTCAGGTTTACAGCACTCGTCGCTGTGTGGGTGGACTAGCTGCGTCATGGTGAGTTGCTTAGAACGAATACCAGACCCTACACTGTAGAACCACAATTACCTATGAGAGAGAGCTGTACAAGAGTGGCGTTTATATCAGTTAATTAAAGAAGTCAACAGGGGGATTTATACGTTTAGAGCATCTCTCTGACTGTTCAGAACTACTTCTACTTCTTCTTCTTCTTGCTGAAAGCATGGTTTTACTTTTATCCTTTACCACGCCCGCTTCCTCAAATTCATCGCGTTTTCTTAGAACCATAAAAACGACTTTTTTCTCCTCAATGCTTAAAAGCTTAGCATTCAATTGAAATTCACAAAATCCCGCCTCGTATGACTCAAGTTCCAAATCGATAGGCCCATGCAGATCTGTTGTGAAGTTGGCCAGAGTATTGTAGGGGTACGTACCAGCGAGGCTGAGGACGGCAGTGTGACATAAAACTGGTCAGAAGATATGATGTATACTATTAGAATCTCAGTATTGCATAGTTTTTATATAGGAGTTGAAACTTTCTGGGTAGCCAAGCCACTTTACCAAGTACATTTTTCGTTTCCCCCAACCTTCGCTTTCTAGGATTTTTTCAGTTTTAAACGTCTTTTTCCCTAAATTGACCGTAACCTTCCAAAGTTCCCCGCCATTGAAACCACCCTCAATTTTTTTCATCATTTAGGTCTTCAACATAGTACATAACCACCCATCCTTTAGGTTTGATGGACCTAACTTTAAACATCTCCTATGTCCATCTTTGTTCAAAACCTTTCTTGAACTTTCCCTCTGGTCATGAAACAAGTACATAATCATCGATTTTGAAACGTTCTACCAAGGATAATTATCTGGTCCTATTTTTCGGTTTTGTATACACGTCTCTTTTAAAAACTTCACTAGGAGATGTTCCAATCATGCGATGATAAGAGCGATTGTAGGATGATGCTAACTGTTTCAGAATGTCTATGTATCTGTAAGTATTTCTGCGTGTAAAATAACGATGCATGCGCTCCGTCATAGTTTGCTGCATCCTTTCGGCTAAAGGTGTTTTATGCACTGAGTTGCTACTATAATAACACTGGTATGCATCAATTTTGCTGTCAAGGGTTTTGTAAGTGCTTCTTATAGAGTTTTTCCTGCTGATTTCGAATCTGCAATCCGTTTTTCTCAATCAGCTCAGGTTATCCGGCTATGGCCTCATAAGTAAAATAGAATTTTTCGTGATTTTGTCAAAGCGGAATTGGAACAGTAACATCTATCATCACTTGTTTCACTTGTATAATATCTTTTTTTACTTTTCAGGCATATAGATAAAATATTTCATAATGAATAGAGCGTGTAAAAATGATCCCAATAGATTCTGCTACATATGTGGGACGGTTACCATGCCAAATAACCAGTCCCAAATCACTAAATTTGTGAAGACAATGTGTAGAGCATACTTTGGAATTAAGCTAGGGGACCAGAACAAAAATTTCGCCCCTCATATGTGCTGCAAGACGTGCATTAAAAATTTGAGAAGATGGAGCAAAGGCAGAGCGAAATCTTTGCCTTTTGGAATTCCCATGATTTGGAGAGAAGGAAAGGATCACGTGACAGATTGCTATTTCTGCATGACAAACCTCCAAGGTGGGCTTATAAATTTATTTTTCTTAAATATTTGAAATCCTCGTATGAAACTTGACATAATATTCACCATAATGTAATATTCACCATATATAGCATAATATTCACCATAATGGTAATCATACATTTACATATACATATTGTTATAGAAAATACATTTACACATACATATTGTTATACAAGTTACATTTACATATACAATGATTGTATATTTTCTTTCTTTTTCATTCATATTGTCCCCGAAGGGACAATATGAATGAAAAAGAAAAAATATACAGACTCCATCGACCTATTTCATATCTTACAGACAGCAGCCTTCCCTCACGAGCCGCCACTGTCTGAATGCTTCTTCTATTTCATATGCAAGTTTTATATCCATGTTTCTGTGTTTCTATTTTCAGGAGTTAGCAAGAAGAATAAACACATTGTTGTATACCATGACATTCCTTCTGCTATGAGACCTGTACCCCATGGTCCTGGAATTCCAATACCCGACCCACCTCAAACCCTGGACTTCGATGATTCTGATGATGAATCAATGACCAATGCCAATGACCAGTCCCAGTCGTATATACCTCAAAATACCGCTTCAAATGAGCCGAGGCCTCCCAACCAGGCCAAACTTAATGATCTTACCAGGGATTTAGGACTTTCCAAATTAGCTGCCGAGATCTTGGGCTCACGACTTCGAGAGGACAACTTGCTGGCTCCGGGAACAACATTCTCCTGGTATAGGAAACGAGAGGAAGAATTCCGCAAGTTTTTTGCAGTGCACGAAAATACCTCTTCCTTAGTGTACTGCTGCAATGTTGAGGGGCTAATCGAATCCTTGGGCCTGCCATATAACGCATCAGAATGGAGGCTATTTATAGACTCGTCTAAACGAAGTTTGAAAGCAGTACTTCTCAACATTGGGAATAGGGTTGCATCAGTCCCTGTAGCACATTCCGTACAACTTACTGAGAGCTACGATAACATGAAAATTTTACTGGATGCTCTCGTATACGACCAACATAACTGGAGGATCTGTGGAGATTTGAAGGTAATACTAATATCATAAGTAAACTATTGCTATTGACTATGTTGTTTTTCCAAAGGTTATTTGAGAGCGTATAAGAGCACTTAACTTCCCACAGAAGTGATACAGTCCAATGCATAGATTTTTTTATCTGATAGAACAAATTCTCTAAATTCTTTAAATATTTTCATTTTTTTTCAGATTGTGGCATTTGTATTGGGAATGCAAGGGGGATACACGAAATACCCATGTTTCCTCTGCAAATGGGATAGCCGAGCGGATGAGAAGCACTATGCACAGCGTGAATGGGCCCCTTGTACCACCAACAAAAATTTTGCTCCCACCACTTCATATTAAGCTGGGCTTGATGAAAAATTTCATCAAATCAATGAATAAGGAGGGTTCAGCATTCCGATATCTCGAGAGTAAATTTCCTCATATATCTGATGCTAAACTAAATGCTGGGGTTTTTGATGGTCCTCAAATTCGAACTTTGATCAAGGATACTCAGTTCGAAAACGCAATGACTCCAACTGAGAAGAATGCCTGGCAGGCATTCAAATCAGTTGTCACTGATTTTCTTGGCAAGCGTAGAAGTCCAGAATACGAGTCCGTTGTCGAAAACTTGATGGAAGCTTTCAAAGCGCATGGGTCGCGCATGTCCATAAAAATGCACTTTTTGTGGTCACACTTGGACTATTTTCCTGAAAATTGCGGGGATTATAGTGAGGAACAGGGTGAACGATTTCACCAAGATATCAAAATAATGGAAGAGAGGTACCAGGGAAACTGGGATATCAATATGCTGGCGGACTATTGCTGGTGTTTGAAGCGAGACGTGCCCGAAGAAAAACACAGACGGAAAGCCAAAAAAAACTTCATTCCTTCCTCAATAAACTTTTTTCCATATTCATTGTATGAATAAAAGTATTTATTCACACAATGTTTTCATTTTTCACGAGTGTTCTTATAATATTACTCGTATCTACAGTGTTTAAGCTAAAAAAATCAATAAATTTGGGGATAAAATTGGACTTATAATAAATGGCCAATAGAGAAAAAACCTGACCTGATTGAGGAAAACCAATGTCATTTTCGAATTCAGCATGGTCGAATTATATAATATGAGTTGAAAAAACCCTCACAGCAGACAAAAAAATTTCATATGCATACCAGTGTAATTAATGTTAAGTTCCACTTGTTTTGAAAACACGACCTATAAACTCTTTCCCTAAATCTGTACAGAAATAGGCTGGGATTCTATTTTACTTTAACATGAAAGACTTTGTAGCTTTAGCAACTGCGTCTGGCGTTTTATTTTAAAAGGTACAAGCCATATGTATCTGGAGAAGACGTCAATTATAACTAGAATATACCTGTAACCATCATTATAAGTCTAGTACCTTTGCATATCAGTCAAATCTGCCTGCCATACAGTGTACAACGATGGTGCTTTTGTTTTAGCAGTTTTAAACAATCTTCGCGCAGGTTTATGAAGTGTATAAGTACATATCTTGTTCCTGCAAAAAATTCTCAGCATCTTTTTTCCTTACCCCTTCAGCATAAGTACCTGTATAGAGCATCTCAACCCCACTGTAAGAAGCGGGGTTAGAAATATCGTAATAACGACAGCGGTCAGCCATTTACGCATTTTAGAAGCGTGTGGATAGGAGCGAGGATTCTCCTCTTTTTCAAACGTCTTAAACAGGCTGTACCCGTTGGAGGAGTACTCTGGTGTGTTATTTGAGTTGCCTGCTCCAGAGCTTTTAATCTGTTTTGGTTATCAATCAATGTTTTTGGAACGTTCTTCTGCTGTAACTTTGTTTTAATATCCCATCCTGGTGTTGCTGGTCTTTCCCACTTTCTTATCAAATCATGGATGATGTCAATAATGCTCAACCCCAATACTGTTGAACCTTCAGCAATAACTCCACCTGTGTTAGACTATTGTATAGTTGGATCACTACTGAATAGATTAAAAAGACTTAAGCCTTTATTCCTCAATGTATTAGGAAGACTATTTTTTTAGCACTTGTTCGGAGTGATGGGAGTTCCCATCACTGTCTTCGGGTTGCTTGTTTCTAGTCTCAACATGCACAGTATCGTCACTATGTTTGATAACGAGGGTAGTTCCATAGGTTTCTTATATTATTCATACTCTTGGAGAAATTTTTGAAGAACTTCTTGGTCTAATTTTTTTCTCATCAGGATGTAATTGTTTATTTAACAATATGTTCATCAATTCGCTTTCAATTCTTCTAAGTTTGTTTTTAGTGGGGTCTAGAAATGTTTCATGCTTCCTTGTATTTTGTAGTGAAGCGTAGATAAATAATAGAGGGGCTAAAACTGAAAATAAGACAGGTAGGAATGATCCATCTTTTTGTGCAACCAAACGTTTTTCTTTGACACAGCTTGTCTTTTACGAACGAATGTTCGTATTATCTTCTTGCAACGACATAGACGACCCCTATGCGACGCAGTCATTGGGACATTGTATATTATAGCATTGAGACAGACTTCGCAGATACAGTTTGAAAAGTCTGCGTCAACGTTTTTTACAAACCGCTGCTGAAGAGTAGTAGGTAACCGAAGGAACGTTTTTATAAATTTGAGATTTTTCTTTACACGTTTCTTCATTCTGGTATATTGTTTCAAACCTCTGGGAATATGTCTGTTCGTAGAATCACCTAAACGTGTTATGCGGGTGAAGGCCACAGAGCAAATACCCGTATCGCTGACTCGTTCTTTCTTTATAAACTTGAAAAAACCTTACGCTGCCCCGGAAACATTTCACTTGCTAATATACCTATTTGGGCTATTTGTGATACATAGCAACGTTGAGCGAATAAAATAAGATACTGCGTGTTTAAAGAAACATCCCGCATAAACTTTTTTCTTGAAAACTAGGTTTTGATTGATGAAGAACACGCTTGTGTTAAGGTGGTGGGAGAATACTGTAAACGTCTCAGCAACCGTTTTATTCATTTGTAGCATAAGATCATCAATCACAATCACCGTATGTTTATCATTCTTTGATGAACCAGCGTCATAAATCTCTTTATGGAATAAGTAAACATCTTTGTAATCATCAAAAATAGGCTATTAGGATGAATAGCAACATATGACAGTGTGTACAGGTTTTGAGAACAGTGCATCTTTATCTTTAATGACTTTAAGCATAAACACAGCTTTACCACACCCTGTGAGACCACTTATAGTATATGTTGATGGACTTGTGAACCTGAATTTTTATGGAAACTCCATCTTTTATGTAACACACTCTCAAGCAATGTTTTTACCAAATATAAAGATGTTTTTTAGCACACCAAGAATCCTCTTCTGTCGCAGCTACATCCCACACAGAAACAACAACAACAACAACTCATCCTTCACACAGGGGTGTATCAGTCAAACTGTTACACAATGTGAATAACACACCTGTACTGATCAGGAACAGGTACAGCGTTAGTGTTGATCCACAGATCGCTTACACTGATGGCTTCGAACAAGGTCTTCGCAATGTAGTTCGTTGCATCTTCGCATACGCCCTTCAACATAATAAGGGACGGGAGGCACGGGTGAGGCTGGCGCTTGGAGTTGAGCCTAATGATGAGAATTGCGATTTGTTCTGCATAGTTATACCCTACAGACGGCTGGCTGAGGAGGATACCGACTACATCCTCTCACGTATTGAGAAATCGATGAAGAGTGGGTCAAAATTCAACCTGGCAAATTTCATGATTGATAGTGACCACGTCTTCTGTGTTGAGGACCATGACGCCAAACCGGACACCTTAAACTTTAATTCACGAGATATTTACAGAAAACATACAAACAATAGTCTGGTTGCGGCTTCATGGCTGTGATTTTAGCGCATATGATTAGTGTTCTTAACATGTTGGGTAGAAACATTTGGTTGGGTACTGTAAAATGGATAGATCCTGTGGTCTTAATTTTGAGTGTAATATAAATCCGATCCTGAAGAGCTAGTGAAGGAGAAGTTGGAGATGGGAGTATGAATAGTCGTGTTTAGTTTGGATGAACATGGTAGAACAACGTATGATTTTTAAAAGTCGTGTGACGGATCGAACAAATCGCTTGTTCATTTTATGTTTGGTAGGAACAACCTACCTTCTATTAGACATATTAGGCCATTTTACGTCAACTATGATCAAAGTCGTAAGTATGGGCGGCATCATGATTTGTGTAAAGGATGCCTTGAGTTTACAAATGATTTGCTGAAGCATTACAAGGACTGTCATATGGTATGCGCCCAGTGTAAAAAGTCCTAGATATGTAAGCCGAGTGATAGAAGCTAAGAAGAGAGATTGTAATGAATGATGACGTATGTTTTTCAATAATGAATGCTTTAATCTCCATAAGATGAATGGTACGTGCAGAAAGTTACAGATTTGCGAATGTGGAATGTTTCATACGACGAGTGAAAGCAGTACATTCAAGCATAGCTGTGACGAAATTCATTGCCCTTCACGTGAAAAGGATTAAAAGGCAGATGGGGTGAAGCATGTTTGTAGATGAAAGATGCCAAGCCTAAGAACAAATCGTGTATTACTGTATACTCAGTGTTGGGCACTAAAGCGTTAATCCGATAACAGTTAATTAACGAAGTTAACTTTTTTTAACGGACTATTAACGGAAGTTAATTTCCATTTATCGTTATCGGACCAGTTAACTTCCGATAACTCGATATTTAGTCTGTTAAAGTCCGTTAGCACGTTAACTGTGAGGAGTCATTCACGGAAGATCACCGCTCCGCGAATGAATTCAAACCGCCATAACTTCAGTCTGCCAATTCCGTCCTCTGCCGCAGTGGAACGGCTCTTCTCTCTCGGCAAGGACATCCTGAGGCCCAAGAGGTCAAGACTGGCAGTTGGGCCTAACTTTGAAAAGTTGGTCTTTCTGAAGGGCAACCAGCACATTGTGTCATAGTCTTTAATAAATGTGCCTAAAATTTAATTTTACCTTTCAGTTCCCGCCATAATAATTATCTGGTAAATTAAAATTTAGTTAATGGTTAGTGGTTACAAGGGTTTCAAAACATGCAATCAGTACATTTTTTATTAAAAATAAAAATAAAAGTTATTAAGCAAAAAAGTTGCAAAACTTGATAAAAATACAGTTAAATACCTATTTATTGTTGGATTTTGCATAAATAAACATTTTCTATGGGTTTTAAAGCTTTTTTCCTTGATTTTTTTAAATGTTAGTAAAGAAATAGTTATCGTTAACGGATTATCGTTAACTTCCGTTAACTTTGTAGTAAAATTATCGGATTATCGTTATCGGAGTTAAAAATTGGGGTTAACTGATTATCGTTATCGAAGTTAACTTTTTGGTTAACGGTGCCCACCACTGTGTATACTACGACATAGAGACCTACACTAACCCTGAGGCAAAAGAAGTTAGCCCTCAATTACTCGTGAACCAAACCGTCTGCGACGAATGTTCGAATGTTATGAGTGTCGCAAGTGCGATAAACGTATTTTTAAGACGACTATGACAGGGTTACCCGTGAGGTTGTTTGTGAATTATATAGTCAGGCTAGCTCATCAGTTCAAAAACAATTACCGTGTATATCCCAGCGCATAACGCAGCAAAGTTCGATACACAGCTTCTTTATAAGGAACTGCTTCAACATGAGAACTCCTTGAAATTATTACCTAAATTATTAAATTATTAAATTACCCCTTGAAAAGAGGTAATACGCTGATACAAATTATACAATTTATGATATTACCTAAATTATTAAATTACCCCTTGAAAAGAGGTAATACGCTGATACAAATGCAAATAACGGATAATGTTCTGTTCAAAGACACACTATTGTCTACGCCTTGTAAGCTAGTTAAGCTACCCTAGGTGATGGGGTGGATGCCGAGGTTTCAAAAGGGTATTTACCTTACACTTTCCTCACTCGTGACACTTTAACCGACATTACAGTAGACCACCACCACCCAAACATTACTTTAACTACGACAGTATGAATGCGTTTGAACGAGAAGATTTTGAGTGTTATTACAACATTTTCAGTGAAGAAAATCCGTACAACATAGCGAGTGAATGTGAATGTTAGTGTGTGAACGCTGTACGTGGGCTTAGAGACGTTAGAATGTGCTTCCAAACTTTTAGAAATATGTATATTATCCGGTTCAGTTGCGATCGGCTGCAGACTGCAACCGCGACTACATCCCTTTGCTTCACTGTATAACAACGTCATGCCAAAAGATACACTTGCCATCATTCCACGAAACAAACCATACAGTTACGGGTATAAGGCCTTTCACTGGCTCACACACTTACGACAGGAGATAGGTGTACACATAAAAAACACGCGCAACACGGGAGAACTGGCCATCAAGATCAGTGGTTGTATTTTCTGGGCTGACGGGTTAAGTGAGGACCCCCGCACCGGTGAGAAGACAGTGTACTCCTTCCACGGATGTCGCTGGCACGGATGCCCACGTCCTGAGTGTGGTATTACAGGGGACTTCCACGGTAGACCCCCACCGATAGTCTGGCTTGAACCTGTACTCGTGATTAACTTATAAGTTCTCAGTTCATTCACAGGATATTGTGAGAACACGAGTATGATGAGTGGATGGAGACCAACGAGCAATACCGTGACGAAATAATAGTTATCAAACATTCAATAGTGGTGGACCCTTTCAAGTGTGGTGACAGTTTGTTTGGAGGTCGTACAAACCCTTTCAAACTATACTTTCCACCCAGGGCCGTTTCCTGGCATAAGCAGACTAAGCGGCCGCTTAGGGCCCCGCTGCTACTAGGGAGCCCCTAGACAGGCTCCCAGGCAGAGGCGTATCAATACTTTTTGCCGCTCGGGGCGAAAATGCCCCCCCCCCCCGCAACAATTTTCAATTTTAAAAACAATTCCTTTACAAAAATACACTTCTAAACAAAACTTTTATTGGAAGAAAAACTTAAATAAAGCAACTTCAATTTTAACAATACTACATAATGTACCGTACATAATATACTACATAATTTTAATAATAACTATATAATGTATAATGCCTAGTTAAATTTTCGGACTTTCATAACAGAAAATTCATGAATGATTTTTTCTATGTCCATTGTCTCTGCAACTTCGCGTTCACTTGAAATAATCGCCAAATTGCTCAGTCTAGATTGACTTATAGTTGACCTGAGGTAAGTTTTTATAAGTTTCAGTTTCGAGAAACTTCGTTCGCAACTTACCACGGACATGCATGTAGTTAGACAGATCCGGAGGGCAATTGTTATATGAGGCAAAGATTTCACTAGATCCCATTTAACGATCCACTGAAGTAGTTTTAACATATCCCAGTTCTTTGGATCATCGTCGACGCTTATGCTTTCGAAACTGAGCAAATGTCTGCGCAAACGCTTTATTTCTTCCAGTAGACTTCCTGGATTAATGTTATTGTAGATGGAAGAAAAATTATTGACCTTGGTATTAATTTCTTCATCTTTGGACTGATTCAAAAGGTACGAAGGAGACAGAAATTCAAAGCGATCATTCATGTTTTTAAGACAAACTGTGCGTTTTTCAATTTCTGCTAATAAACGATCCATGATTTCAAAAAATTCTCTGCGTACATCCTCTTGCACAGTCAATCCAGCATCACGAGCTTGCTCTCCAGGCATTCTTCAAAGCCTAACCTAAATAATATAGGGAAAGTCTGAAAAATAGGGCTGGCAACCTTTCCGATGTGAAAATTTAACACAACTATTTGTGGAAATAGTGGCATTGAGGTAGCATATATAGCATTTAATGATGATTTTTCATCAAAACCATGGATATTTTGTACACAAATAACGCGCGACAATGATGAGATACAATTTTTTGGAGGGTTGCATTTTAAAACATAAAAACCCAAAATTTTGCATACTGCGCCCGCCTGACAGTAATTTGCCGCCCCTCAGGAAGTGCCGCTCGGGGCGGTCGCCCCTCTCGCCCCTCCCTTGATACGCCACTGCTCCCAGGTCATAGCTCAGTGGGCAAGAATAGGAATATAGCCGAAGTTATTATTAATATTGTTATTATTAATATTATTGTTATTAAATTATCAAACTTTTCAATGTGGTGGTGGATTGTGCCATCGGGTCAATAAATGAGAGATTCAAAACATTAGATGATGTGAGGGACATATTTGGGGTTCTCCTAAACTTCACCACAATGAACAAGGAAGACTTGTCCTGCAAGTGTGAAAAGCCCTCTAAGATACTGAGCTCTGGAGCTGACTCTAACATTGATGGAAGAGAACTGGCCCTCGAAATTAAGAACTTGCCGACTTTACCTTCACACAACATGACTGCATTGGAGCTTCTCTCCTTCATTCATCAGAAGCAACTGGAGGAACTATACCCCAATCTCTGGGTTGCACTAAGAATTGCCTGCACTCTACCTGTGACAGTAGCGTCAGCCGAGAGGAGCTTCTCTAAGATGAAGCTAATCAAGAACTACATCAGATCATCAATGGGGCAGGATCGCCTCAGTGGCCTTGGCATCATAAGCATCAACCAGGACGTTGGCAGGGAGATTTCATATGATGATGTTATTGATGATTTCGCCCAGAAAAAATCTAGAAGGCAAAAATTTTGAAGATACAAACTGTTCTGTATAACTGTTAGCTATTACACGATTGTATCGTAGAGTTAGTAATTGTTTGGTAGTTGATAACACCAGTACACATTTGAAAACTTGTCGATCGATCGATTTTTACAAACTAGTTGGTGATTCTATATAATTTGAGTGCGCTGATCTCAAAAATATAGTTAGTTTTTCCCTATCACGTATGGTTTTCTTACTACAGGGTGTGTCATAAATCCCCCATTTATCCCCAAATGTGAATCATCTTATCGAGACCAACATTGGATTGCACATGCTAAACCATAAATTTTGTTGTTTTGACTACAGTAACGCTTACATAATAATGTAGGGTAAATATATATAACAACCAGTCCCGTTCCCAGCAAAATACTCTCTCCCCTCCCATCAATGGGTGGTTAACATTTGGGGACAGATGAGGTATTACAACACCCCTTGTAGCACGAAATCTTTAGGTGATAGAGTAAAACCTAATTAAAGCAGAATTAAATACCTCCTAGCTCTTGGACAAGCATATTGCTTGTTTATGAAAGAATAAAAAATAACTGAAAGAAACAAAATATATTTACCTTCTTTACTTGCAAACATTTCAGGACTTATTCCAAAGACTTAAGACTACGAAGGTAGATCTGACTAATGACGACTAAACCGGTGCTTCTTTGATGTTTTCTTATGCTGTGCGTTAGGCTGATCTCGTTGCAGACACCAGCAGTAATCCGCCATCATATTTGTATGCCATCTTCCTTGATATCTTCTTTCCACGGTTTTGATGTCCTGGTGAAATCGTTCCCCTTACTCCTCACTGACATCTCCGAGATTTTCTGGAAAACAGTCAAGATGCGAAAATAAGAAGTGAACTTTCAGGCTCATGTTGCAGCCTAAGGCGCAAAACTTTTTAAGCATATTTTCCACCAGTCTTTCATAATTTTGGCTTTTGTAGTTTCCCAAGAAGTTTTCAACAACATCTTTGAAACCAAGCCATGCTTCTTTTTCTTTATTGGTCATTGTGTTCAGGAAATGATCGTCTGTCAATAACTTCCTAATCTGAGGACCTATAAAAACACCTTCCTTTATTTTCTCGTAGCTAATCTTTGGATATTTTGAACAAATGTACTTGAAACACTCACCTTCTCATTCAATGCTTTGACATACTGCTTCATCAAGCCTAACTTAATGTGCAAGGGTGGTAGGAGGATTTTATTTGGTTCAACTAGATGTTCATGTAAAATGTTCTTTGATCCTGGGGTAAGATTCTCTCTAGGAGGCCAAGTTTTCCTCTTCCAGTGCTGGTCACGTGCTCGACTATCCCATTCGCAGATGAAACATGGCATCTTAGTGTATCCTGATTGCTGCCCAAGTAACATGCAAAGGACTTTGAGATCCCCACACAATATACATCTGTGATTTTGATACTGAATTTTTTCCAGAAGCAGTTTCATGTTATCATAGGTCTCTTTTAAATGAGTAGAATGGGCCACTGGGATTGATGCATATTTGTTACCGTTGTGCAGTAACACTCCTTTTAGACTGGTTTTAGAGGAATCTATAAACAACCTCCAGTCACTGGTTTGGTATTCGATGCCTAGCTTGCACACTAATCCTGTGATGTCCTTGCAAAATACCAAGGGACCATCTTCTTCGAAAAAAGGCACGAAGTCTTTCTCACGATTTCTGTACTGGTCAAGCGAAGTATGTGTCGGATGCCAATAAATTGTTCTCCTGCAATCTAGACCCCAAAAGTTCTTCAAAGTCCTTAGGCAGATTCAAATCCCTGACTAAGTCATTTAGTTCGGCTTGGGTTAATGGTTTAGGAGGATCTCGGTCAGCTGTTGGCTGTTCATAAACATCATCATTGTCTGGATTTGGAGCTGAATCAGAATCTGAATTGTATTGATCCAGACTCTCGGGTGGGCGGGGAATAGGAACTTCTGGACCATGGGGTACCGGCCTTATTGCAGATGGAAGACTTGGGTATTGAAGGCTCTCTTTATTCTTTGCATTATAACCTTTAACATTGCAAGAACAGAAGTAGCAGTCGTCGGTATGGTTTCTAGGTTCGCGCCATACCATGGATCCCAAATGGCAAACTTTTCTTTTTACCTTTGCTCCAATTCCTTAGTGCCGCAACACACGTAAGACAAACCTTGTGTGGAGCCCAACTTTTGTCTTGATCTCCTAATTTAATTCCAAAATAAGCATGATAAGCTCTCTTAATGAAGGTCGTTACATTTGTCCTTTGTTTTACAACAACATACCGACCACAAATATAACAAAATATGTCTGGACTATGGGTACATCCTCTAGAAGCCATTATTAAAATTTTAAAGACGTAATGTTAGAATTATCTATCTGAAAAATATGGAAAAACGAAATTAATTAAAGATAAAAAAGGTAAAAAATTACAAAACGCCCCCAAATTGTTTTGCTAATAACTTTAAAACTGTGGGTGATAGAAAAAAACTGGTAGCATTTTTTAATTCAGCGCAGCGAACTGCTTCAGAATCACAACTCAAAATAAAGAAATCGATTTTCATGCAGACCGGTGTAATTGCATTATTTTTTTATACATAGTTCTGTCATTTATTCTAAATAATGTATAAGCTAATTTTCAGGAATTTTATGAAAAGTATTTTTTTCTGCTTGTCTTCTGAAAGCACATATTTGTTGTTTTGGACATAAATGTTTCATTAAAATTGTTTCATAATTGTTTTTTATTAACACAGCCATTTTTTTGTATGTGTGCGCTGAGGTGATGTAGTAAGGCATGAGTTGGTGGATGAAGGGGTGGGGCATCAAATGGGTATACTGTTTAGGGCCCCCTAATAGCCCATAGGTGCCCCTGAAAAACTCGTGGGACCCGCCCTACCCACCATCGAAGTGTTCTCAGGTAATTTAAACGAGAATTATTCATTTCTATCATTCGTTGATGTACTTCCCCTCGTGATTTATAGATGCCCATCTTACCCGTTCTTATAGATCACAAGCTTATGTTTTCCCTGTGTTTGAAATGTACAGAAGAAAAAGTTGGATGCTTTCATGAATGAAAGAGAGTTTATAAATTGTGTAAATAGTGTATATTCTTCGATTAAGTTATGTAGGCTACTTTGGTGGCTCTGTAAATAGTTTTATATTAATTAGCTGGCTTGAAATTGACATTTTGCAAAATTTTGTTATAAAATATAGCTTATGATTTGAATAACGTCGATAGGCCAAAGTAGCTTTATGTTTTCCAAATGAAATGATTTGTAATGATATAATGTAATGTTATCCCAAAGCGATACGATGACTAGGCTGAATAATGCAACATTGCTTGTATATATTGTACCTCGTTGGCACTATAATAATGTTAATTTGGTTAAGTTGTTAATGGTAATGATTATGATTGGGTATAGTTTAAGGTAGTAAAACTAAGGATTTTGTGATTCGGAACCCACGTAAAGTTGTAGGTCCCCTCCGCCACCACGGAGGACACGCGCAATACACAATTACAAACAGAGCTAGGCAGACTAACTATGAGTGGATCCTTGGGTCTTTGTTGGTCTGAAACATTATAACATTATAACTTTAAGCTATACTTCCTGTTAATAATCCCAATAGTGTCAAGGAGTTACGGCAGTTATATGATGAATCTGAAGTTAGAACTAGGTTCCTGGACAACTTTGGTGTAGGAATGGAAAAATATGGTGTAATGTTGGTCACTATATTAAGAGTCAAAATTGCCTAGCTCAATTCTGCTCGAATTAAGTAGGAAACACTCTACAGAGCATGTGCATTGTGTACATCTCCCTTCAGCAGATGTTAAGCCTTTTAGGCACAGAATTAACAAGACGAGAAAGAAGTGAGTTTGCACTGTTAGAAAATCTAGAAGAGGAAGAGCCATTGTTGTCCCAAGGCGATATGATAACTAAGCTGATTGATGCAGCATTGCTTGTATATATTAAGTTAAAGTGTGTATATATCCATCTCATAATTGTAAGGATAGTGAAAAATTCACTTAATTTAGAGCTGGCATTTTTGGGGCTCTTGTGGCATCATTATTTGGGCATTCTTGTGGCATCAATTTTTGGGGGCACTGGCGCGTCTTTTCTACTCGTTTGTTGAATGCGGCACTTACAGGGCGTGGTCTTATCGAGAGCTCTCTTGCAATTCAGTTTGGTTGTTTAGATACACGATTGTTGCATCGTGCAATGGTGCAGGTTGTGTTGTTGTTGCAAGGTTTAGAAAGAAGACCATAAATAATGCCCCGTTTGTTTTTTATCTTAATTTTATGCAACTGAGGCCTAAGATAGGCCCACATCGAGTCAGCAACCCTGAGGTTGGCGTTCGGGGCTCGGCTGGGATTCTCAACCCGATCAAATAAAATAAAATAACATGGTCCTTCTAAACCGGATTCTAGCCCAAGACTGAGTCAGTGACTATTTTTCGGCAAAGTTCTGACTGTCCAAATTGTAGCCCAAGTTAGGCCTGGCCGGGTTGAGCATAATTGAAGTAAGGTCCCAGGGTAGAAAGTCTGGTCGTCCAATTGCGAAACTTGGCCGCTAGTCTGTCGTTGTTTTGGGCCTACATTTTTGCCGGTTTGTTTAATTTTGGTTTTATTGTTCATAGGCGAAGGTTGCAGACTTCAGTGCGCCAGTTACTTGGGTGGAATTTTGGTATTTCCATACTGGTGGTTGGTCAGTAACCCAACCAAGCAATTCAGTTTATTTGAAAAAAGGCAAAATTTGAGTTTGATCAGTTTGGTTAAGTATTTTCGCCAATTCAGCTTATTTGGCATTGAGCCCAATTGTTGTTTGCATTGAAGATGAGTGCAGCTGAATTAAACAAGTTTAGAAAAAGAAGAAGCGCCTACAAAGGTCTAATTACAAAGGTCAGTGCCACTATAGATTCTGCCATAGAGCAAGAGGATTTAAGCTTAGTGACTGCGCAGCTTTCCATATTAGAAACTAAAAAGGTTGCTCTAAGCGAAGTAAATGTTAAAATTGAGGCTCTTATAGAAGAAGATGAAATAGAAAATGACATAATTTACTTTGAAGAGATTATTGATGATATAATTAAAGCATGCCACAGAGCAAAAGAGTTTAGCAGCTCAGTACAGTTAGAGACCAGGTCTAATAATGAAACATAGCACTCAACAAACGGTGTTTGTGAAGTTAAGGTTAACAGATCTGCAGTTCAATTACCGAGGCTTGTACTCAAAACATTTTCTGGGAATATTCAGGAATGGCAAGGATGGGCAAACAGTTTTCAGTCAGCAGTTCATTCTAGCCAAGTGTTAAGTGCGGTGGAGAAGTTTAATTATTTGCAGTCCCTCGTGGAAGGGGAGGCAGCAAAGACAATAGCAGGATTAGCATTAACAGACGCTAATTATAATGTGGCTTGGGATATATTAAAGAAACGGTTTGGTAAGCCAGAGATCTTAATTAAAAGCCACCTCCGTGAACTTTTAGCTATACCTCCTGTTAATAATCCCAATAGTGTCAAGGAGTTACAGCAGTTAGATGATGAATTTGAAGTTAGAACTAGGTCCCTGGACAACTTGGGTGTAGGAATGGAAAGGTATGGTATAATGTTGGTCGCTATACTGGAGTCTAAATTGCCTAGCTCAATTTTGCTTGAATTAAGTAGGGGACACTCTACAGAGCATGTGTACATCCCCCTTCAGCAAATGTTAAGCCTTTTAGGCATAGAATTAGCAAGACGAGAGGGAACTGAGTTTGCACAATGGGATGTTAAATAAGGGGACAAAGGCAGGCATAGCACCAAAGTTTCTACAAAAAGGAATAGCCAGGTACAGTGTCAGCTCTACATGCATCCTCTGAGGATAAATTAAAGGGAATAAATTAAATTGAAGAGTTGTTTGTTGGCAAAGACAATTTAGTTAGGTCTGCACTGGTAAAGACTTCAGAAGGAAAATTAAAGAGGCCTATACAAAAACTGTATGCTTTAGAAATCAGCAAAAACACGGATAGTCAAGGCGAAGCATTTGGGTTACAGCCTCATGGAGAAGGCTTGGCTAAACTTGCAGAAGGTAATGACAACAATGCCTCTTCGGTGGGGAGTGTTAAAAAATGTAGAAGAGGAAGAGCCATTGTTGTCCCAAGGCGATATGATGACTAAGCTGAGTGATGCAGCATTGCTTGTATATATTAAGTTAAGGTGTGTATATATATCCATCTCATAATTGTAAGGTTAGTGAAAAATTCACTTAATTTAGAGCTAGCATTTTGGGGCTCTTGTGGCATCATTGTTTGGGCACTCTTGTGGCATCAATTTTTTGGGGCACTGGCGCGTCTTTTCTACTCGTTTGTTGAATGCGGCACTTACAGGGCGTGGTCTTATCGAGAGCTCTCTTGCAATTCAGTTTGGTTGTTTAGATACAAGATTGTTGCATCGTGCAATGGTGCAGATTGTGTTGTTGTTGTTGCAAGGTTTAGAAAGAAGGCCATAAATAGTGACCCTTTTGTTTTTTATCTTAATTTTATGCAACTGGAGCCTAAGGTAGGCCCACATCAAGTCAGCAACCCTGAGATAGGACTTAATAGGACCTCCAAGTCCGTAAGTTTTAGTCTAGCTTAACTTGGCCTGTAGGTTGAAGGGGCCCTTCGGAGCTTGATCGTTCGGGGCGCAGCTGGGATTCTGAACCCGATCAAATAAAATAAAATAGCATGCACAGTTGGACGTTAAACAAGGGGACAAAGGCAGGCAAAGCACCAAAATTCTTACCAAAAGGCATAGCCCAAGTACAGTGTTAGCTCTACATGCATCCTCTGAGAATAAATTAAAGAGAATCAAGGAATGCATATTTTGTAAAGGCAACCACAAGTCATATAAATGTGAAGTGGCTGAGGCTTTGCCTGTTGAGGAGAGAAAGGACATAGTAACTAAGTCCACAGCATGTTTCAAATGTTTTTTGAAAGGTCACAGAGCAATGTTTTGTAAGTTTAAAATTTTGTGCAAAAAATGCCATGGCCGGCATCAGCCATTATTGTGTGAAAACACTCCTAGTAGGCTTATCCCAGAAATAGAGACATCAGTGGCACATGCCACCGCAATGAAAGGGAGTAAGAGTAAAGAGAGGTTATTGCAAACAGCTGCAGCATTAAATTGGGAATGATGGAGAAACTACTGTAAGAGAGTTGTTTGATAGTGGTAGCCAGTGTAGCTTTATTAAGACCAGAATTTCCAGAAATTTGAAGTTTAAAGAACTTTAGAGGGAAAATTTAAGAATTTCTGGGTTTGGGAGTTCAGTTGCCACGAAGTTGGCCTCCCTTGGAAGGATTCTCGCAAACCCAGCTCAAACCTTCAGCTGGCCAATAGAAGGTTGGAGACTTCATTGCACAGGCTAAGGAAAAATGAGGAGTATAAGCCATCCTAAGCTATATAAAGAAGGGCTATGCTGAAAGAGTGTAAGCTGAGCTGGTGAGCCAGGAGGCACATTATCTGCCACACCATGCAATGGTACGGCGAGACAAAACTACCACCAAACTGAGGGTAGTTTTTGATGGTTTAGCCAAGGACAAAGGTGGTGTGTCCTTGAATGACTGTTTGGATGCTGGGCCAAATTTAAATGCAGATTTATTTTTCTTGTTACTGAGATTCAGGTTTGGTAGAGTAGCATTGACTGCAGATGTGAAGCAAGCATTTTTGAGGATAAAGTTAAAACCAGAGGACAAAGATGCAGTAAGATATCTGTGGGTGGATACAAAAAAATTGTTAAAAAGTGAACCCAAGGTTCAAGCGTATAGAATGAAGTCAGTGTTGTTTGGCCTCAGCTCTTGTCCATTTCTGTTGGAAGCTACTATGCAGCACCATTTTAAGAAATATTCTGAAGTCTATCCTAATACTATTGAACACATAAAGCAAAATTTTTATGTTGATGATTTGCTGTGTTCAGTGGATAATACAGAAATGGATAAACAGATATTCATGGAGGCTAGAGCTTATAATGATGGAGGCTGGCATGGAGCTAACAAAATGGCAGGCCAATCAATCTCAGTTACAACAGTTTATAAGTCCAGTCCTGTGTAGGACCTGATGCAGCAGAAAGTATTGAGGATTTTGGTATTAAGGAGTTGTGGACAATAGACACAAAGGTGCTAAGCATCGTTTGGCAGCAAGGAGAGGATTTATTTACCTTCAATAGGAAATCTTTAGTAGATCTGGCTGAAAATCAGAGAAGGTGGACAAAACATACAGCTCTTAGTTTGGCTTCGAAGGTCTTTGATCCTCTTGGATTCCTGGCTCCATTTGTGATAAAGTAAAAAATTTGGTTTCAGAGCCTCTGGAAAACTGGACTTGGTTGGGACCAAGACTTACCCGATCATATGGTGGTAAAGTGGAAATATTGGTTCAAAGAACTGGCACATCTTGGAGACATTGAAATCCCAAGATGGTACTTTGGAGAGTTGAACAATAATCTAGATAATTTGGAGCTGCACATCTTTTGTGATGCAAGTGAGGAAGCTTATGTAACTTGTATTTATATAAGAGGCACATTCGAAGAGGAAGTAAGTTGTAGGTTGATTGCTGCAAAGAGCACAGTCGCACCGTTGAAAAAGGCTTTCTATTCCAAGGTTGGAAATGATGGGTGCAGTCATTGCTAGTCGGCTTGCAGTTACAGTGCAAAACTCTTTGAGCCTTTATGAAATTTCAAGCTATTATTGAACAGACTCCAATATAGTTTGGCACTGGTTAAGAAGCCAGGCAAGGAAATGGAAACCATTTGTTGCCAATACGGTGGAGGAAATTCAAGCGCACACAGATCCAAAGCAATGGAAGCATTGTCCAGGCACCCAAAACCCAGCTGATTTACCAACACGAGGAATTTCAGTGAAAGAGCTTGCACAGTCAAGTTTGCAGGGGAATGGGCCAGAGTGGCTAAAATTTGGAAGTGAAAATTGGCTTTCTAATCAGCCTATTGTAGAACACCAGGCTGAAGAAGAATGGGTGAGTGAGATGACAAAATGCACTGTGAAAAGTTGTCAAGTTATGCAGCAGTTCCCCATATTGAGGCTTGAGGACATTAGCAGTCTGAAAAGGTTGTTAAGAGTGACAGCATGGGTATATAGATTTACAGACAACATTAAGGGAGAAACAAGAAGGAAAGTAATTCTGAACAGTAAGGAGATTCAGCAAGCCAGGCACTACTGGTTGGTATATGTGCAGAAGGAAAAATTTGGTGAAGAGAGAAAATTGCTCACCAGCAGTCCATTGCAGGTTCTACCAACACATTCTGCTCACAAAAGTTTGGATGTATTTTTGGATCAGGATTTATTGAGAGTAGGAGGTCGACCACAGTTTTCTGGGCTTCCAGAGGAGAAAAGACATCCAATTTTGCTATCTTCTTGCTTAGATTTACTTAGGTTGTTTCTGGACGCAGGTGGATTCGTATATGTCCAGATCTGCAGCCTCGGTGTCTGAGAAGACGACTCTTGATCTCTGGTTTCCAGTTGTTTGTAGTTTGTGTAACTTAATATCTGTGTAACTTAATAACTTGTAGTTTGTGTAACTTAATATCTTGTTCCTCCCAATATCTATCCAATCTCCTCCCAAAAGTTGATTTTGAAGGAGCTTCCACAACATTTCTTCATAAACCGTTCCATTTATTTACAATCCTCTGGGTAAACTGGTGCTGTCGCATTTTTGTATTTGCTCTGAACTTATAAATTGTATAGTTATGCCCTCTCAGACTGCTAACGTGGTGTGGCGGGCTTGGTAAGTTCAATGACACGTCCTCGTTATAGAGTTCATGTATAATCTTATATACCTCTATCATATCTTGAGGCCAAGTTTAGTGAAGCTGAAACAAAACAAAAAGATAACAGAATGAACAGAAATGATGACAGTTCACCACTTGATGATAAAACCCCGAATCAGTAAACAAAGTTATTGAAGATACGCATGATAAGTTACTGAAGACACGCATGATAAGTTAAGTTGTTACATGCTGGAGTTAGTGAAGTGATAATAGAGATCAGACAGCAGTTTTGGATTCCCAAAATTTGACAAGTAGTAAAAAAGATATTGCATAGATGTATGGCTTGCAAGCTTTGGAATGCAAAGCCTTATCATGAAAAGGTGACTCCACTTCCAAGAGAACGAACGGTGTGTCTATACTGCCCTATTTGATGTAGTTGGAGTAGACTTTGCTGGTTCAGTCTATGTGTATGAGCAAGGGGGAGCCCAACAAAAGTTATATACTGTCTTTTCACATGTGCTACCACCAGAGCAATCCATTTGGAGTTGGTAAGCAACTTAAGTAATGATGTATTTCTTTTGGCCTTTAAAAGGTTTGTGAACAGAAGGGGTTTCCCAAATAAAATCATATCTGGTCCTTGCTAAAAGAGGGGGGATTCCAATTCTACTTTCCACACCATAGGGTACAGTGGGAGTTTATTGTAGAAAGAACACCATGATGGGGAGGGTTTTGCGAAAGGCTAGTGAGAAGTGTAAAGTGTCCATTAAAGAAACTTTTGGCCAATGTTCATTTGAGCAAAGAGGAATTCTACACTGTTTTGTGTGAAGTAGAAGCAATGATGAACAGCAGGCCCATCACCTTTGTTTATAACAGCATGCAGGATGCAGAGCCATTGACACCAAATCACTTTATCTGTGGTAAATGATAACATCAAGCCCCAGTTTGCCAGTAGACTTACAGTCTATCCACAGCATTCAAGAAGAGTTAACCAGAAAGTTCAAGTACCTTGAAGAGCTACAAGATCAGTTATGGAAGAGGTGGCAGATGGAATACTTGCCAGAACTCAATTAATACCCATCAGGTAATGTAAAGGGCTCCAATGCAAATTGTATTAAGGTGGGAGAAGTGGTAATGATTGGGGATGAAAGACCAAGGCAATGCTGGAAGTTTGGCATAATTGAAGAGTTGTTTGTTGACTGAGGTGACGTGTGTATATATATATATGTATATAGTCTAAAGTCACTAAAAGGGAAATATCACTAAATCTAAGCTGAATGGCAACAGGAAGGCATAAACGGACCAACGCGGCTGTTCGTATTGTTTTGGGCTAGCCTAGAGATGCTTTTTCCTCTCTGACCTAATCGTTGGTGCTAAGTGTTAATTTGGTGGTGTTTCTAAGGTGACAAATGGGGTAGAAAGTTGTCAGTACTTAAGTATAGTTAGGGGTAATGTCTATAGCTTCGAAATTAGTAAAGTAAGAGAGAGTTAGGTAGGCTGTTTGTGGGACGCAGGAATCTATGCTAGGACCCAAAAGGAATATCTAATTCAACGCACTGGTAAGTGCCTTTGTTGTTGTTTAGAAACCTAATAACCTAACGGGGTGTCTAACCCAAGTTATCACATTTGGCGACGAGGATTATGGGATTGGATTTAACTAGGCTCATTGGATTCAATTTGGCTCATCGGAATAAGTTTGGTTCATTGGATTAAATTTGGTTCATTGGATTAAATTTGGTTCATGGGATTAAATTTGGTTCATGGGGTTAAATTAGGCTCATTGGATTTAATTTGGCTCATTGGATTTAATTTGGGCTTATTGGGTTCAAGTGGTTGTTTGGAAAATTGGATGCAGCCTAGTGGGTCGTCCGATTTGGTTTGTGTGGGTAAGCTATCGTACTATAGCTTAGGTCCCGCCGGCCTAACTCTAAAACTAATTCCTACTCAGTCCTAACTCTAAAACTAATTCCTACTCAGCCCTAACTCTAATACAATTTACTATTCAGCCCTAACTGGGGAGTAACTAGATCAAATTTAAACCAAATCTAACTTACTTCACGTTATTTGGCCTAATTCGGTTTTGCTCTAGCATGTCGGTGATTAGCCATATAAGCCCCTACGAAGACTCTGGGGAGGACTTCAAAGCTTATGCCACTAGGGTGAGGTTGTTTTTCGAGGCAAATTCCATTCCTGATGCTAAGAAAGTACTTACCTTTTTAACTATAATAGGCCCTAAAACGTTTGGGTTAATATTCGTCTTTTAACCCGCTCACGCGCGGTTAAAACAGTGCAATATATTGAATTGCCATTCAAAACTGACTAATAAAATATATATCTTATGTTGTGCAAATTTGTTCAAGTGTACTTTTTTTAATAAAATATATTTCCTGTTTTGGCTATAATGTACTTTTTTTCATAAAATATTTTTCCTGATTGGGCTATTTTTTCGCTACTTTGCGACTAAATTAGTTGGATGGGTTTTGTTCTGGCTATTTTTTTTTTCTAATTGGATTCAGTTTAGTGGTGTTTGTGATAGAATTATGACGTGCCATTCGTGTAATTTTGACTTTGAGAACTTGATTCGTCATGTGCCCTAGATGAAGACAAAGGATTGGATGTTTTTATCAATTACGGCGTTATTCTCTTATCCTTAACTTGCCCGAAATGTGACAGTGAGTGCCTAATATGAAAAGATCAGAAGATATTTAGGTGAAATAACCAATATTAACCTGATAGGTTAATTGAATGCCCGGTTAGGTTAATTGAATGCCCGGTTAGGTTAATTGAATGCCCGGTTAGGTCAACTGAATGCCCGGTTAGGTCAACTGAAGGCTCGGTTAGGTCAACTGAATGCCCGGTTAGGTCATCTGTACACCCTTGATGATTGGTTAGGTTAAGTCGCGATATTTTCGTTAGTTTAAATGAAAATGATGAGAGCAAACTTTTCTGGTTAATTTTGAGGTGTTTTGTACGAAACTGCCATCCGTTTCCTGTGCAAATGCATAGTTTTCGAGATGACGATATCTCGAAAACCACGCATTTGCACAGGAAACGGATGGCAGATTCCTGCAAAACACCTCAAAATTGACAAGAAAAGTTTATTCTCATCATAAAAACAGACTGGGTGTAAAAACGAATAATTACCAACGTTTGGCTTAGTTATCGACTTAGTTGCTCCTAAAGCACCCGAAACTTGCGCCTATAGTGAATTGGTACAGGCCCTAACCGATCACCAGAAACCCCGAGTAGTTCTCATCTATGAACGTTTCAAATTTTATTCGAGGCATCAGACGGTAAATGAAAGCATTGCAGAGTTTGTGCAGGAATAAAAAGCCATAGCCGTACGTGTAAATTTGGGGACAAATTAGACGAAATGCTAAGAGATAGGTTTGTAATGGGTCTCAAAGAGGAGTCTACCCAGAGAGCCCTATTAGCTATACAGGACCTAATCTTTAGTCAGGCTGTAGAAATAGCTGCGGCTAGAGAAGCAGCTGCTAAAGATGTTAGAGCCTTTGGCAGTCACAGTAGTAAAGCCCAACACGTAAATAGCTTTAAATCTTCTAGGCCTGGCAGATCTAATGAGCCTACTAGACAGGCAAATAAAAGGTATGCGGCAAATACGACGAAGCCTACTAATTCAAATGCTAAACAGGAGGAAAAGCCTTCCAGGCCATGTACTGGGTGTGGGAAATTGGGGTGGAGTACCTATTTTATGAGCAGCAAAGTGTAATAATACAGGCCCATATATTGTAGAGGTAGGCCTAAATGGAATTACAGTTCCTCTAAAACTAGATACAGGTGCTGCCCGAACTGTCATGTCCAAAACAGTTTTTGACAAAACTTTCAAAAATACACCTAAATTACATGCATCTAAAATCATATTAAAAAATACGGGGACATACAAATACCTATTTGTGGAGAAGCATCCGTCACAGTTACACTCAACCAGAAAACTTTGTCTCATCCCTTAACTCTTTTAGTGGTGGATGAGCAAGGGCCTACTCCACTAGGCCGTGATTGGATTGATGCTTTGAAAATGCCGATTGAGAAAATCTTGCCTAAGGGTCAGGCAGATGTGCATACACTCTCATATCTGTCTGACATAGACTCATTGTTAAGGGAGTTTTCTTCTCTCTTTGGGCCTGAAGTAGGCAACCTAAAAGGCCATCAGGTCTGTATAGAAGTAGATCCTAATGTAACTCCGAAATCTCGTAAGGCTCGTTCAATTGCGCATGCACTGCAGGAGAAGGTAGATTTAGAAATTGACAGGCTGCTCAAAGATAAGATTATCGAACTAGTCACACACACTAAGTGGGCTGCCCGAGTAGTTCCTGTACCAAAACCGGACAAGTCCGTGCGGTTATGTGGGGATTACCGTTTAACAGCAAATAGAGCAGTCCTTCTAGATTGTTACCCTATACCCAAGCCTGATGAATTACACCGGTCTGCATGAAAATCGATTTCTTTATTTTGAGTTGTGATTCTGAAACAGTTCGCTGCGCTGAATTAAAAAATGCTACCAGTTTCTTTCTATCACCCACAGTTTTAAAGTTATTAGCAAAACAATTTGGCGGCGTTTTGCAATTTTTTACCTTTTTTATCTTTAATTAATTTCGTTTTTTCATATTTTTCAGATATACAGTATAATTCTAACATTACGTCTTTAAAATTTTAATAATGGCTTCTAGAGGATGTACCCATAGTCCAGACATATTTTATTATATTTGTGGTCGGTATGTTGTAAAACAAAGGACAAATGTAACGACCTTCATTAAGAGAGCTTATCATGCTTATTTTGGAATTAAATTAGGAGATCAAGACAAAAGTTGGGCTCCACACAAGGTTTGTCTTACGTGTGTTGCGGCACTAAGGAATTGGAGCAAAGGTAAAAAGAAAAGTTTGCCATTTGGGATCCATGGTATGGCGCGAACCTAGAAACCATACCGACGACTGCTACTTCTGTTCTTGCAATGTTAAACGTTATAATGCAAAGAATAAAGAGAGCCTTCAATACCCAAGTCTTCCATCTGCAATAAGGCCGGTACCCCATGGTCCAGAAGTTCCTATTCCCCGCCCACCCGAGAGTCTGGATCAATACAATTCAGATTCTGATTCAGCTCCAAATCCAGACAATGATGATGTTTATGAACAGCCAACAGCTGACCGAGATCCTCCTAAACCATTAACCCAAGCCGAACTAAATGCTTAGTCAGGGATTTGAATCTGCCTAAGGACTTTGAAGAACTTTTGGGGTCTAGATTGCAGGAGAACAATTTATTGGCATCCGACACATACTTCGCTTGACCAGTACAGAAATCGTGAGAAAGACTTCGTGCCTTTTTTCGAAGAAGGTGGTCCCTTGGTATTTTGCAAGGACATCACAGGATTAGTGTGCAAGCTAGGCATCGAATACCAAACCAGTGACTGGAGGTTGTTTATAGATTCCTCTAAAACCAGTCTAAAAGGAGTGTTACTGCACAACGGTAACAAATATGCATCAATCCCAGTGGCCCATTCTACTCATTTAAAAGAGACCTATGATAACATGAAACTGCTTCTGGAAAAAATTCAGTATCAAAATCACAGATGTATATTGTGTGGGGATCTCAAAGTCCTTTGCATGTTACTTGGGCAGCAATCAGGATACACTAAGATGCCATGTTTCATCTGCGAATGGGATAGTCGAGCACGTGACCAGCACTGGAAGAGGAAAACTTGGCCTCCTAGAGAGAATCTTACCCCAGGATCAAAGAACATTTTACATGAACATCTAGTTGAACCAAATAAAATCCTCCTACCACCCTTGCACATTAAGTTAGGCTTGATGAAGCAGTATGTCAAAGCATTGAATGAGAAGGTGAGTGTTTCAAGTACATTTGTTCAAAATATCCAAAGATTAGCTCGAGAAAATAAAGGAAGGTGTTTTTATAGGTCCTCAGATTAGGAAGTTATTGACAGACGATCATTTCCTGAACACAATGACCAATAAAGAAAAAGAAGCATGGCTTGGTTTCAAAGATGTTGTTGAAAACTTCTTGGGAAACTACAAAAGCCAAAATTATGAAAGACTGGTGGAAAATATGCTTAAAAAGTTTTGCGCCTTAGGCTGCAACATGAGCCTGAAAGTTCACTTCTTATTTTCGCATCTTGACTGTTTTCCAGAAAATCTCGGAGATGTCAGTGAGGAGCAAGGGGAACGATTTCACCAGGACATCAAAACCGTGGAAAGAAGATATCAAGGAAGATGGCATACAAATATGATGGCGGATTACTGCTGGTGTCTGCAACGAGATCAGCCTAACGCACAGCATAAGAAAACATCGAAGAAGCACCGGTTTAGTCGTCATTAGTCAGATCTACCTTCGTAGTCTTAAGTCTTTGGAATAAGTCCTGAAATGTTTGCAAGTAAAGAAGGTAAATATATTTTGTTTCTTTCAGTTATTTTTTATTCTTTCATAAACAAGCAATATGCTTGTCCAAGAGCTAGGAGGTATTTAATTCTGCTTTAATTAGGTTTTACTCTATCACCTAAAGATTTCGTGCTACAAGGGGTGTTGTAATACCTCATCTGTCCCCAAATGTTAACCACCCATTGATGGGAGGGGAGAGAGTATTTTGCTGGGAACGGGACTGGTTGTTATATATATTTACCCTACATTATTATGTAAGCGTTACTGTAGTCTATAACAACAAAATTTATGGTTTAGCATGTGCAATCCAATGTTGGTCTCGATAAGATGATTCACATTTGGGGATAAATGGGGGATTTATGACACACCCTGTAGTAAGAAAACCATACGTGATAGGGAAAAACTAACTATATTTTTGAGATCAGCGCACTCAAATTATATAGAATCACCAACTAGTTTGTAAAAATCGATCGACAAGTTTTCAAATGTATACTGGTGTTATTTAGCTCTCTTGCTTGGGGTAAATATTTCACAAAACTAGATATGTCCCAAGCCTATGCTCAACTAAGTTTAGATGAAAATTTTAAAGAACTATCATAAATACGCACCGAGGCCTATATAAGTACAATAGGCTATGCTATAGAATAGCATCGGCTCCGGGTATTTTTCAGAGGACAATGGACCAAGTTCTAGGTCACATTCCGGGGGTACTTTGTTTTCTAGATGATGTCCTCATTTCGGGTCCGTCTAAAAAAGAACACCTAACTAAATTAACCACAGTTCTAAAAAGACTCCGGGATGCCGGACTTAAGCTAAAGAGAGAAAAGTGTTCGTGGGTCACTAAAGAGGTTTCATATTTAGGGTTCCGCATAGATGCCTCAGGCATTCATCCAACGGTGGATAAACTAGAAGCAATAAAAAATGCACCACCTCCACAAAATATCACACAGTTACAAGCCTAATGCATAGGAAATTTTTGCCTAATGCATCTACTTTCCTTGAACCCCTAAATAAGCTATTACGATCTGGGGAACAGTGGAGATGGGAGAAAACCCAAAAGGAAACATTTGAGGATTCCAAGGACGTACTACTAAAGTCCACTCTCCTAGTGCATTATGATCAGAGCTGGGCAATAAATACATTGAATGTATTTAAATACTAAATACTAAATACATGGGAGAAATGTATTTAAATACTAAATACTAAATACATTTTACGAATGTATTTAGATACTAAATACAAAATACACCAATTGTATTTAAATACATTTGTAAATACATTTTAAATACATACAAATTTTAACATATGCATTCACTAATTCATGTTTTGATAAATTTCTACTTTAGGGGACACGGTGAATTTCGAAATAAATACACCACTCGATAGATCAGACGATTTTAAAAGCTTTTTCATCAATGAATTTTCCATCGCAAATTGGATTGATTGCAACGAGTTAGTTACACAGGCCCACTTAAGGCAGAGCCGTTTTGTACGATTATTCGGTCAATTTCAAGATATTTTTTGATGTCTAAAAAAACATTACCTTCAGATGAGTGTACAGATTCGTTGTAGCATTGCTTGCAGCAGAGACTTCGTGTTTACACAGCAAGCAGGTGCACTTTACCTTATTACCGTCTTTAGATTTAATTTTAAAGTATTTTCCATCAAACAGAGGTTGCACTAAATTGTTATCTGCAGATATATCACTGTTTGATTCACCGGATTTGCTTGTTGAAGCCATGACACGCACACGATAAAGAAATCAACCGCTTTCGACTAAGAGTGGCACACAACTGATTGAACTGACACGTTAAAACATGAACCATGCTGTACTACACTGTCGACGCGTCGTACTGTGCTAGTACAGAACGTGTATTAAACCAGTAAAAGTATTTACATTTTTATATTTTGAGTATTTAAATACATTGTATTTAAATACTCATTAAAGTATTTAAATACTATATTTAAATACATGAAAAACAATGTATTTATAAATACAGTTCTAAATACACAAATGTATTTAAATACGTATTTAAATACAAATGTATTTAAATACTGCCCAGCTCTGATTATGATCCTAAACTTCCTCTCGTAGTTTCAGCAGATAGCAGTTCTTATGGAATTGGAACAGTTATCTCACCACATTGATGGTGTAGATAGGCCTATCTGTTTTGCTTCTAGGACACTAACTGAGACTGAAAGACGATATGCACAACTGGAAAGTGAAGCCTTAGCCTTAGTATTTGCGGTAAAAAAATTTAATTTCTATCTATAGGGTCATGAATTTAAACTAATTACTGACCATAAGCCTCTTTTAGGTTTATTTTCACCTACTAAAAATATTCCAGTTATGGCCTCAGGTAGGATTCAACGATGGGCACTGATTCTACAAGCCTATAAATTTGACTTAGTACATTGGTCAGGCAAACTTCTAGGTACGGCTGATGCGCTAAGTAGGTTGCCTTTAGAAAATCCAAATGATTGTGTACCTATACCTACAGAATGGGTTCACTTGGTGGGGTTTTTGGAATCCACTCCAGTATCTGCGGTACAAATAGTGCAGTGGGCAAAATCAGACCCTATTCTGCTCACTTGGTTGGCCTACTAAGGTTGAGAGTGAATTACAACCTTTTTATCAACGTCAATCTGGCCTCTCGATTCAAAATGGCTGTCTCTTATGGGGCCACAGAGTGATAATTCCAAATGAAGGCAGGTCGAATTTAGTGAAGGAACTTCACGCTGAACAAATGAAGGCAACAAAAATGAAAGAGCTGGCGAGAGCTTATTTCTGGTGGCCCGGGTTAGATGGAGAACTCGAATCATTGGTTCGTTCCTGTCAAAGCTACCTAGAGAACAGAGATCTCCCAAGAAAAAGCACTTCATCCTTGGGAATGGCCTACTATACCGTGGCATAGGATCCATGTTGACTATGCAGGTCCTATAAATAATACCTACTTCCTAGTCATTGTAGACGTCTACTCTAAATGGGTGGAAATTTTTTCAACCACTTCCACGACTTCGGGTGTTACTATTCGCTTACTCCGTTCGTGTTTCGCTCGATGGGGTTTACCCGTAGTCCTGGTTTCCGACAATAGTACTTGTTTTACCAGTGAGGAATTTCGTTCTTTTGTCCACCTAAATGGCATTAGACATGTCCGGTCTAGTGTTTTCTACCCGTCTACTAACGGTCTCGCGGAAAACATGGTCCGTACTTTCAAGTCGGCCTTGCGTCATTCTCGTGGGGAGGAAATGTAAGTGGTATTGGATAAATTTTTGTTTAAATATCGAATAAAACCTCACACAACGACAGGGGTGTCTCCCTCTAAACTTATGATTGGCCGGGGAATTCGTTCAGTTTTCGATTTGTTACGTCCAAACGAAACGTTACAACAACGAGTTTTACGCCAGCAGGAAAAACAGAAATTGTACCACGACACCAAAAAAGGGAGAGTTATAGAAGCGCAACCTAATGATCCAGTTATGATTCGCAACTATGGTGCTGGACCAAAATGGGTTCCTGCAACTGTGCAGAAGAGAACGGGCCCTGTTTCCTTCAAGTGCCAACTAGAAGATGGTCGTTCTATTAAACGCCATCAGGACCAGATATGGGAACGTGAATTGCAGAATGACCAGAGTCTTCCGGAAGAGAGAACCGATCCTCCGGAAAATGGTTCAATTCGCCCGCCTATGCAGGTTGCACCTAATCCTACTACATCAATCCCGCTCCGCAGGTCGTCTAGGGTCCCTCATCCCCCTGACAGACTAAACTTGTAGGGGAGGAGTGAGGTGACGTGCGTGTATATATATGTATATAGTCTAAAGTCACTAAAAGGGAAATATCACTAAATCTAAGCTGAATGGCAACACGAAGGCATAAACGGACCAACGCGGCTGTTTGTATTGTTTTGGGCTAGACTAGAGATGCTTTTTCCTATCTGACCTAATCGTTGGTGCTAAGTGTTTATTTGGTGGTGTTTCTAAGGTGACAAATGGGGTAGAAAGTTGTCACTAAAGTTTAGTTAGGGGTAATGTCTAAGCTTCGAAATTAGTAAAGTAAGAGAGAGTTAGGTAGGCTGTTTGTGGGACGCAGGAATCTATGGTAGGCCCCAAAAGGAATATCTAATTCAACGCACTGGTAAGTGCCTTTGTTGTTGTTTAGAAACCTAATAACCTAACGGGGTGTCTAACCCCAAGTTATCACAAGTTATCACTAAAGACAATTTAGTTAGGTCTGCACTGGTAAAGAGTTCAGGAAGAAAAGATGAAGCATTTGGGTTACAGCCTCATGGAGAAGGCTTGGCTAAACTTGCAGAATGTAATGACAACAATGCCTCTTCGGTGGGGAGTGTTTGAAAATGTAGAAGAGGAAGAGCCATTGTTGTCCGTAGGCGATATGATGACTAAGCTGATTGATGCAGCATTGCTTGTATATATTAAGGTGTGCATATATATATATATATATATATATATATAACTGCAAACACGCAGTATAATTAACGTAAAGAACGACGCTTGTATAGGAGATATTCCGCGCAAGACGAGAGAGAACGAAACAAATGAAAAAATGAGGTAACCACCCGGGAATCGAACCCGGGATCTTCCGATTGCCGGTCAGATGCGATAACCATTGCACCATGGGCCTCACTGTTCCAAATGCCGTATGTAGAAGAATTACGGCATTTGGAAGAGTGAGGCCCATGGTGTAATGGTTATCGCATCTGACCGGCAATCGGAAGATCCCGGGTTCGATTCCCGGGTGGTTACCTCATTTTTTCATTTGTTTCGTTCTCTCTCTCTCGTCTTGCGCGGAATATCTCCTATACAAGCGTCGTTCTTTACGTTATATATATATATATATATATATATATATATATATATATATATATATATATATATCCATCTCATAATTGTAAAGTTAGTAAAAAATTCACTTGATTTTGAGCTAGCATTTTTGGGTTCTTGTGGCATCATTTTTTGGGCACTGGCAGCGTCCTTTCTACTCTGTTGAATGCGCATTTGCAAGGCGTGGTCTTATAGAGAACGCTCTTGTAATTCAGTTTGGTTGTTTAGATACAAGATTGTTGCATCGTGTAATGGTGCAGGTTGTGTTGTTGTTGCAAGATTTAGAAAGAAGACCATAAATAGTGCCCCTTTTGTTTTTCTTAATTTAATTTTATGCTACAGACGCCTAAAGTAGGCCCACATCGAGTCAGCAACCCTGAGGTAGAACCTAATAGGACCTGCAAGTCCGCAAGTTAGTTTTAGTCTAGCTTAACTTAGGCTATAAGTTGAAGTAGCTCTTCAGAGCTTGGCCGCTCAAGGCTCAGCTGGGATTCTAAACCCAATCAAAATAAATAAAATAACAATGACATAGTCTTCGCTAAAGTTGAAGGTTAAGTCGTCTAATTATGATGTCAGTTAGGGGTAAATGTCAGTAGCTTACTAATAAGTAAAGTAGGGCTGAGTTGGTAGAGGTTTCATTGCCGCTGGCGCTAATAGCCACCGAAAGAACAAAATACAGTATCATCCCTCTATACCGGAATAATTGGTGAGCGGCCAGTCCGGTGTAGAAAATTTTCTGGTATATGACGAATCTGGACATTCCATATTACCGATGAATCCCGATCCCGGGATTTTTTTATTATTATCTAATGCTAAATAAATGCTATTATTATTATTATTATTATCATCATTATTATTATTATTAATTATTATTATTATATAATTATACAATATAGCTTAAAGGCATTTCAAAGACCCATCCTATTAAACGATAACTGTGAATTTCGTTGCAATTTTAATAAATAATACCGCACTGTTATGTTCGTTTGTAGTATCAAATTGCATTCTAACACAATGGAAGGCATTTACAATGGGGGGGAGGGTTAATGCGGGGCTACCAAACAGGGATGTATCCAAGGGGGGGGCGAAGGAGGCGGTCGTTCGTACCCGCCTTGGACTAGAAAACATATTGTATGTAAAATATTAATTGTATGTAAATATTAAATAGATAATCATTATAACTGCATTTGATCAAATTACAGATTTGTTCGATTGTCTGTTTTAGAAAACATCATCAATTAAAAATTTAAAAAAAAAAATCGCCTGAAGCCTGAAGTAGCCTAACTCTTAACGTGTAAAATTCATCATCAAAAGTTCATTTCGTTATGAAAAACTTATACTATTCTAATTTAAGACAAAAAAAACAATTTATATAGCTATTTCCATGCTGATTTTTATGGCATAAATATCACCAAGTTATTTTATTAACATATAGTCATATTAATGTGTTTATATCTAAAAATCATCCGATGAAAATAGCTCAAAAAGTCAGGTAAGTCAGGCTAATATGGATGGCATATCTAGCTATTCGCTGGCAGCGCTGGTTTAAATTTGAGTGTTGATTCGCTGTTTTTTTGTCAGAATTGACAATGTACATTTATCCAACAATTATGTTTCGCTGAATTATTTTATTATGTTTGGTTGAATTATGAATTTGATTGAATTATGTTGAATTATTTTATTCAGCACTTATATTATTTTATGCATATTGAGAAACATTTACGATGCAATTTAGCAAAACATCACAGTTGAGTACTATATCATCACCAAAAATGATGTAGTAGAAATGTTAGAAGTGAATGTCAAGATTTACGGCATCACAATTCTAATGCTAAGAATGCACTATAAAAGATAATAGTTTATATATGCATTTAAAGAAATATAGTATAAAATACGTAGAACATTATGTCAATTGATTTTAAAAAATCAACATTGTTTTGGAGGCTAGGTTATATGGAGTTATTACAGTGTTGTAAAAAATCCAGTGTTGTCAATGGGGCTGTTACTATATGTCAGGGTGTCAGTTTAAACTGGTACCCAATACATTAGCAAATTTTATCGTTTATAATAATTGTGCAAGTGCAGATTAGTACTGAATTATATAAACTGAAAATAATTTAGACACTAATTTAAAAGTATCTGCCAGCTTTTGTAATAATTGGTTATCAAGGTTTAGGTTGACCTAATTATATGTGGTATGATAGTTTTATCAATAAATTAGTCATAGTTGTGCATAATTTTCTTATCAATATAAATTATGTAAATTTATTGAAAAATTAAATCTATCACTATGTATTTTGAGTATCTGAACTATTTGTTTAATGTGTGATTAATTCATAATTATGTAATCTATGTGTAACAATCACATATATTGATACTATTTATGCTTGAAGTATTAATGAATGTGTATTCTTATGATATGTACATACAGTATTTCTTAAACTCAACTCTATGTTGACATTATAATCGAACAATTGGCGTTTAAGCGATGCAGACGAAGTCTTGGACAGATTTGCTCGTAAAAAAGCGAAACGATTGAACATGATGCTGGAATAACATTAGAAACCAAAGAAATTATCGCACAACAATCGCTGCACTCGTTTTGTGATCAAAACGTGTGTCCGTAACGTTACAACTCCCGGTTCTACTTTGGCTGTTGATTTATTGGTCAAATGATCTAATACTCTCTTATGGGCTAGTTTTGTGTCTACCTGGCTGTACACACTTGAGCAATTGAGTATGTATATCTGTAGTATGTAATCATTTCCCTGTATATAAACTTGCAAGGCCGTTTGATTACGTAACTTATAAATATTGATTTCGCTGTCAAATTTAATAAAAATTAATCCCAATTGCAATAAATCTGTATGTTTACCCGTCCTTTGATCGTATTGAGTTAGCATGAACTATTTGAAAATGTACACAGTGTAACCCGTTTATATCACATCGCTTTTGATCATAACTCGGTTGATATTACTATATTTGATAAACCACGTACGACTGATATTCAACACACGGAAAATGCCTTGCTTAATATCACTAAAGAAACTGCTTATTATCACGTTTTTCTAATAATCAATTGTTGTTACATCGGTGGAAAAACAATGGCATATGCAAGTTTTCAAATAATAAAACATGTTAACATGCTAAAAAGCACTAATGCATAAGACGTTCATTATCATTTCATCCTACACCGAGAACGTGATTTAAGCATGTTGCATTCTGGTAGTATAGTTGAATGATGAAACGTAGTATAACCTACAACGTTCCCTTCGCCCCCCTCTTGAGCAAATCCTGGATACGTGCCTGCTAACAAATGATGTTAAGCAAGTGAGGTTTTATGTTATCGGACATTTTTTTTTAATACCAGACTAATTCCGGTATTAAAAAAATACCGATCTGCTAAGATAGAGTCCGGTATTAAGCGAATTCCGGTATAGAGGGGTAATACTGTATAAGCCCCAATAAAAACCTGAAGCAAAATACCTGCAAGTATTATTTATGCCTAATTTTTAACCTGAACCTAACGGGGTCTAACACCCGACGCTGTTACAGGAACAAAACTCAATTCCATTTTTGGATGTGCGTGTTAGAAAATGTAGAAGAGGAAGAGCCACTGTTGTCCCAAGGCGATATGATGACTAAGCTGATTGATGTAGCATTGCTTGTATATATTAAGTTAAGGCGTATATATATCCATCTCATAATTGTAAGGTTAGTGAAAAATTCACTTAATTTAGAGCTAGCATTTTTGGGCTCTTGTGGCATCATTGTTTGGGCACTCTTGTGGCATCAATTTTTTGGGGGGGCACTGCGCGTCCTTCCTATTCGTTTGTTGAATGTGGCACTTACAGGGCGTGGTCTTATAGAGAGCTCTCTTGCAATTCAGTTTGGTTGTTTAGATACAAGATTGTTGCATTGTGCAATGTTGCAGGTTGTGTTGTTGTTGCAAGGTTTAGAAAGAAGACCATAAATAGTCCCCCTTTTGTTTTTTATTTTAATTTTATGCAACTGAGGCCTAAGGTAGGCCCACATCGAGTCAGCAACCCTGAGGTAGGACCTAATAGGACCTCCAAGTCCGTAAGTTTTTAGTCTAGCTTAACTTGGGCTGTAGGTTAAACTGGCCCTTCAGAGCTTGGCCGTTCACGGCTCAACTGGGATTCTGAACCCAATAAAATAAAAAAATAACAGTGCATGTACATAGGGAAAGCCCGTGTTTAAGTTTAATATCTATCGGGAAAAAACAAACAATTTGTTCTGTGTACACAATGGAAAAACTATACACACCTGCCATACAGTTTACATTACAGTCCACAGCAAGGCCTAATTTAAACCCAGGCCTAAACACGCCTACAATATGGTATCGTACATGCAGAGATGGACGTAAATACTTTTGAATGTATTTAAATACTAAATACTGGCGAGGATTGTAATTAAATACAAGATACATTACACCGAAAAGGAACGTAATTAAATACTAAATATATTACTGTGAAAATGTACTCGTATTTAAATACTGTACATTGTCATATTATCTTAATTTACATGATCGCTGCAAGACATACAAAGGAATACAACTACAAAGGAATTACAGCCTAACAATTTACAAAATAAAAATTACAAATAGAACAATATTTTATTGATGATCTGTTACTTCAAAAGTAGATTTTTTTAATAAAAAAAATATAAAACTCTTTTGTAATAACTGAAGAGATGATCATCAAGAAACTACAGTAGATAAATAAAAAATAAGTGAGTCTCCTGGCCCTGATGCTGTACACCCCCGAGTACTGAAGGAATTAGCCATGACTATTTATAAAAATATTCAGATCAGGCATCCATAAGTAACCATAGGTAAGATAAATGGATGGACGGACGAGGACAATCTACATATTTGCCTTCATTTGGATTAGGCTCTCGAATAGTGTATCAGACAATGTGCTAGTGTTGCCAGGTTTAAATAATATAATTTCCCTTTTTAGCCTATAATTTCCCTATACATCTGTATTTAGTGCAATATGTGTAAATATAAATACAATAGTAGTAAGCTAATTTACCATCTAGAAAGTACGTACAGTATTGAGAATGTTGTGGTGTGTGGTAAAAATCCTTTTTTATCGCCCACAACGTAGTCCCATGTCCTCTTTCAAAAAAATGTAATTGAAAATGTATTTTAAATATACATATTTATAAATACCAGTTACTTTTGAAATGTATCTGAATATGTATTTAAATACTATTTGAGTAATGTCAAATACATTACTGCCCATCTCTGCGTATATGGTACCTTTATTTCATAATTAAATACAAAATATTAATTTATTGTATTAAATAATTACAAATTGCCTCGGGATTTGTGATAAAGTTTATTGGGAATGGGGAAAATTGCCATAAGTAGGACAAAATATGTAGGCATTAAGCCTACATTAACAAGCAAGAACGTATTCTTTCGTATCAAAATTTTCCATCACATTGACTCATGAAAATTTTGAGAAGTAATGAAAATATGAAAATTATACGTCTGATGTTTTTCCGTTTGTTGACTTAAGCAAAATTTAAGACCAAAGATTTAGTTCAGAGCTGTCTAGTTTTGCTGTAGGCAAGGAAAATGTTTAATCTTCTTACAAGTTCTGAGTAAAAAACACCAATAAAACTACAGGATATCCTTATCCCCGTGCGTAACCTAGTTGCCTACATCGAGAGAGAAGTGCGGTAGGCAACCGCGCAACCTACAACCAAACGCAACCTTCAACAAAAAAAAGGTATGGTGGTTTCCTTTTTACCACTGGGGTGAGCTAAATACCGAAGGCAAATAAATTTAATAACTTAACTAAAAAAAACTACTTAAAAAGGCCTTTTGAGGACCTCCACAAACACACAATTTTTTACGAAAAAATATAGGCTTTTTGCCATCGACTTTAGGCATTAAACCTGGTGGAAACATTCACCGGATCGCCAGGTTGATGGCAGTCAACCATAGGTCTATATAGTTTTTAACATGCACTTTCACTCCGGACATGACACCCCCACAAGAAAGCCATATTCTTTCCTATGTTTCTCCGTGCTCTTAGGATCGCCACCTCGGAATACATGGATGTTGAGTTAGAAAAAATCAACAATATTGGAAGCGATTTGTGTTACCCACCTACTTTTGGGGAATCTTGCTTTAACAAGACATAACTAACCTTCTATCGTGTAAATAATAACCCTCGTACTTTGTCAAAGAATATTTTAGTATTCCCTTTTTCCCAGGCTTTTAAGGCATTGCTAATGTACTTAAACTTTTGAACAATAATGTAGTAATTTCATATGGCAATACTGCGAAAAATGTCATAATAAAGACTAGTCCTACCAATAAATCAGGCATTATTTATAAAATTGGTTGTAAACAATGTGACTCCTTTTAACATTGGACAGATTTGCATGCACGTTTAAAACAACACCAATATTTCGTTAGAATGGGACAGTCGTCGAATGCCCTTTTTACCCATTTGTCAGAGTTGTCCGATTGTATTTACTGGAATAATTCTTCAATTCTGTTTCACTTAAGCAACATTGCTAATAGGAACATTCTTGAGTTTGCCATCATTCAACTTACAATTTCAACCTCAGCCAGGGCCTTTTTTTCACTGGATCCTCTTATTTTAAATTCGTTCAGATCAGATTTAGAGAAGAAGAGCAAGACGCTGAAACTCTGGTAGCTTTGCCAGGTGGAGCGTACGCTGTTCCTTCACTATTCTGTACACCAATCATATAATTTTAGTTTTTCTTTATAAACTGTATATACTGTTATGGAAAAAATATACACGCCTACAATATGGTATCGTATGTGGTACCTTTATTTCTTAATTAAATACAAATTAATTCATTGAATTAAATATCTACAAAATTGCCTCGGAATTGGCGAAATAGCCTATTGGGAATGAAAATAATTGCCATACAGAGAACCCAATATGGAGGCATTGGAATTGGATCCACATAACAAGAAAAACGAATTATTTCGTATCAAAATTTTCCATCGCTGATTTATGAAAATTACTTCGACAGAAGATTAGACGTCTGGGGACTTTGTAAAGTCAGCGAAATTGAAGACAAAGGAATTTATATTAGCACCAGAGCAGGCAGAGCAGGGAGAGTTCTAAGCGATGCTTTAAGCAAGGGAGACGTAATTAATCTTCCTATAAGTTCTGAGTGAATATAAAACTAATAACTAAAAAAGGCTAGACCTATTCCTTCAGGTATTTAAGTGTAGTGAATGCCTATATTATTTAAACCAAATAAACTCGTTGCGTAACTCCATCGTCTACGGCCCTACATCGAAAGAGATCGTCACGCCCTACAACCAGAAGCGATGCCCAACGAAATAATAAGGTATGGTAATTTTCCTTCTTTACCATTAGGCAGCTCTAAAATACCGAAGGCAAATAAATTTAACATTAACAAAAAAAAAACTACTTAACAAGGTCCTTTGAAGACCTCCACAAACCTAACTGGTTAATATGAGTTTTATCGTACTCAGAATATCAAAAGCAAATATAATTATAAAATATTAAAGCATAATTTTCTCATCATTTTCATATAATTCACTATGCTCGCAGATGCGTCCTCACCAAATTATGTAGATTTAAATATTATGACATTTTTTGCATTTTTTTCCCGCCCTTCCAATATTTGATTGGTGACGTCATGAGAACATCATGATATATGAGCTAGACTTTTGAAGTTGTTAGGCCTTTTAAGTTGCTAGTCTACTTCTGTTAGTTTTTCATAGATGTTTGTCGCGATGACGTGTGAACGGTGCGAATATTATTTTGAGGATTTAATATACGAAGTGCATTCTAATGACTCCCGAGCAATAGAAATATTGAATATGTTATTACATTATCATTTGTATAATTTAGGTCTCGGGGGTACGGGGGCAGAGCCCCCGTAAAGATCACGCGGTACTGGTTAAGTGTGCGGTCTACCTACGATTGGTTAGGTTTAATCGTGATATTTTCGTTAAAACTAACGAAAATATCATGACTAAACCTAACCAATCGTCAAGGGCGATTGACAATGGGATGTAAACAAACAATTAGTAAACAAGATAAGAAGCTAATTAAAGGTAGACCGCCGAATCGTAGGTAGACCGCACACTTAACCAGCACCGATCACGCATCACAAATTGATCGGTATAGGGTTTTATATTTTTTATTTTTGAATTTCCGACGCTAAAATGTCGATCAATTTGTCATGCGTGATCTTTACGGGGGCTCCATCTCTGTACCCCAGAGACCTAAATTATACAAATGATAATGTAATAACATATTCATGTTAGGTTAGGTTAGGTTAATTAATACCAATACATTTTCCTAGTAATATTTGATGTGTTTTGCTTAGATTTTGACCTCCATTTCCCTTGAAAATGAGCCAAACTTCAAAGTACTATAACTTTGTTGGATCTCATTTCCGACGGAAATGGAGGTCAGATTTGAACAAATCACATCAAATACTACTAGAAAAATGTATTTTGGTGTATAAAATGACTGAGTTACTCAATACACATAATTACCACAACTTTTTAACGATAAAACGTAGTGTTTTTGCTATTAACTCTCCACCAATATCTGCTGGAAATTTCCAATGGATGAGGGTGACGGCAATAAATCATAACCGTATATAGTTTTCAGATGGTGGCCCGTATGGGGAAGGCAATTACCCATAAGGTCCAATATAGTTTTTTTATATGGTGACTCGTACGGGGACCCGACCCTTCTAAAATTTACACTAACACAAACAGAGGCTAGGCTTAGTTCGTTAGGCCTAACCGTACCTAACGTAACATTCAGCGAAGACTAAGGCCGATGATAACCGTAAACAAAGCCTCGTTCATTTAACAGGCTTAACAAAATAGGCTAATTTAGCCTGGGCCTATTTAGTAGGTCTGTTTCACCCTAAGCCTATTTAATAGGCCCTACTCTTTAAACTCAAAACAACCTCATTTAACAGGCTTAACTCACTTTAGTCCTATACGAAATAGGTCCGCTCCACCCAAAGCCTACTCAGTAGGCCCATAACGTAGGCATATTTAGTAGGACCACATTACCCTAACTAATAGGCTTAATATACTCATACACCTAGGTCTACTTCAAACAATTTACAATTTAGACCGACTAAAATCATGCAGCTTAGGGAATTCGTACACAAACAAAACATTCACATAGCACTTATACAAGAAACAAAACTAAAATGCACACAAAACACCCACCCTCACTGACTTCACGGCGATCCGTCAAGATCGTACTGGGGGTCACGGGGGTGGACTCATCACTTACATATGTAAAAGCATTAGCTACACTGATGCCACCCAAAACATTACAAACACAATCCAAGCAGATAACACGATAGAAATACAGGCAGTTAACATTAAAGCACGCGCAAAACACAACACCACACTAATCAACATTTACATCCCACCAGATAGTTCACTCAGGTGCCAGCCAATTAAAATCCACAGTTACACAATCTGGCCTCTCACTAATGTCATCTTAGGAGGAGACTTCAACGCTAAAGACACTAGTTGGTACCTGCACAACCAAAGCAACACCAGAGGCGCCAACATAGCCACACAACTAAACAGCCTCTTCATTCTTAACAATACAGAAGAACATACACACATACCACATCAAGCAGGATACTCAAACTCCTCCCCAGACATAACGTTCTGTTCCCTCTCACTAGCAACACATACGCACTGGAGAACAGAAAAACAACTGTCATCAGACCACCTGCCCATCATCATTACAACACGTTCTACACTGCCCCAACAGCCTTAGGCACACTTACAGAAATTACAAGAAAGCTGATTGGGAATAGTTCAAAATACAGACTGAGGAACAATTCACCACATTAAACAGCACACCCATCATAAACATCAATACAACATTCAAGACATTTAATCAGATCATCAATAATGCAAACACATAAATACCCAAGGGCAACATTAGGAAATACAACCCAAATTACACTAGAGAAATAGCCCACCTCATAAGGCAACGTAACAACCTCAAACATAACACACAAACACCACACACACAGAAGCCATAAAAAAGCAGATACAACAGCTCAACACAGAAATAAACAACAAACTCAAAGAAAAACAAACAAACATTTATGGAATTCATAACAGCACTAAACCACTCCACAGATACATCCAGGCTATACAAGACTATAAACAGCATTACCCACTCTAACAACGGCTTCACACCTCACACGCGGCTATCTGTCGCAGCCAAACTAATATCCCAACATATACACAACAAGCTAACATCCTAGTTAATCACTACGCAAAGATAAGTCACTTAAACAGAGACAACAACCAGAAACACGCAGACAGACAAACAGCCAGACACAAGAAAACCTACAGACTCGACACGACCATTACACCATTCAATACAGACCAGACCACCAAGATCAAAAACATTAAGAATTCGAAGGCTTCTGGACTAGACAACATATTTAACATACACCTTAAACACTTGGGCCCACAGGGAATACTAGCTTTCACAAACATCAGCACATATTCATACCAACACTGTATTATTCCTGACATATGGAAACAAGGTAAAATTATTACACTACTCAAACCAAACAAAAATCCAACAGAACCAGCTTCCTATAGACTCATTACTTTACTATACACACCTTCCAAAGTAACAGAAAGACTAATTTTACAAATCACCAATCCACACATAACTCTATCGCCTACTCAACATGGATTCAGACCTCACCACTCAACCACGACATTACTCACTAACCTCACGCAGCACATCATGGATGGCATCAACTCCAGACGACCAGCTCAACGTACACTATTAGCAACAATAGACATTAGTAAAGCATTTGATGCTATCCCACGCTTCCCTCTCATAAACAAAATACTCAACACAAACATGCACAATAACACCAAAAGGTGGCTGAGCAACTATCTTTCAGGAAGATACTCACATGTCACATTTAATGACAAGTCATCCAAAAACAAGCTTTGTCCGAACGGGGTCCCTCAAGGCTCTGTTCTCTCACCAACACTGTTCAACTTATACAGTGGCGGTTCCTCATATGGGCAATATGGGCAGCCGCACAGGGCGGCATTTGTGGAGGGGCGGCATGAGCGCCTGCAAAAAAAATAAAAATAAAAATAAGAATAAATAAATAAAGAAATAAATAAAAAATAAAATAAAATAAATAATAAAGATCAATAAATATATTTTTATTAATAAAAAACCATCTATTGCATTTTCCATAAACCTTCCCATAAAAGACCTAAACAATGCAAAATGCTTCCAGATTAATATTATTGGGAATAAAGGCCCATACTTTAACATATGTAATGTTATTTTTCTGGGTTTGGTTAAATAGTGAAATGTATATTATTTATTACAGAACGAATCTTCACACTAAGCCACTAAGGTCTGTCAAATAACCGCAAATGGATAAGAAGAGGTCAAAGCTATCAGGTGCTCAGTTTAGAAAAAAGAGGAAAGAAGAAGAGGAGAAACGAGCAAAAGATAAAGGTATAGAGCTATGTCATCTACTCTTCACTGCTATATTGCACTGCTATTTTGTGATATAGCTTTCTGAGTCATTTGAAGTGTACTATTATGTATATAATTAGCCATTAACCAAGGAGGTTGTATTATTCATTTGTTTCCTATTCTAAAAGTTTAATAAATTGTGCTTAATAACATGTTAAATTAATTGTACTAGCCTATTCATGCATTGGTCTGTTATGTTCTATTTTACTATTTGCAGGGGCACTTTTGAAATATTTTGGAACACCCTCTGCCACTAGCCAGGATGAGAAGCCGTCTACTTCTGCCATTATTGAGGCTGAGGAGCCATCTACCTCCTCAGCCTCACATATGTCTCCACAAATGCAGTCTGATCCTGAGGATGAAGACCCATTTGCTTCTACTTCTCCCCGGCAGGACTCTTCAGGTGAGTTTGTGTGCACATATGTCTGTGAGTGTGTGCGTGTGTGTGTATGTGTGTACATCCCTGCAAAGCATTTTGCAAACAGTTATAAATTATAATGTTATTATCACTGGGTCTGGGTTACTGGGTATGTGTGGTGTTTCACCACCATAATTCCATAACACCACCACCATAACAAAGTGCTGTGAATAATGTGTTATCTAACTTAGGTGTGTATACTAATGAGTAATGCTCTTGTTCTTTCTATTAGAAATGCCTGGAGCAGAATCGCCTCCTGAGGATGAGTCTCTGTCCACCGACCCTGCTAACTGGCCTTCAGTTCTGACTGAGAGAATTCGGACACAACTGGTTTCCAGGGGACCAAGTCAAGTACCATCTGACTTTGTATTCCCTAGAAACGACAGTGACGGAAGAAGTTTCCACCATCAATACTTCAGGAAGTCATTGGTTAGTGGGGAAAATATAACCAGAAGTTGGTTGGTCTATTCCTTAAAAAACAACAGCCTTTTCTGTTTCTGTTGTACATTATTTTCCAAGAGGAAAATAAATTTAACAAGTTTGGGACTCTCGGACTGGAAGCATGCAAGCTCATTGCTCACATCACATGACAACAGTTCAGAACACCTAAATTCTATGAAAATCTGGAAAGAACTGGCAGTGAGGATGAGAAAGGGGGAGACCATTGACAAGCAGGAGATGGCACTTCTGGAGGCTGAGAAGTTGAGATGGAGAGCGGTGCTGACATGTCTCACTGCTATTGTGCATTCTCTGGCAGTTAGGAATTTGGCACTAAGGGGACATACAGAAAAATTGTTCTCACCATCAAATGGCAATTTTCTGAAAGAAGTTGAACTGATGGCACAATTTGATCCTATAATGCAAGAGCACATTAACCGTGTCCAAAAAGGGACCTCCAGTCACACCAGCTACCTCGGCCACCACATACAAAACGAACTCATTGATTTGTCGAGCAGCAAGACCATTTCAGCAATGGTGAGCGACATCAAACAATCAAAGTTTTTTTCAATAATTCTAGATTGCACTCCAGATATCAGCCACACTGAACAGTTGTCAGTTGTGATTCGGGTTGTGTCACTGGAGGGGAAGCCCCATATAAAGGAACATTTCATGGGGTTTTTGGAGGCAGAGGAGTCCACTGGTCAACATTTGGCATCTCTGATTCTGAAGAGACTGGAGGAGCTAAAAGTTCCTTTCATGGACTGTAGAGGACAATCATACGACAACGGGGCCAACATGAGGGGAAAAAACAAGGGTGTTCAATCCAGGCTCCTAGAAATTAATCCCAGAGCTCTGTTTGTTCCATGTGGGGCTCATTCTCTGAATTTGCTTGTGGCCGATGCTGCTAAGGGATCTATTGATGTCACAAGTTACTTTGGCATCTTGCAGAAGCTTTACAACTTGTTTTCAGCCTCCACACAACGATGGGCCATTTGGAAAAACATGTGAACATCACATTGAAGATGTGGTCTGATACAAGGTGGGAAAGCAAGATCAAGAGTGTGGAGCCCCTGAGATATCAGGCAGCTGCAGTGAGAGATGCACTGATCGAGGTGAGGGACCACACCAAAGACTCTGTAATAAAGGTCGAGGCTCAATCTCTGTCAGAGGAGGTTGGGTCATACCGCTTCGCCATTTGTTCAGTGGTGTGGCATGACCTGTTGTGCCAAATTCAGCATGTGAGCAAGCAGATGCAGTCTCCTAGCATGCACGTTGATGTTGCAGTAAATCTCCTAAAAAAAACAGAGAGAGGTCTCCGCAATTACAGGGCAACATGTTTTGTGGCTGCACAAATGGCAGCCACAGATATCTGTGAACAAATGAATGTGGAGGCTGTGTTAAAACAAAAACGGCTGAAGTCCACAAAGCGGCACTTCTCCTATGAAGCATCTGATGAGCCCTTGATTGATGCTTTGAAGAAGCTGGAGGTGACATTTTTCAATGCAGTGGTTGATGCTGCAACATCAGCCATTCAGGAAAGATTTTCCACGTTGGAAATTGTGGGAGAGAAGTTTGGAGTGCTGACACATTTCCAAAATCTCACATTTGAGGAGCTGACAGAACAATGTGTGAACCTTAATACTACACTACACTTTAAGGGACAATCTGACTTGGATGGCAGAGAGCTTGCACAGGAGCTGAAGAACTTGCCTGACTTGCCATCAAAGACCATATCCTTGCTTGAACTGCTGACATTTATCCATGAAAGGGAGCTCTCTGAAATATATCCAAATTTGTGGACTGCTCTCAGAATTGGTCTTACTCTTCCAGTCACTGTTGCTGAAGCAGAGAGGAGCTTTTCAAAGCTGAAGCTCATCAAATCCTACCTGAGGTCAACTATGTCACAGGAACGCCTTACCGGTCTGGCCATCATCAGTATAAATCATACAATTGCTGAGCAGATTTCATATGATGATTTAATTCATGACTTTGCATCAAGGAAGGTAAGAAGAGTCAGGCTTTAGATGGCAGTTGTGCTGTGGTGCAATTTATTTTGTTTCTTGTTCAAAGTGTAGCATAATAATTACCCTCTCTTAAGTGTCTTATTCTATTTATGTGATAGAGCATTTGTACAATTTAGAAATTTGATTCTCTAGTTTATTTATGGCAGTTGTGCAATTTAATTTGTATTTTTCCTGTTCATAGTATCATAATTACATTCTCTTAAGTGAGTTATTCTATTTACGTGATGAAGGATTTGTAAAATTCAGAAATTTGAGTCTTTGTTTTGGTTCTGAAGTTCCAACAATTAGTCCAATAAAAAGTTATTTTGTGAAAGAGTTATGTCTGTCCTTTATTTTGGGGGGATTCGAATGTGTGTGTGTTGGCGAACAGGGGGGGGGGCGCTGAAGGTGAGGTTCGCCCAGGGCGTCATGTAAGCTAGGACCGCCACTGAACTTATACATGCATGACATTCCAACACCCATAGATCACAAGCTCACCTTATCATATGCAGATGACATCACTCTAACATCCATCCACAACAACATCGACACCGCTACAAATAACCTACAAACATACATAAACAGTATACAAAACTGGCTTACACACAATAGACTCAAAGTAGCGCCCACAAAATCAACCATCACCTTGCTTACAAGCAACACAAAAGAACACCAGATAACTCCACAGCTTACACTAAACAACACCAACATTCCACACACTCACAGGACCAAAATACTTGGAGTCACATACAACACATCATTATCTTTTGCAAACCACATTCAGGACATTAAAAACAAATGTACGTCAAGACTTAACACGCTTAGGGTACTAACAGGCACAAACTTTGGACACCAGCACGAAACAACATCACTTATATACAAACAATATATTCGCTCAATTATGGACTATGCTAGCCCATGCTGGGCACCCATTATCTCAAACACACACATAAACACCTTACAGACAATACAAAACAACGCACTTCGTATCATTACAGGATGCACTCAAACAACACCAATACAACACCTGCACACAGAAACAAAAATACTGAAAGTTAGGGAACATTTAGACATGAGGGGAACACAATTCATGGCAGCAACGACAACTAACCCACAACACCCTTGCCACTACATGTACAATCAAGCACCAACACCTCGCACCATTAAGGTAACACCAGAGAGACATTATAACCAAATATTCCATTTCATACCACGCCCCACAGACATCACACAGTACAAAAGACACATACACACACACCTAACCCACAAAGCACTGACACGATTCGGTCCGAATGCGGTCCTAGGTGCGAAGCCACCACCCATTAATAGGTCAGAGACCAGCCTGAGCAGATCGGATCGAGTTAACTTAGCACGATTCCGATGTGGACATCACCCCAAATTACAGACATATAAACACAGATTAGACAACTCCACAGACGACACCTGCCACCTGTGCCAGGACACACCACAAACAATTGAACACATTATGACAGACTGTACCGCTCTAGCACAACAACGAACACAACACAACATCACTAGTGCGCTGAACCTCTGTTCCACTCGGGAGAGGGCGATCGGTTACCTGCCTGCCACCGGCTTGCTCGATCAGGGTGGGCTGATCGGCTAACCAAAAACAACAACAACTAAAAGCCTACCTCTCAAAGTAGGCCTTACTCTTTACACTCAAGGCCTATCCTAACTAAAAACACTTTGAAAATTTTTAATTCAACCTGTGGTGTAGGTTATAAAATTTATTTCAGCAATTTAACTTACTCATAAGACTCATTAACATCACAAAATTAAACTCAGAACTTTAACATCACAACATTAAACTCGGAACTTTAACATCACAAAATTAAACTCAGAACTTTAACATCACACCCACCTAAAGCAATTGCACGAACTCAAACCTACACCCACCTAAAGCAATTGCACGAACTCAAACCTACACTCACTTAAAGCAATTGCATGAACTCAAACCTAACATCCATTCTAAGTACTATTTCACATATAGTTTTAACACAAACATTCTAAGTCCTATTTCACATATAGGCGTAACCCATTGTAAGTCCTATTTCACATATAGGCGTAATCAGTGATGGGCAGTATCTAGATACATGTATCGCCGATACGTATCGATCGATACTTTGGTATCGGTATCGGTATCGCTTTAGCTACTTGACAAAATTATCGATTTATCGGTATCGCTAAGGTCAATTTTCTTAAATGTATCGAAAAAAATCGATACTTCGATACATTAATAAGAATTTTTAAATATTTAAATAGATGTTATAATATGACACTACTGAGTTATATTTATGAATATACAATAATTTAGGGTGGATCGATTTTACATTTCTTTCGATTTCCATATTCTAATAGAGACAAAAACTTGCGCATGCATGAGAAAATAGCCTCTGCAAAATCTTAGCTTAATAGGTAATCATCTTCTGCCCCCGGCAGAGCGATGAAAATCTGAAAATATGTATAATATACATATTTTCAGATCGGCTCTTTGTCTTAAATAATGCATTTATATATTTCCCATAGCATTTATATCGTTGCTTAGGCATGAAATAACACACACGCAAAATTTTATGACTCTAGGCTAGGGTTTAAAAATACGTTTTTGACTACTAAAATATGATTTTCATCGCTCTGCCGGGGGCAGAAGATGATTACCTATTAAGCTAAGATTTTGCAGAGGCTATTTTCTCATGCATGCGCAAGTTTTTGTCTCTATTAGAATATGGAAATCGAAAAAAATGTAAAATCGATCCACCCTAAATATACATAAATAATAATATTAAATATTTATTTAATGACAGTACTACTCTACTGGTCACGTCACACAGTACGGCGCAACGTTTAAACCAGGGCTGTGGAGTGGGTGATAAAATTTGCCGACTCCAACTCCGACTCCAAAAATTTTAACATTCCGACTCCGACTCCAGAAATCTGACTTGTATAATTCCGACTCCGACTCCGATGAAATGTTAAGGCCAAATTGATTACGATTAGCTTTATTAGGCCAATGGAGATTCATAAACAAGGCATTTCGTCACCACCACATGACTCATCAGGTTACTTAGTGGCTGTAACTATGCCTTAATGGCTTTTTTCTTTTTATTCAAAAATTACAATAAATCCCAAAATACAAACTGATTGAAGCTTAAACAAAATAAGATTATTATTGGTTTAGCAAATTAATAAGATGTTTTTGTATTATTATAAACAACCGTAACAAAATGTACTAACCTAAACTGAATTTGTTCTTAAAAAAAGGATCGCTTCCATTAAATCTTCTTTCAGTGATGCTCTTAAGTCAGAGCGGATGATTTTAAGTGCTGAAAATAAGCGTTCTACACTAATTTGAGTAGGTGGCAAGGCCGTAACAGTCATAGAAGCATCTTGGACAATTTTAGGGTATTTAGCAATTGCTTCTTTCACAGTCAACTTTGATGAACGATCAATCTTTTCCACCTCCTCCAATGATTTATAGAAATTGATTTTGAATTTATCCAATGCACTCTGGGGGTGTTCATCCTGTTCCAATTCCAATCGCCTTCGCTTTGATCGTTCTTGTCTGTCCAGATGTTTTTCAAAATCTAATTCTTCATCAGAGCCTGAATTTGATGACGACGACGAAATCGTATGACTGCCATGAAGTGGCCCAACTACTGCCTCGGATTCATCATGACCATGATCTCGTAGACCTTCAATATGTATGGCTACATCACATAAGGCAGCTTTGGCTCTGATTTGCTGCGCTTCTGTTAATGTCACTCTGTACATGGCATCAACATATATAGCAGCCAAAAGAATATCATTGTCTAGCAGAAGCTTTTCTCTCTGTATCATCGAATTCCTTATATCATCGGCTAGTATGCCACCAGTTTGAGAAAGACGGAAAATAAGCGTCTTCCACTCCTTATAGAATAAGCCAGGAGTCAAATCATCTGAGTGCAATTTTTTTGTCACGTTATAAGAATGGCGAAGTAAGCCCTCTAGTTGTTTTACCTGATCCCACTGAGCCTCAGTCATGATGACATCCGGGGAGGCCATGTCGCTAAGGAAAGGTTTTATTTCAAGAATCCGTTGAATCATCATGTATGTGCTGCCCCACCGAGTCGCTTGGTCCAAAATTGCTCCTTTGCCAGCTCGTCGCTTCAAAATAGAGTCTAGTTTTGGCGTTCTAGCTGCCACAGCAACTTTTCGTATTCTTCCAATGAGATTAGCTGCATGTTGTCCTTTCAAGCCATCGCGTATTGCCAATTGCAGTGTGTGGACACTGCAGCGCATATGATGGATTTTGGATATTCTTGCTGCAGTATCCACAAATGAATCTAATGTATCGTGACTATCATGATCATCAACCACCATTACTTGTTCATTATCTTCAGAATAATCATCAACATAATCATCACTGTCTTCTGAATCTTCCACAACTTCTTTTTTGTTAAATTTTTCAAGTGTTTTCACCATGTTGGAAGCATTGTCCGTTACAATTGACAATACCTGGTCCTTTCTGATGTTAAAATCATTTAATACATCCATTAGTAGTTTTTCAAGATAATCACTGGTATGCTGTGCTTTAGTATCTCTTACTGCTAATGTCCGCGTGACTACTACTTTTTTATCATCGATAAAGCGAATATTAATTGCAAAATAGTTTACTCTATGGCGAGTACAGGAATCCATCTTTAAGAACAGGATTCGTCCTCGAAGACATTCTTTTAGTGCATGCTTCTGCTTTTGCGATTCTTCCATTATCATATTACGAATGTTGCCACGTTCTAATGAAATGCCAAGTATATTTGCCATTTCCCCATTCAGATTAACAAAGGCCGGGGTTGAAAAAAATGTTAGAGGGAGAGAATTCTTTACAACCATTTCAATTATGCATGCTTTAAATTTGTCTGCTGTCATAGTCACTGTGACTTTTTCACTCAGAAAATATTTTGTGACAGTAGTTTGACGAGAACTTGTGCTTGAATTGTCATCAGCCTTCTTCTTTCTTTCATCATCCTTTTCATTCACAATTTTGTAATCCTTTGGATGATGCCGTTGAAGGTGGCGTTTTAGATTTCCTGCTCTTGTTGGAGCATTGGATCCTTCACCTGAGAAGGCACTAATTTTGGCATCACATATTTTTTCCTGATCATCATCAGTGCCCTTTTGGCACTGACATACGTAATATTTTCCATCAGCAGTGAGTGAAAAATATTCAAAAACAGCAGATTTATACTTTCGATGTGACATTACGCTGTTATCATTACTTATCAAATTGAAATCTAAAAATCTGAAAAAGATTTAGGGTTGCTAGTACAAAATTTTTAAATTTCCTTCTTATTAATTATGTTAATTAATTAATTATAATCCTTATTAATTATAAGCAACTATATTTATATATTATTTATATTTATATATTTATATATTATATATTATTTATATATTATATTATATATTAAAACATTAGGTTAAATCTATTTTATTCATAAAATTGAGCTAGGTCTAGGCCTAGGCTGCTATGGTTATAGTTGAAGGATTTGCACCGACTCCGACTCCGACTCCATCCAACTATGCACTTCCGACTCCACTCAAAATTGACCGACTCCACGACTCCGACTTCGACTCCACAGCCCTGGTTTAAACACGTTTGTACTTGTGTTATTGAGATTAATTAACCATAATATAGAAACGCTCATAATATAGAAACGCTCATATAATGAGCTTGATTTTCTCCAGGAATACCTAACCGTACTACAACCCATTGCAACAGCACTTGATAGGTTGCAGCCCGAGAAAGAATGTTTTTACGGTTGCCTGCTTCCGACATTGTTAGCTGTAGAGAAGAAGCTAGAGCGTTTGAATTCGGAGGCATTGCGTCATTGTCAGCCACTTCTCAATGCAGTCATAGTAGGGTTCACTAAGCGGTTTGAAAAGTTTCTGTGCCTTGATGCGTCGCATGAGTGTAAAGCAGCAATACTGGCATCGTCTTCAAATCCTCTGTTCAAGTTAAAGTGGATGACAATAAAAGGCAAATTTAATACTAACATTGTCAAAAAGAGGGTTCAAGAAATGTTGGTTAATGCTGTTAAGAGCCTCAGCGAGCAGACCCCCCAGCAACAACTAAGTGATGCTCATCTGACGGAAGTGCAGATGATTTCTTCTGTTATGAGTCTGCTTCCACTAATGTCTCTGCAACCCAAGATTCCACTGAGATGGAAGTTTTACAGTATCTGGGTGACGGAAGTCATTCTCTCCAATCTCTGAGGCAGTACCCAGGAATTCTACGGGTCTTCCTGAAGTATAACACACCACTACCATCCTCTGCTCCTGTAGAACGGTTGTTTAGTTTGGCTGGTCACATTCACGCTCCAAAAAGGAATAGACTGTCTGACCAAATGTTTAGCCAGCTGGTATTTTTGAAGGGTAATAGTAATTACTTTTAATTGTTAGTGTAATATTTTCAGTCATTCATGTATCCTACAAAATTAAAACATACTTTCATTAAATAAAGCAATTGTTTTCATTTACTATAAAACCCATTAAAATGTCGTTGATTTTACTTACAGTGTGTACAAATTACTAGTATAAACAATAATATCTAATACCTACATATTAAATGAATAATTATAAAAATGTACCGGCGATACATGTATCGGCGATGCATGTATCGGTATCGGTATCGCTTAAGACATCTAGAAAGTATCGGCGTATCGGTATCGCCTAAGACGTTCTTCATGTATCGATGTATCGGCTTCGCTTTAGCGATTTTCATGTATCGATGCCCATCACTGGGCGTAATCCATTCTAAGGCCTATTTTACATATAGACGTAACCCATTCTAAGTCCTATTTCACATATAGGCGTGTAGAGGACAAACAAAGCAATTACTTTTCCTCGCCGTTCGCAGACATCTTGGAATTATCAGGAATCTAAAAACACACGTGGTTTGTCATGGAGAGAGAAACAAAAGGACGCTTGTGTTTTTCCCGAAAAGGCCCGCGAAAAGTTAGCGTCTTACGAGCCTATAAAAGACAGAGTTTACTGAAACTCGCTCTCACTCCGCTCTTTACTTCTCCTCGTGAATCTCTCTTCACGTAGCGCTGCTTCGACCTCACCCGGCCTCAGTCCTTCAAGTCACACTGCAACCATACAAGAAACGAAGCAACACTTGAGGCGAATCTACAATTCCATCCTGCAAGAAACAACAACACTGCTGTAGGCGCTTTCCGTTGGCCCCTTTACACAAGTCTCTCCCGACTTTCAACACTCATCCTTTCGCCGGTAAGGCCAATCCTTCGAAGCCCAGGCCCTCAGCACATCCTCCTTCACTTAGGCCTACAGTCTCCAAGTTCATCTTCGGCGAAACGCAATACGGTCAAACCTTCACCTAGGCCTATAGTCTCCAAGGTCATTACGGCGAAACGCGATACGGTCAACCTTTCACGTAGGTCTTCAATCTCCAGAGTTATTCATCATCTCGATAAGTACTTCGGCCCTCACTTGGGATAGAGTGTTTTTGTTACGTCGTGCTTCTGCAAGCTCTGCCTAATCACGTAGGCCCTAAAGTGTCGATCACCGTACAAACTAACTCTCTCGTTAAGACCGCAGTAGGCCTATTCAAGTGTTGTACCAATACCATAGTTTTGTATCACCCTGTTATTGTGTTCTTATAATTCATTTTATTCTGCATCCGTTTGTCTATGAGCTCTTTTAATGCATTACATTTTTCCGATCTAATCCATACACTGTGTCGTACCGTACTTCCATTATTTCTGTTATCAATAGGCTTCATTATTTATTTTATGTTCACTCGGCATAGCTCAGTAGCCTATTTGAATTAGCGTATTTACTTAACAATTAGTCTGTATAACCATTCCTTATTGCTAAGAACCAGTCATCTTTAACATAGTATAAATGCCGTTATATAATTGTTAATCATTATAAATACCTTTATTGAACTGTTAATCGCTGTGAACAAATAATTTATTTATTTTCCTAATTAAACAAAACAACAACAGTAATTTCTCTCTCCTTATTAAATATTGTTTAATTGGGCAGTAGGTTCAAATTGGTGACCCCTAATATTTCATTTCAATTTTATTCAGTAATTATAGTAAGTCTACTTTCTTAGTCACATCAAATCGGTGATCCGTAGGCCACTATAGGCGTAACCCATTCTAAGTCCTATTTCACATATAGGCGTAACCCATTCTAAGTCCTATTTCATATATAGGCGCAACATTCTAAGTCCTATTTCACAGAGAGGCATAAAACAGACAAGGATTGATATAAGTGTGAAAAATGCTCTGTGTGAATTGGTCCACAATTAACCCACCCCTTATATCTCGTCTAACTATAGAGTAGATTAAGTCTAGCCTTGTAGGGGTCAGCCTAGAGATTCCGGAAATGGTCCAGAGCGGGCAGATAAATTGAGGTCCACAGTAGGATTCCTCACCAAATTAGGTTAGGGCAATCTACTGCGAAAAATGCTCTGTTTGAATTGGTCCACAATTAACCCACCCCTTATTTCTCCAGTCTAACTATAGAGTAGATCAAGTCTAGCCTAGAGGGGTCAGCCTAGAGATTCCGGAAATGGTCCAGAGCGGGCAGATAAATTGAGGTCCACAGTAGGATTCCTCACAAGATTAGGTTAGGGCAATCTACCTTCACCTTTGTTAAGCTATGAGTTGATGCTGGGTCTTAGGCCACAATGTAGGCCTAACTTGTCTGACCCAGCTTAATTTAATGTAATTAACTGTCTGGTGTAAAAACTCAATTAGTCACTTACTTTTAGTTATTGGAGTCTCTCCCTTCTCCGGTTCTCATTGTCGAGAGCGTACTTTGCTGGTACGTCCTCTCGCCCCGTTCTTCGTTTTCGTTCTTCCTTTGTTCTCCTCTTCGCGGGGCTTCTTCAACCAGCGTTGTCTTGGTTTATTCCTCGGTTGGTTGAGCGGTAATGCATCTCCATTACCGAGCACGCTCCTCCCACACAGTATATAAATACTAGTGTGGAGAATAACTCTGGTGAGCAACCAATTGGTTTCTTCCACCCAGTTATTGACATAAAAGGAATTTAATGATTGTTAGATTAACTACCTACCTACTCAGTGAACCATTTTCGTTACCTCCCAACTACCCACTCATCAGTTTTCCATATACTGGGGGCCCCGGGAGATAAAAATTTTGGTGTCATTGTCACCAATTTTTGTCTGAGTGTAGACTAGCTAACTATTTAACTGTAAATGCCTGTTAATCTGATTAACAGTGCCTATCCTCACCTTCTCATGGAGAAGGTGTAGCATTTAATTAGAAGAGAAAATATACATCCATAGGATGAAACTGTCTATGGTCTTTACCATAAGAAAAGAAAAAATGAAAGTTAGAAGATAAAATTACAATTCCCCAGCATCTATTTTTTGTTGTAAAAATAGTCGCGCTTTTAATGCTGTTTGTCGCTGAGGTCTTGTGTCTGTCAATGTTGTAGTAGGATGCGTTACCACTCCTACTGTCAAAGGAATAGTTACTGGAAGTTCAGTGTCTCCAGTTGTTACTGTCAGTGGAGAAGGTTCTCCAAAGTCCATTGTTTTGGGTCCAGACTCTAAAGGGTACAAAAGAGAAATGTCTCTTGTTGTGTCACCTGTTGAAGTCCTTAATTTGACCACTCTTGTTACCCCGTCTGCCCCTGGTCTGAGTTCTAAAACTCTAGCCAGAGGCCAGTATTGTCTTGGAGTACTGTCATGTATGAGAACAAGGTCCCCTACCTTAATTGTGTCAGACCAATCCTTCTTAGTCATTTGTTTATGTCTCTCCCTTAGACCCATCAAGTACTCAGTTTTCCACTGTTTAATGAAATGAGCTTTAACTCTAGTTAAATGTTGTAACTTAGTCTGGAGCTCATCATGTCGTTGAGTCCAGTTTGGGTCTTCTGAAGAGTCTATATTGTAGTCCGGCAGGAGACTAACTTGTTCTCCCCGAATCAAATGATTTGGAGTTAATGGTTCTGGGTCATTAATGTTGTCACTCACATAAGTGAGTGGTCTATTGTTAATGATGTTCTCAATCTCAGCCAGGAGAGTGAGTAACCCAAATAAGTGTATCTGTTTTTTGCCAATTGCTTTCTTCAAGCAATTCTTTACTGTTTGTATATTCCTCTCCCAGATAGAACCATACCAAGGAGAGGCAACCGGAATATACTTCCACTTTATATTTGAATTTTGTATATATAATTGTGTGATTTCATTGCTTAACAAGTCGTGGATGACTTGTTCACCAGCTTTGAAATATGTAGCATTGTCAGTCCAAACTGTCTTTGGTACTGAATGTCGTGCACAGAATCTCTTAAAGACAGCAACAAAAGATTCTGCTGTAAGGTCCTCCACAACATCCAAATAAACAGCTCGTGAGGCAGCACATGTAAACAGTACAATGTACATTTTTTGTTCAGTGTCACCCACCCCTACAGTCAATGCTCCTGTATAGTCAATGCCTACAGTCTCAAAGGGTCTGTTGAGAGTAACTCTCTCCTCTGGCAAAGCAGGAGGATTTGGTTTCCTATAGGGCCTAGCATGAATACGCCTACATGTGACACACTCACTCAGGACTGTTTTAACAGTGATCCTTCCCTTGGGTATCCAATAAGTTTTTCTTAATGTAGTTAGTGTCTGTGGTACCCCCATATGATATACATCATTGTGTGTTTTTCTGATTATTAATGTTGTCAAATAGCTAAATCTAGGTAAAAGGATTGGATTTTTGCTTTTGTATGACAGTTTTGATTTGTCTAATCTCCCTTTACACCTTAGAAGGCCTTCCTCATCTCTGAACAAGTTTAGATCCACAACTACTGATGGTACAGGTTCTTTTGTTTGTTTCCCATTAGTTAAGAATTCTAACTCTTTATTGTACTCTTTTTGTTGGGCTTGGCCTATCCAGTATTGGGTTGCAACTTCTGTATAATTATGATTATTTTTATTTAGCTGTTTGTTAATTGTAGCTAAACAGTTGTGAGCAAACCTCAAACAGTAGGCTGTCACCCTGACAAGTTTGTTGAAATCAGAATACTTTTCATAATTAGTGATTGGTTCAACCTTTTCATTTGAAAAGATTAAATTTAATGTCAAGTTTACTTGTTCCACAGGCCATTGGTCTGTATTACAGAGCCACTTAGGTCCCATAAACCAAGTTTTGTTTGACTTCAACAACTTGTAGGATAAACCTCTGGTCAGAAAGTCTGCTGGATTCTGTTTAGTTGGAACATAGTGAAAGTTTACTTGTAGGCTTTCATTAGCGTCAGCTATTTCTTTTAGCCTATTTCTTACAAAGATATTCTTACTATTAATGCTATCATTCCGTATCCAGGCAAGACAAATCTGACTGTCAAGCCAGACGTGGATATTAGTTATGAACACATCATAGTAAGCATCCTTAAGCAATGAAATGGTTTTAATGGCTAATGTAGCAGCCAATAGTTCCAATTGAGGTATGGTTCGGGTAGGTTTGAGAGGTGCAACTTTCCCTTTTGCATAAATTAGATGACTTTCTGTAGGGCTTACAAGATACGCACAGCACCCATAAGCTTGTGTGCTTGCATCAGCAAACACATGAAGCCTCTGGGGCTTATCCCTAAACCCACAGCACCTTTGAATTTTAATGTTCTGCACTTTTGTTAAATCAGTAGCTAACTTCTTCCAAGATTTTTGATTTTCATTTGTTATTGGATCATCCCACCCAACATTTGTCCTCCAAATTTCTTGGAGGATTATCTTTGATTTTATTGTTGAAGGCAGGAATAGACCCATAGGATCAAAAATTTTGGAAGCCTCTGATAATATTTGTCTTTTAGTATTTGCTTCCTCATCAAGTTTAAAACCTTTAGTACAGATTGAATCATGACTGTTAGAAGTTGCATCCAAATACCAGTTCATACCTAAAGTTTTAACTCTGTCTGATGGCTCAGTAAGACCATTATTATCCTTTAAAATCTTTTTGTTTAAATCCTCATTATTTGAAATCCACTCTCTAAGTTCAAAGTTACCTTGTTGCATAATGTTTTGAGAGTGTTCATAGACTTCAGATAATTCAGATTTTGTTGTCGTTGAGCCTATTAGATTGTCTACGTAAAAATGTTCCTTAAGGAAATTCAATGTTAGAGAGTTATTAAACTGGTTTAAATGATGTCTAATTGTCAATGCTAATAGGCTAGGTGAGCAATTGGCTCCAAACAACACAACATTAAATCTATAGGTTATGAACCCTTTATTCAAATCAAATGGATCCTTGAACCATAAGAACCTAAGTTGGTTCTTATCATATTCATTTTTAAGATTTATTCTCAAAAATGCCTTTGAAATGTCACTTTGTACAGCATATTTGTCTAACCTGAACCTCAGTAAGATCTTCACAAGGTCAGAAATGAGATTAGGACCCTCAATCAGGCAATCATTCAAACTGTGTTTATCACTGTCTTTGAGGCTACAGTTATATACTACTCTGAGTTTTGTTGTTGGGGCATCTTGTCGATAAACCCCCTGTGGGTTAAATAATGACAACCATCTTTTTTAAAAGGGTTATTTGTTACTTCTTCAATGAAGCTTTTCTGTAGCTGTCTTTGAAGACATCATTATATGATAGAATATTGTTATCTTGTTTGAGTTTTTTCATTACTTTATATAAATGTCCTTTAGCTACTTTGAGATTGTCTCTTAAAGTTGGACAATTTATTTTCCAAGGTAACTCAATAAAATAACTATTGTCTTTGCACTGAATGGTGTCTTCAAATCTTTCTACCATTAACTGATCTTCTGAAGTTTGATTTGTGTCATGTATACCCACAGATTCTAGCAACCATAAAGTTTGAATTGCCTCATCCAAAGTTTCATTTGATAATGATGAATTAATGTTCTCAGTTGAGATAATATTATTCAAAGTGTTGCTATTCTTACAGGTGTTATGTAGGACTGAGTTGAGGCACATAGTATTTGTTGGTCCTGCACTGTTTTGGTTTAGGTCTAGGTTGTATTCTGATAGGTCACCCAAAGGGGCTATCCCTGATGGAGTCTGAATAGCTATACCATTACCTATCTCTACTATGCCCTTATGAATAAGATTAATATAATCTGCCCCAATTAGCATTTCAATGTTAGCTACTGTGTTGTTAGTGATATGTCTATCAGCTATTTTGTAGTGTTTTCCCAAATGATTTATGGTTTGTTCTAGTTTGGGTATAACCAGTTTGTTTTGTCCTACTTTAGAAATAATAACTGCTTCAATTTTCTTGAATTTACTTTCTAAATGTAGTTCCAGGTCAATTGTCTTATAGCTATTTTTGTCCGAGTTATCCTTAACAAAGGACGCAATATTGAGGTTTTGTTCATTCGGGTTTGGTGTCAAACCCAATTTATTAACTACATTTTTTGAAACAAATGTTTGTTGAGAACAACAGTCTATAAGACATCTCACTGGAGTGGTACTACCCTCACTATTCACTAAGTCCAAAGTAATAGTTGGTAAAAGAATCTCAGTGTTTCTTGTTACATTGTTTGAACAAGCAGAATGTCCCATGAAAGTGGCATTTTCTTGATTACCTTTGTTTGGGGGAGGTATTTTTGAGTTTGAGTATTATTGTTTGGACACTTTGGTGAATCACACATTGATGAGACATGTCGTAAACTTTTACAAAACTTACACTTGAATCTTAACCTAGATTTACAGTCTTTCTTATAATGTCCCTGGCCAGTACACTTTTTACACAGGTTCAACTGTTCACATCTTTTAGCCCTTTGGTTAAAATCTGAATATTTGTCACACCCAGTACTACTGTGTTCATTACTTGCACAAAATTTGCAATGTGGTGTGTAAGTTGAGGCAGCAGTTACATTAAAGTTCTGTAATGTAGGTGTTCGTGTATTATAGTTGGTCACATTTGATTCTCCAGTATCAAGTTTTGTCTGTTTAGCTGTAGCTAGTTGGTCTCTGGGAACAGTCTTTGGTTTATCCATAGTCTGGGTCTTATGTGTTGGAAAATCTCTCAAGTTGTAATTAATTAGGATATTGGGGAAGTGTTTTCTTATTTGTTCTAAATTAGGATAATTTTCTCCCGTCTTTAGAATTAAATTATCTTTAACCCTCGAAGGAAGGCACCTAAGTACTATGCTTTGTATAAGCCAAGATGAAGTTTTAATATCTATCTCATTGCTAACCAGTTGTCCTATAATAGCTTCTAATTTTGTATAAAAAATTTCCATATCACTATGGTTATCTTTTAGGGTGCAAATTCAAAAATTTGTTGAGATAATTCATATACAATCATATCTTTATTAATGTAATTACGTTTTAAAAGATCAATAGCTACTTCATATGAATCCCCTACGGCTGGTAAATAGGCTATTAGGTTATAGGCTGGGCCTTTAAGGGAACTAGTTAAGTAACTAAACTTTTCAACAGTTGAAATATAAGGTTTATTACCTATTAAATTCTCAAATTTGTCAATGAAAGATGGGAATTGTACCGTGTCCCCTTCAAATGTTGGTACTAGCAAAATGGGTAAATGAGCCCTCAATTCTTGTGACTCAGGATTTTGCATGCCACTTAAATTTTGTTGAAGGTTAGCCCTACTTTGATTAAAATCAGAATTAGGTTTTTTTGGTGTTAAGTCAGTCAACCGAGACCGTAGTCCCTTATTTGCTGTTCAATTGAGCTTACCTGATCATCATCATCAGCGTAAAGGTCTATCAATTGTTCTTCAGCCATTTCGGATTCAACTAACTCTGAAATACTCTCATTAATGGCTATTATTTCCTTCTTTTTAATTTCTAATTTAATAATTACACACTCTATATTTTCTTACCTGGTTGTGTAATATTGTTAAAAGTGTTCACAGCCTTTGTAACAGCTCCCAACTTTGCCCCCCTTTTCTTTTTTAACTTTTTCAATTCTGCACTGTCCATGTCTAAGTCAAAATTGTTTAACTGGGGATCGTAATGAAATAGAGGACAAGAAGAAATTACCAGAGAAGAGAGAGAACAGACAAAACAGTCAAGTTTAAATTTGGTTTAATCCCCCCCAAGTACTTATGTCACTCAGGTCTAAGCTTATAAGAGAATGAGACTCCTTAAATGTAAATGTTTCCTAGTTAGGCCCTAGGTTGTAGACCTAATTAGGCTTGATTAGCTTAGGCTTAGGCTTAGGCTAGACCATTTAGCCTAATTCTTCAATTTTTGTTAAGTAAGGTTAAGGTTTGTAAATTCCCCACACACGGACCACCAATGCGAAAAATGCTCTGTTTGAATTGGTCCACAATTAACCCACCCCTTATTTCTCCAGTCTAACTATAGAGTAGATCAAGTCTAGCCTAGAGGGGTCAGCCTAGAGATTCCGGAAATGGTCCAGAGCGGGCAGATAAATTGAGGTCCACAGTAGGATTCCTCACAAGATTAGGTTAGGGCAATCTACCTTCACCTTTGTTAAGCTATGAGTTGATGTTGGGTCTTAGGCCACAATGTAGGCCTAACTTGTCTGACCCAGCTTAATTTAATGTAATTAACTGTCTGGTGTAAAAACTCAATTAGTCACTTACTTTTAGTTATTGGAGTCTCTCCCTTCTCCGGTTCTCATTGTCGAGAGCGTACTTTGCTGGTACGTCCTCTCGCCCCGTTCTTCGTTTTCGTTCTTCCTTTGTTCTCCTCTTCGCGGGGCTTCTTCAACCAGCGTTGTCTTGGTTTATTCCTCGGTTGGTTGAGCGGTAATGTATCTCCATTACCGAGCACGCTCCTCCCACACAGTATATAAATACTAGTGTGGAGAATAACTCTGGTGAGCAACCAATTGGTTTCTTCCACCCAGTTATTGACATAAAAGGAATTTAATGATTGTTAGATTAACTACCTACCTACTCAGTGAACCATTTTCGTTACCTCCCAACTACCCACTCATCAGTTTTCCATACTACCTTCACCTTTGTTAAGCTATGAGTTGATGCTAGGTCTTAGGCCACAATGTAGGCCTAATTTGTCTGACCGAGCTTAATTTAATGCGTTTACTTCTAACTGGGTTAAAAACACAATTAGTCACTTACTGCTAGTTATTAGAATCCATTTTCTCCTTATTTGTTTAATTGTTGAGAGCGTACTTGCTGGTGGGGATCTTTTTCCGTTGTCTGTTCTTCTCCCTTCCCTCGTTCCGTCTTCTCGCCCCGTTCCTCGTTTTCGTTCTCCCTTGTTCCTTTTTCGCGGGGCTTTTTCCACCAGCGTCCTCTTAGTTTTTTCTTCGGTTGGTTGATCGGTAATGTATATCTATTACCGAGCACGCTCTTGTCACACATTATATAAATACTAGTGTGGAGAATAACTCTGGTGAGCAACCAATTGGTTTCATCCACCCAGTTATTGACATAAAAGGAATTTAATAATTGTTAGATTAACTACCTACCTACTCAGTGAACCATTTTCGTTACCTCCCAACTACCCACTCATCAGTTTTCCATATACTGGGGGCCCCGGGAGATAAAAATTTTGGTGTCATTGTCACCAATTTTTATGTCTGAGTGTAGACTAGCTAACTATTTGACTGTAAATGCCTGTTAATCTGATTAACAGTGACTATCCTCACCTTCTCATGGAGAAGGTGTAGCATTTAATTAGAAGAGAAAATATACATCCATAGGGTGAAACTGTCTATGGTCTTTACCATAAGAAAAGAAAAAGTGAAAGTTAGAAGATAAAATTACAATTCCCCAGCATCTATTTTTTGTTGTAAAACTAGTCGCGCCTTTAATGCTGTTTGTCGCTGAGGTCTTGTGTCTGTCAATGTTGTAGTAGGATGCGTTACCACTCCTACTGTCAAAGGAAATTACTGGAAGTTCAGTGTCTCCAGTTGTTACTGTCAGTGGAGAAGGTTCTCCAAAGTCCATTGTTTTGGGTCCAGACTCTAAAGGGTACAAAAGAGAAATGTCTCTTGTTGTGTCACCTGTTGAAGTCCTTAATTTGACCACTCTTGTTACCCCGTCTGCCCCTGGTCTGAGTTCTAAAACTCTAGCCAGAGGCCAGTATTGTCTTGGAGTACTGTCATGTATGAGAACAAGGTCCCCTACCTTAATTGTGTCAGACCAATCCTTCTTAGTCATTTGTTTATGTCTCTCCCTTAGACCCATCAAGTACTCAGTTTTCCAATGTTTAATAAAATGAGCTTTAACTCTAGTTAAGTGTTGTAACTTAGTCTGGAGTTCATCGTGTCGGTGAGTCCAGTTTGGGTCTTCTGAAGAGTCTATATTGTAGTCCGGCAGAGAGACTAACTTGTTTCCCCGAATCAAATGATTTGGAGTTAATGGTTCCGGGTCATTAATGTTGTCACTCACATAAGTGAGTGGTCTATTGTTGATGATGTTCTCAATCTCAGCCAGCAGGAGAGTGAGCAACTCAAATAAGTGTATCTGTTTTTTACCAATTGCTTTCTTCAAGCAATTCTTTACTGTTTGTATATTCCTCTCCCAGATAGAACCATACCAAGGAGAGGCAATGGAATATACTTCCACTTTATGTTTGAATTTTGTATATATAATTGTGTGAGTTCGTTGCTTAACAAGTCGTTGATGACTTGTTCACCAGCCTTGAAATATGTAGCATTGTCAGTCCAAACTGTCTTGGGTACTGAATGTCGTGCACAGAATCTCTTAAAGACAGCAACAAAAGATTCTGCTGTAAGGTCCTTCACAACATCCAGATAAACAGCTCGTGAGCCAGCACATGTAAACAGTACAATATACATTTTTTGTTCAGTGTCAACCACCCCTACAGTCAATGCTCCTGTATAGTCAATGCCTACAGTCTCAAAGGGTCTGTTGAGAGTAACTCTCTCCTCTGGCAAAGCAGGAGGATTTGGTTTCCTATAGGGCCTAGCATGAATACGCCTACATGTGACACACTCACTCAGGACTGTTTTAACAGTGATCCTTCCCTTAAGTATCCAATAAGTTTTTCTTAATGTAGTTAGTGTCTGTGGTACCCCCATATGATGTACATCATTGTGTGTTTGTCTGATGATTAATGTGGTCAAATAGCTAAATCTAGGTAAAAGGATTGGATGTTTGCTTTTGTATGACAGTTTTGATTTGTCTAATCTCCCTTTACACCTTAGAAGGCCTTCCTCATCTCTGAACAAATTTAGATCCACAACTACTGATGGTACAGTTTCTTTTGTTTGTTTCCCATTAGTCAAGAATTCTAACTCTTTATTGTACTCCTTTTGTTGTGCATGCCCTATCCAGTACTTGGTTGCAACTTCTGTATAATTATGATTGTTTTTATTTAGCTGTTTGTTTATTGTAGTTAAACAGTTGTGAGCAAACCTCAAACAGTAGGCTGTGACCCTGACAAGTTTACTGAAATCAGAATAACGTTCGTAATTAGTGATTGGTTCAACCTTTTCATTTGAAAAGATTAAATTTAATGTCAAGTTAACTTGTTCCACAGGCCATTGGTCTGTATTACAGACCCACTTAGGTCCCATGAACCAAGTTTTGTTTGACTTCAACAACTTGTAGGATAAACCTCTGGTCAGAAAGTCTGCTGGATTTTGTTTAGTTGGAACATAGTGAAAGTTTACTTGTAGGCTTTCATTAGCTTCAGCTATTTCTTTTAGCCTATTTCTTACAAAGATATTCTTACTATTAATGCTATCATTCCGTATCCAGGCAAGACAAATCTGACTGTCAAGCCAGATGTGGATATCAGTTATGTTCACATCATGGTAAGCATCCTTAAGCAATGAAATGGTTTTAATGGCTAATGCAGCAGCCAATAGTTCCAATTGAGGTATGGTTCGGGTAGGTTTGAGAGGTGCAACTTTCCCTTTTGCATAAATTAGATGACTTTCTGTAGGACTTACAAGATACGCACAGCACCCATAAGCTTGTGTGCTTGCATCAGCAAACACATGAAGTCTCTGGGGCTTATCCCTAAACCCACAGCACCTTTGAATTTTAATGTTCTGCACTTTTTTTAAATCAGCAGCTAACTTCTTCCAAGATTTTTGATCTTCATTTGTTATTGGATCATCCCAACCCAACATTTGTCCTCCAAACTTCTTGGAGGAGAATCTTTGATTTTATTGTTGAAGGCAGGAATAGACCCATGGGATCAAAAATTTTGGAAGCCTCTGATAATATTTGTCTTTAGTATTTGCTTCCTCATCAAGTTTAAAACCTTTAGTACAGATTGAATCATGACTGTTAGAAGTTGCATCCCAATACCAGTTCATACCTAAAGTTTTAACTCTGTCTGATGGCTCAGTAAGACCATTATTATCCTTTAAAATCTTTTGTTTAAATCCTCATCATTTGAAATCCACTCTCTAAGTTCAAAGTTACTTGTTGCATAATGTTTGAGAGTGTTCATAGACTTCAGATAATTCAGATTTTGTTGTGTTGAGCCTATTAGATTGTCTACGTAAAAATGTTCCTTGAGGAAGTTCATGTTAAAGAGTTATTAAACTGGTTTCAAATGATGTCTAATTGTCAATGCTAATAGGCTAGGTGAGCAATTGGCTCCAAACAACACAACATTAAATCTATAGGTTATGAACCCTTTATTCAAATCAAATGGATCCTTGAACCATAAGAACCTAAGTTGGTTCTTATCATATTCACTTTTAAGATTTATTCTCAAAAATGCCTTTGAAATGTCACTTTGTACGGCATATTTATCTAACCTGAACCTCAGTAAGATCTTCAAAAGGTCAGAAATGAGATTAGGACCCTCAATCAGCAATCATTCAAACTGTGTTTATCACTGTCTTTGAGGCTACAGTTATATACTACTCGAGTTTTGTTGTTGGGGCATCTTGTCGATAAACCCCCTGTGGGTTAAATAATGACAACCATCTTTTTTAAAAGGGTTATTTGTTACTTCTTCAATGAAGCCTTTCTGTAGCTGTTCTTTGAAGACATCACTGTACATTGAATATTATTATCTTGTTGAGTTTTTTCATTACTTTATATAAATGTCCTTTAGCTACTTTGAGATTGTCTCTTAAAGTTGGACAATTTATTTTCCAAGGTAACTCAACAAAATAACTATTGTCTTGCACTGAATGGTGTCTTCAAATCTTTCTACCATTAACTGATCTTCTGAAGTTTGATTTGTGTCATGTATACCCACAGATTCTAGCAACCATAAAGTTGAATTGCCTCATCCAAGAGTTTCATTTGATAGTGATGAATTAATGTTCTCAGTTGAAAATATTATTCAAAGTGTTGCTATTCTTACAGGTGTTATGTAGGACTGAGTTGAGGCACATAGTATTTGTTAGTCATGAACATTTTGGTTTAGGTCTAGGTTGTATTTGGATAGGTCATCCAAAGGGGCTATCCCTGATATAGTCTGATAGCTATACCATTACTATCTTACTATGCCCTTATGAATAAGATTAATATAATCTGCCCCAATTAACATTTCAATGTTAGCTACTGTGTTGTTGTGATATGTCTATCAGCTTTTGTAGTGTTTTTCCCAAATGATTTATGGTTTGTTCTAGTTTGGGTATAACCAGTTTGTTTTGTCCTACTTTAGAAATAATAACTGCTTCAATTTTCTCTGAATTTACTTTCTAAATGTAGTTCCAGGTCAATGTCTTATAGCTATTTTTGTCCGAGTTATCCTTAACAAAGGATGCAATATTGAGTTTTGTTCATTCGGGTTTGGTGTCTGTAATTTTATTTATTTGTGGGTTCAAAATCCCAGCTGAGCCGTGAACGGCCAAATTCTAAAGGGCAGTTCTACCTACAGCCCAAGTTAAGCTAAATTAAAACTTACGGATTTGAGATCCTATTAGGTCCTACCTCAGGGTTGCTGACTCGATGCGGGCCTACCTTAGTCTTAGTTACATGAATTAATTAAAAAACAAAAGGGTACTATTTATGGTCTTCTTCTCAACCTTGCAACAACAACGCAACCTGGACTATTGCACGATGCAACAATCTTGTATCTAAACAACCAAACTGAATTGCAAGAGAGCTCTGTATCAGACCACACCTTTACGTACGACATCCACAAACGAGTAGAAAGGACGCGCAGCGCCCCAAAATGATGCCACCAGCGTCCCAAACACTGATGCCACAAGAGCCAAAAATGCTAGCTCTAAATTAAGTGAATTTTTCACTAACCTTACAATAGAGATGGATATATATACACCTTAACTTAATATATACAAGCAATGCTGCATCAATCAGCTTAGTCATCGTATCGCCTTGGGACAACAATGGTTCTTCCTTTCTAGATTTTCTAACACTCCCCACCGAAGAGGCATTGTTGTCGTTACCTTCTGCAAGGTTAGCCAAGCCTTCTCATGAGGCTGTAACTCAAATGTTTCATCTTGACTATCTGTGTTTTTGCTGATTTCTAAAGCATAGAGTTTTTGTATAGGTCTCTTTAACTTTCCTCCTGAAGTCTTTACAGTGCAGACCTAACTAAATTGTCTTTGCCAACAAACAACTCTTCAATTATGCCAAGCTTCCAGCATTGCCTTGGTCTTTCATCCCCAATCATTACCACTTCTCCCACCTTGATACAATTTGCATTGGAGCCCTTTACCTTGCCTGATGGGTAATAATTGAGTTCTGGCAAGTATTCCATCTGCCACCTCTTCCATAACTGATCTTGTAGCTCTTCAAGGTACCTGAACCGTCTGGTTAACTCTCCTTGAGTGCTCTGGATAGGCTGCAAGTCTTCTGGCACACTGGGGCTTGATGTAATCGTTTACCACAAAGAAAATGATTTGGTGTCAATGGCTCTGCATCCTGCATACTGTTGTAAACAAAAGTGATAGGCCTACTGTTCACCATTGCTTCTACTTCACATAAAACAGTGCAGAATTCTTCTTTGCTCAAATGAGCATAGCTAAAAGTTTCTTTAATGGACACTTTAAACTTCTCACTAGCCTTTCCCAAAATCCTCCCCACCATGGTGCTCTCTCAACAATAAACTCCCACTGTACCCTTTGGTGTGAAAAGTAGGATTGGAATCCTTCCTCTTTTAGCAAGGACCAAATTTCTTGGAGTTCCTTTGCAGCCTTTTTGAAGGTTTTTGCATTATCCGATATGATTTTATTTGGAAACCCCTTCTGTTCACAAACCTTTTAAAGGCCAAAAGAAATACATCACTACTTAAGTTGCTTACCAACTCCAAATGGATTGCTCTGGTGGTAGCACAGGTGAAAAGACATATATAACCTTTGTTAGACTCCCCTCGCTCATACACATAGACTGGCCCTGCAAAGTCTACTCCCACTACATCAAATGGGGCAGTATAGAACACCGTTCTCTTGGAAGTGGAGCCACCTTTTCATAATAAAGCTTTGCACTCCAACGCTTGCAAACCCACACATTTATGTAAGACCTTTTTCACTACTTGTCTAATTTTGGGAATCCAAAATTGTTGTCTAATCTCTATTATCACTTCTCTAACTCCAGCATGTAACAGCTTATGATGAGTATCCAGGATCAAAAGGTCCACAAAGTGCCCCCAGAGTTAGCAAAATTGGATGTCTTTTCTCCTCTGGAAGCCCAGAAAACTGTAGTCTACCTCCTACTCTCAATAAATCCTGATCCAAAACACATCCAAACCTTGAGCGCAGAATGTGTTGGTAGAACCTGTAATGGATGGCTGGTGAGCAATTTCTCTCTTCACCAAATTTTTCTTCTGCATATATACCACCCAGTATTTCCTGGCTGCTGAATCTCATTACTGTTCAGAATTCCTTCCTTGTTTCTCCCTTAATGTTGTTGGTAAATCTATATATCCATGCTGTCACTCTTAACAATCTTTTCAGACTGCTAATGTCCTCAAGCCTCAATATGGGGTCCTGCTGCATAACTTAACAACTGTTCACAGCGCATTTTCTCACCTCACTCACCCATGCTTCTTCAGCCTGGCATTCTCCTACAATAGGCTGATTAGAAGGCCAGTTTTCACTTCCAAGGTTAGCCACTCCAGCCCATTCCACCACAACTTGACTGTGCAAGATCTTTCACTGAAATTCCTCGTGTTGGTAAATCAGCGGGGTTTTGGTGCCTGGACAATGCTTCCATTGCTTGGATCTGTGTGCGCTTGAATTTCTCCACCCAATGGCAACAAATGGTTTCCATTTCCTTGCCTGGTTTCTTAACCAGTGCCAAACTATAGTGGAGTCTGTCCAATAATAGCTTGGAATTTCATAGAGGGCCAAAGACTTTTGCACTATTGCAAGCCGACTACAATAACAGCACCCATCAATTCCAACCTTGGAACAGAAAAGCCTTTTCAAAGGTGCTACTCTGCTTTTGCAGCAACCAACCTGCAACTTACTTCCTCTTGCAATGCGCCTCTTATATAAATACAAGTGCATAGGCTTCCTCACTTGCATCACAAAAGATGTGCAGCTCCAAATTGTCTGGACTATTGTTCAACTCCAAAGTACCATCTTGGGATTTCAATGTCTCCAGATGTGCCAATTTTTGAACCAATATTTCCACCTTACCACCATATGATCAGGTAACTCTTGGTTCCAACCAAGTCCAATTTCCCAGAGGCTCTGAAACGAAATTTTGGACTTTATCACAAATGGAGCCAGGAATCCAAGAGGATCAAAGACTTGAAGCCAAACTAAGAGCTGTACGTTTTGTCCACCTTGTCTCATTCTCGGCCAGCTCTACTAAAGATTTTCCATTGAAGGTAAACAAATCATCATCTGCTGCCAAACAATGCCTAGCACCTTTGCGTCTATTGCCACAAACTCCTTAATACCAGAATCCTCAATACTTTCTGCTGCATCAGGTACTACAGGAATGACTCATAAACTCTTGTAATTGCGAATGATTGGTCTGCCATTTTCTAAGCTCCATGCCAGCCTCTCATTATAGCTCTAGCCTCCATGAATATCTGTTTAGCCATTTCTGTATTATCCACGGAACACAGCAAATCATCAACATAAAAATTTTTTCCTTATGTGTTCAATAGTGTTAGGATAGACTTCAGAATATTTCTAAAATGGTACTGCATAGTAGCTGCCAACAGAAATGGACTAGAGCTGAGGCCAAACAACACTGACTTCATTCTATATGCTTGAACCTTAGGTTCATTTTCCAACAAGTCTTTCGTATCCACCCACAGATACCTTACTGCATCTCTGTCCTCTGGTTTTAACTTTATCCGCAAAAAGGCTTGCTTCACATCTGCAGTCAATGCTACTCTACCAAACCTGAATCTCAGTAACAAGGAAAATAAATCTGCATTTAAATTTGGCCCAGCATCCAAACAGTCATTCAAGGACACACCACCTTTGTCCTTGGCTGAGCCATCAAAAACTACCCTCAGTTTGGTGGTAGTTTTGTCTCGCCGTACCACTGCATGGTGTGGCAGATAATGTGCCTCCTGGCTCACCAGCTCACCTTGCACCCTTTCAGCATAGCCCTCCCTTACATAACTTAGGATGGCCTCATGTATTCAATTAACAACTCATTTTTTCTTAGCCTGTACAATGAAGTCTCCAACCTCCGATTAGCTAGCTGAAGGTTTGAACCGGGTTTGCAAGAATCCTTCCATGGTAGGCCAACTTCATAGCAACCATCTCTAAACCCAATCCCTTTTTCAAATTGCTCTAAAACATCATTGTTCACTGTACTTGCCTGTTGTCCTTTATGCCAATAGATTCAAGTTCCCAAAACGCTTTCAAATGCCTTTCCAGACCATGGCTGTTCTCCTCAATCTTAACAAAAAGAGCCTTAACTTCCATTTCATTGCAATAACTACCATGTAGCATCCAGCCTAGCTTACTTTCAATAGCTACCGGGCCTTGAGATGTACGGACAATATTACCAGTGATGAAGTCCCAATAATAGTCAGCTCCAATCAAAAGACTAATATCTTCTGTTCCCTCAAACTTATTATTGCCCAAATTAATTCCTTTAACTTGCAATTCTTGGACACATGCCATATCTAAACAAGTAGTGACTGGAGCACAAAGTTCCTCAATCTCTACAGCTTGGACCTTGATAGTGGGACTTTGCGGTAACAACCCTTTAACCAGAACTTCTACCTTCTTAAATTTGGTTCGGTTTTGAACGGAACCCCCAAACCCAGAAATTCTTAAATTTTCCCTCTTAAGTTCTTTAAACTTCAATTTTCTGGAAATTCTGGTCTTAATAAAACTACACTGGCTACCACTATCAAACAACACTCTTACAGTAGCTTCTCCCTCATTCCCAATTAATAAGGCTGCAGTTGTTTGCAATAATCCCCCTTTACTTTTACTCCCTTGCATAGCAGTGGCATGTGCCACTGATGTCTCTACTTCTGGGGTAGGCCTACTAGAGTGTTTTCACACAATAATGGCTGATGCCTACCATGACATTTTTTGCACAAAATTTTAAACTTACAAAACCTTGCTCTATGACCTTTCAAAAAACATTTAAAACATGCTGTGGACTTAGTTACCCTGTCCTTTCTCTCCTCAAAGGGTAAGGCCTCAGCCACCTCACATTTATATGACTTGTGGTTGCCTTCGCAAAATATGCATTCCTTGATTCCCTTTAATTTATTCTCAGAGGATGCATGTAGAGCTGACACTGTACCTGGGCTATTCCTTTTTGTGGAAACTTTGGTGCTGTGCCTGCCTTTGTCCCCTTGTTTACCATCCCACTGTGCAAACTCAACTCCCTCTCGTCTTGCTAATTCTGTGCCTAAAAGACTTAACATCTGCTGAAGGGGGATGTACACATGTTCTGCAGAGTGTCCCCTACTTAATTCAAGCAAAATTGAGCTAGGCAATTTAGACTCCAGTGTAGGAACCAACATTATACCATACTTTCCATTCCTACACCCAAGTTGTCCAGGGACCTAGTTCTAATTTCAAATTCATCATATAACTGCCGTAACTCCTTGACACTATTAGGATTATTAACAGGAGGTATAGCTAAAAGTGCACGGAGGTGGCTTTTAATTAAGATCTCTGGCTTACCAAACCGTTTCTTTAATATATCCCAAGCCACATTATAATTAGCCTCTGTTAATGCTAATCCTGCTATAGTCTTTGCTGCCTCCCCTTCCAAGAGGGACCGCAAATAATTAAACTTCTCCACGGCACTTAACACTTGACTAGAATGAACTGCTGATTGAAAACTGTCTGCCCATCCTTGCCATTCCTGAATACTCCCAGAAAATGTTTTGAGTACAAGCCTCGGTAATTGAACTACAGATCTGTTAACCTTAACTTCACAAACATCATTTGTTGAGTGTTGTGTTTCATTATTAGACCTGGTCTCTAACTGTACTGAGCTGCTAAACTCTTTTGCTCGGAGGCCTACGTTAATTATATCATCAATAATCTCTTCAAAGTAAATTATGTTATTTTCTATTTCATCCTCTTCTATAAGAGCCTCAATTTTAACATTTACCTCACTTAGAGCAACCTTTTTAGTTTCTAATATGGAAAGCTGCGCAGTCACTAAGCGTAAATCCTCTTGCTCTATGGCAGAATCTATAGTGGCAATGACCTTTGTAATTAGACCTTTGTAGGCGCTTCTCCTTTTTATAAATTTGTTCAATTCAGATGCACTCATCTTCAATGCAAACAACAATTGGGCTCAATACCAAATGAGCTGAATTGGCAGAAATACTTAACCAAACTGATCAAACGCAAATTTTACTTTCAAATAAACTGAATTGCTAGGTGGGGTACTAACCAACACCAGTATGGAATACCAAATTTTCCACCCAGGACCTTAATTCAATAATAAACCAAATTAACCAAACGGTAAATGTAGGCCAAAAACAACGACAGACGACTGGCCAAGTTTCGCAATTGGGCAACCAAACTTTCTACCCTGGGACCTTAATTCAATAATAACCCAAAATTAACCAAACCGGTAAAATGTAGGCCAAAACAACGACAGACGACTGGCCAAGTTTCGCAATTGGGCGACCAAACTTTCTACCCTGGGACCTTAATTCAATAATAACCCAAAATTAACCAAACCGGTAAAATGTAGGCCAAAACAACGACAGACGACTGGCCAAGTTTCGCAATTGGGCGACCAAACTTTCTACCCTGGGACCTTAATTCAATAATAACCCAAAATTAACCAAACCGGTAAAATGTAGGCCAAAACAACGACAGACGACTGGCCAAGTTTCGCAATTGGGCGACCAAACTTTTACCCTGGGACCTTAATTCAATAATAACCCAAAATTAACCAAACCGGTAAAATGTAGGCCAAAACGACGACAGACGACTGGCCAAGTTTCGCAATTGGGCGACCAAACTTTCTACCCTGGGACCTTAATTCAATAATAACCCAAAATTAACCAAACCGGTAAAATGTAGGCCAAAACAACGACAGACGACTGGCCAAGTTTCGCAATTGGGCGACCAAACTTTTACCCTGGGACCTTAATTCAATAATACTCAACCCGTCTAGGCCTAACTTGGGCTACAATTTGCACAATCAGAACTTTGCCGAAAAATAGTCACTGACTCAGTCTTGGGGTAGAATCCGGTTCTGAAGGACCATGTTTTTTATTTGTGGGTTCAAAATCCCAGCTGAGCCGTGAACGGCCAAATTCTAAAGGGCCAGTTCTACCTAAGCCCAAGTTAAGCTAAATTAAAACTTACGGATTTGAGATCCTATTAGGTCCTACCTCAGGGTTGCTGACTCGATGCGGGCCTACCTTAGACCTTGTTACATGAATTTAATATAAACAAAAGGGTACTATTTATGGTCTTCTTTCTCAACCTTGCAACAACAACGCAACCTGGACTATTGCACGATGCAACAATCTTGTATCTAAACAACCAAACTGAATTGCAAGAGAGCTCTCTACAGACCACACCCTGTACGTACGACATCCCACAAACGAGTAGAAAAGACGCGCAGCGCCCCAAAATGATGCCACCAGCGTCCCAAACACTGATGCCACAAGAGCCAAAAATGCTAGCTCTAAATTAAGTGAATTTTTCACTAACCTTACAATTATGAGATGGATATATATACACCTTAACTTAATATATACAAGCAATGCTGCATCAATCAGCTTAGTCATCATATCGCCTTGGGACAACAATGGTTCTTCCTCTTCTAGATTTTCTAACAGTGTCAAACCCAATTTATTAACTACATTTTGCGAAACAAATGTTTGTTGAGAACAACAGTCTATAAGACATCTCACTGGAGTGGTGCTACCCTCACTATTCACTAAGTCCAAAGTAATAGTTGGTAAAAGAATCTCAGTGTTTCTTGTTACGTTGTTTGAACAAACAGAATGTCCCATGAAAGTGGCATTTTCTTGATTACCTTTGTTTGGGGGAGGTATCTTTTGAGTTTGAGTACTATTGTTTGGACACTTGGTGAATCACACATTGATGAGACATGCGTAAACTTTTACAAAACTTACACTTGAATCTTAACCTAGATTTACAGTCTTTCTTATAATGTCCCTGGCCAGTACACTTTTTACATAGGTTCAACTGTTCACTCTTTTAGCTCTTGAGTTAAAGTCTGAATATTTGTCACACCCAGTACTACTGTGTTCATCACTTGCACAAAATTTGCAATGTAGTGTGTAAGTTGAGGCAGCAGTTACATTAAAGTTCTGAATGTAGGTGTTCGTGTATTACAGTTGGTCACATTTGATTCTACAGTATCAAGTTTTGTCTGTTTGGCTGTAGCTAGTTGGTCTCTGGGGACAGTCTTTGGTTTATCCATAGTCTGGGTCTTATTTTGTGTTGCAATATTTCTCAGTTTGTAATTAGTTAGGAGAGTTGGAAAGTGTTTTCTGATATTTTCAAGAGTAGGATAATTTTCTCCCGTCTTTAGAACTAAAACATCTTTAACCCTCAAGGGAAGGCACCTAAGAATTATGCCTTGTATAATCCAAGATGAAGCTTTAACATCTATCTCATTGCTAACCAGTTGTCCTATAATAGCTTCTAATTTTGAATAAAATTTTTCCATATCACTATGGTTATCTTTTATGGGTGCGAAATCAATAATTTCTTGAGATAATTCAAATACAATCTCATCTTTATTAATGTAATTACGTTTTAAGAGATCAATAGCTACTTCATATGAATTCCCTACGGCTGGTAAATAGGCTATCAGGTTATAGGCTGGGCCTTTAAGGAAACTAGTTAAGTAGCTAAACTTATCAACAGTTGAAATATAAGGTTTATTACCTATTAAACTCTCAAATTTTTCAATGAAAGATGGGAATTGTACCGTGTCCCCTTCAAATGTTGGTACTAGCAAAGTGGGTAAAGTAGCCCTAAATTCTTGTGACTCAGGATTTGGCATGCCACTTAAATTTGGTTGAAAGTTAGCTCTACTTTGGTTAAAATCAGAAGTAGGTTTATTTGGTGTTAAGTCAGTCAAACGAGACTAGTCTCCTTATTTGCTGTTCAATTGAGATTACCTGAACATCATTATCAGCGTAAAGGTCTATCAGTTGTTCTTCAGCCATTTCGGATTCAACTAACTCTGAAATACTCTCATCAATGGCTACTATTTCCTTCTTTTTCTTTTCCAATTTAAGAATTACGCACTAAATCTTCCTTACCTGGTTGTGTAATATTGTTAAAAGTGTTCACGGCCTTTGTAACAGCACCCAACTTTCCCCCCCTTTTTTTTTTTAACTTTTTCAATTCCTCACTGTCCATGTTTAAGTCAAAATTGTTTAACTAGGGATCGTAATGAAATAGAGGACAAGAAGAAATTACCAGAGAAGAGAGATCACAGACAAAACAGTCAAGTTTTAAATTTGGTTTAATCCCCCCCCAAGTACTTATGTGTCACTCAGGTCTAAGCTTATAAGAGAATGAGACTCCTTAAATGTAAATGTTTCCTAGTTAGGCCCTAGGTTGTAGACCTAATTAGGCTTGATTAGGTTAGGCTTAGGCTAGACCATTTAGCCTAATTCTGCAATTTTTGTTAAGTAAGGTTAAGGTTTGTAAATTCCCCACACACGGACCACCAATGTGAAAAATGCTCTGTGTGAATTGGTCCACAATTAACCCACCCCTTATATCTCGTCTAACTATAGAGTAGATTAAGTCTAGCCTTGTAGGGGTCAGCCTAGAGATTCCGGAAATGGTCCAGAGCGGGCAGATAAATTGAGGTCCACAGTAGGATTCCTCACCAAGTTAGGTGAGGCCACAATGTAGGCCTAATTTGTCTGACGAGCTTAATTTAATGCGTTTACTTCTAACTGGGTTAAAAACACAATTAGTCACTTACTGCTAGTTATTAGAGTCCCTTTTCTCCTTATTTGTTTAATTGTTGAGAGCGTACTTGCTGGTGGGGATCTTTTTCCGTTGTCTGTTCTTCTCCCTTCTCTCGTTCCGTCTTCTCGCCCCGTTCCTCGTTTTCGTTCTCCCTTGTTCCTTTTTCGCGGGGCTTTTTCCACCAGCGTCCTCTTAGTTTTTTCTTCGGTTGGTTGATCGGTAATGTATATCTATTACCGAGCACGCTCTTGTCACACAGTATATAAATACTAGTGTGGAGAATAACTCTGGTGAGCAACCAATTGGTTTCATCCACCCAGTTATTGACATAAAAGGAATTTAATAATTGTTAGATTAACTCCCTACCTACTCGGTGAACCATTTTCGTTACCTCCCAACTACCCATTCATCAGTTTTCCATTGTTAGAAAATCTAGAAGAGGAAGAACCATTGTTGTCCCAAGGCGATATGATGACTAAGCTGATTGATGCAGCATTGCTTGTATATATTAAGTTAAGGTGTATATATATCCATCTCATAATTGTAAGGTTAGTGAAAAATTCACTTAATTTAGAGCTAGCATTTTGGGGCTCTTGTGGCATCAGTGTTTGGGACTCTGGTGGCATCATTTTGGGGCGCTGCGCGTCCTTTCTACTCGTTTGTGGGATGTCGTACGTACAGGGTGTGGTCTGATAGAGAGCTCTCTTGCAATTCAGTTTGGTTGTTTAGATACAAGATTGTTGCATCGTGCAATAGTCCAGGTTGCGTTGTTGTTGCAAGGTTGAGAAAGAAGACCATAAATAGTACCCCTTTCGTTTATATTAAATTCATGTAACAAAAGTCTAAGGTAGGCCCGCATCGAGTCAGCAACCCTGAGGTAGGACCTAATAGGATCTCAAATCCGTAAGTTTTAATTTTAGCTTAACTTGGGCTGTAGGTAGAACTGGCCCTTTAGAATTTGTCCGTTCACGGCTCAGCTGGGATTTTGAACCCAACAAATAAATAAAATAACATGGTCCTTCAGAACCGGATTCTACCCCAAGACTGAGTCAGTGACTATTTTTCGGCAAAGTTCTGATTGTGCAAATTGTAGCCCAAGTTAGGCCTAGACGGGTTGAGTATTATTGAGTTAAGGTCCCATGGTAGAAAGTTTGGTCGCCCAATTGCGAAACTTGGCCAGTCGTCTGTCGTTGTTTTGGCCTACATTTTACCGGTTTGGTTAATTTTGGGTTATTATTGAATTAAGGTCCCAGGGTAGAAAGTTTGGTCGCCCAATTGCGAAACTTGGCCAGTCGTCTGTCGTTGTTTTGGCCTACATTTTACCGGTTTGGTTAATTTTGGGTTATTATTGAATTAAGGTCCCAGGGTAGAAAGCTTGGTTGCCCAATTGCGAAACTTGGCCAGTCGTCTGTCGTTGTTTTTGGCCTACATTTTACCGGTTTGGTTAATTTTGGGTTATTATTGAATTAAGGTCCTGGGGTGGAAAATTTGGTATTCGATACTGGTGTTTGGTTAGTACCCAACCCAGCAATTCAGTTTATTTGAAAGTAAAATTTGCGTTGAATCAGTTTGGTTAAGTATTTCTGCCAATTCAGCTCATTTGGCATTGAGCCCAATTGTTGTTTGCATTGAAGATGAGTGCATCTGAATTGAACAAATTTATAAAAAGGAGAAGCGCCTACAAAGGTCTAATTACAAAGGTCATTGCCACTTTAGATTCTGCCATAGAGCAAGAAGATTTACGCTTAGTGACTGCGCAGCTTTCCATATTGGAAACTAAAAAGGTTGCTCTAAGTGAGGTAAATGTTAAAATTGAGGCTCTTATAGAAGAGGATGAAATAGAAAATAACATAATTTACTTGAAGAGATTATTGATGATATAATTAAAGTAGGCCTCCGAGCAAAAGAGTTTAGCAGCTCAGTACAGTTAGAGACCAGGTCTAATAATGAAACACAACACTCAACAAATGATGTTTGTGAAGTTAAGGTTAACAGATCTGTAGTTCAATTACCGAGGCTTGTACTCAAACCATTTTCTGGGAGTATTCAAGAATGGCAAGGATAGGCAGACAGTTTTCAATCAGCAGTTCATTCTAGTCAAGTGTTAAGTGCCGTGGAGAAGTTTAATTATTTGCAGTCCCTCTTGGAAGGGGAGGCAGCAAAGACTATAGCAGGATTAGCATTAACAGAGGCTAATTATAATGTGGCTTGGGATATATTAAAGAAACGTTTTGGTAAGCCAGATATCTTAATTAAAAGCCACCTCCGTGCACTTTTAGCTATACCTCCTGTTAATAATCCTAATAATGTCAAGGAGTTACGGCAGTTATATGATGAATTTGAAATTAGAACTAGGTCCCTGGATAACTTGGGTGTAGGAATGGAAAGGTATGGTATAATGTTGGTTCCTACACTGGAGTCTAAATTGCCTAGCTCAATTTTGCTTGAATTAAGTAGGGGACACTCTACAGAACATGTGTACATCCCCCTTCAGCAGATGTTAAGTCTTTTAGGCACAGAATTAGCAAGACGAGAGGGAATTGAGTTTGCACAGTGGGATGGTAAACAAGGGGACAAAGGCAGGCACAGCACCAAAGTTTCCACAAAAAGGAATAACCCAGGTACAGTGTCAGCTCTACATGCATCCTCTGAGAATAAATTAAAGGGAATCAAGGAATGCATATTTTGCGAAGGCAACCACAAGTCATATAAATGTGAGGTGGCTGAGGCATTACCCTTTGAGGAGAGAAAGGACAGGGTAACTAAGTCCACAGCATGTTTTAAATGTTTTTTGAAAGGTCACAGAGCAAGGTTTTGTAAGTTTAAAATTGTGTGCAAAAAATGTCATGGTAGGCATCAGCCATTATTGTGTGAACACACTCCTAGTAGGCCTACCCCAGAAGTAGAGACATCAGTGGCACATGCCACTGCTATGCAAGGGAGTAAAAGTAAAGGGGGATTATTGCAAACAACTGCAGCCTTATTAATTGGGAATGAGGGAGAAGCTACTGTAAGATTGTTGTTTGATAGTGGTAGCCAGTGTAGTTTTATTAAAACCAGAATTTCCAGAAAATTGAAGTTTAAAGAACTTAAGAGGGAAAATTTAAGAATTTCTGGGTTTGGGGGTTCCGTTCAAAACCGAACCAAATTTAAGAAGGTAGATGTTCTGGTTAAAGGCTTGTTACCGCAAAGTCCCACTATCAAGGTCCAAGCTGTAGAGATTGAGGAACTTTGCGCTCCAGTCACTACTTGTTTAGATATGGCATGTGTCCAAGAATTGCAAGTTAAAGGAATTAATTTGGGCAATAATAAGTTTGAAGGAACAGAAGATATTAGTCTTTTGATTGGAGCTGACTATTATTGGGACTTCATCACTGGTAATATTGTCCGCACATCTCGAGGCCCGGTAGCTATTGAAAGTAAGCTAGGCTGGATGCTACATGGTAGTTATTGCAATGAAATGGAAGTTAAGGCTCTTTTTGTTAAGATTGAGGAGAACAGCCATGGTCTGGAAAGGCATTTGAAAGCGTTTTGGGAACTTGAATCTATTGGCATAAAGGACAAACAGGCAAGTATATTGAACAATGATGTTTTAGAGCAATTTGAAAAAGGGATGGGTTTAGAGATGGTTGCTATGAAGTTGGCCTACCATGGAAGGATTCTTGCAAACCCGGTTCAAACCTTCAGCTAGCTAATCGGAGGTTGGAGACTTCATTGTACAGGCTAAGAAAAAATGAGGAGTTGTTAATTGAATACAATGAGGCCATCCTAAGTTATGTAAGGGAGGGCTATGCTGAAAGGGTGCAAGGTGAGCTGGTGAGCCAGGAGGCACATTATCTGCCACACCATGCAGTGGTACGGCGAGACAAAACTACCACCAAACTGAGGGTAGTTTTTGATGGCTCAGCCAAGGACAAAGGTGGTGTGTCCTTGAATGACTGTTTGGATGCTGGGCCAAATTTAAATGCAGATTTATTTTCCTTGTTACTGAGATTCAGGTTTGGTAGAGTAGCATTGACTGCAGATCTGAAGCAAGCCTTTTTGCGGATAAAGTTAAAACCAGAGGACAGAGATGCAGTAAGGTATCTGTGGGTGGATACGAAAGACTTGTTGGAAAATGAACCTAAGGTTCAAGCATATAGAATGAAGTCAGTGTTGTTTGGCCTCAGCTCTAGTCCATTTCTGTTGGCAGCTACTATGCAGTACCATTTTAAGAAATATTCTGGTCTATCCTAACACTATTGAACACATAAGGAAAAATTTTTATGTTGATGATTTGCTGTGTTCCGTGGATAATACAGAAATGGCTAAACAGATATTCATGGAGGCTAGAGCTATAATGAGGGAGGCTGGCATGGAGCTTAGAAAATGACAGACCAATCATTCGCAATTACAAGAGTTTATGAGTCATTCCTGTGTAGTACCTGATGCAGCAGAAAGTATTGAGGATTCTGGTATTAAGGAGTTGTGGGCAATAGACGCAAAGGTGCTAGGCATTGTTTGGCAGCAAGATGATGATTTGTTTACCTTCAATGGGAAATCTTTAGTAGAGCTGGCTGAGAATGAGACAAGGTGGACAAAACGTACAGCTCTTAGTTTGGCTTCAAAGGTCTTTGATCCTCTTGGATTCCTGGCTCCATTTGTGATAAAGTCAAAAATTTCGTTTCAGAGCCTCTGGGAAATTGGACTTGGTTGGAACCAAGAGTTACCTGATCATATGGTGGTAAGGTGGAAATATTGGTTCAAAGAATTGGCACATCCTGGAGACATTGAAATCCCAAGATGGTACTTTGGAGAGTTGAACAATAGTCCAGACAATTTGGAGCTGCACATCTTTTGTGATGCAAGTGAGGAAGCCTATGCAACTTGTATTTATATAAGAGGCGCATTGCAAGAGGAAGTAAGTTGCAGGTTGGTTGCTGCAAAGAGCAGAGTAGCACCTTTGAAAAGGCTTTCTGTTCCAAGGTTGGAATTGATGGGTGCAGTTATTGCTAGTCGGCTTGCAGTTATAGTGCAAAAGTCTTTGGCCCTCTCTGAAATTCCAAGCTATTATTGGACAGACTCCACTATAGTTTGGCACTGGTTAAGAAGCCAGGCAAGGAAATGGAAACCATTTGTTGCCAATAGGGTGGAGGAAATTCAAGCGCACACAGATCCCAAGCAATGGAAGCATTGTCCAGGCACCCAAAACCCCGCTGATTTACCAACACGAGGAATTTCAGTGAAAGATCTTGCACAATCAAGTTTGTGGTGGAACGGGCCGGAGTGGCTAAAACTTGGAAGTGAAAACGGGCCTTCTAATCAGCCTATTGTAGGAGAATGCCAGGCTGAAGAAGCATGGGTGAGTGAGGTGAGAAAATGCGCTGTGAACAGTTGTCAAGTTATGCAGCAGGACCCCATATTGAGGCTTGAGGACATTAGCAGTCTGAAAAGATTGTTAAGAGTGACAGCATGGGTATATAGATTTACCAACAACATTAAGGGAGAAACAAGAAGGGAAGGAATTCTGAACAGTAATGAGATTCAGCAAGCCAGGAAATACTGGGTGGTATATATGCAGAAGGAAAAATTTGGTGAAGAGAGAGAATTGCTCACCAGCCATCCTTTACAGGTTCTACCAACACATTCTGCGCTCAAGGGTTTGGATGTGTTTTTGGATCAGAATTTATTGAGAGTAGGAGGTAGACTACAGTTTTCTGGGCTTCCAGAGGAGAAAAGACATCCAATTTTGCTACCTTCTGGGGGGCACTTTGTGGGCCTTTTGATCCTGGATACTCATCATAAGCTGTTACATGCTGGAGTTAGAGAAGTGATAATAGAGATTAGACAACAATTTTGGATTCCCAAAATTAGACAAGTAGTAAAAAAGGTCTTGCATAAATGTGTGGTTTGCAAGCGTTGGAGTGCAAAGCCTTATTATGAAAAGGTGGCTCCACTTCCAAGAGAACGGTGTGTCTATACTGCCCCATTTGATGTAGTGGGAGTAGACTTTGCAGGGCCAGTCTATGTGTATGAGCACGGGGAGTCTAACAAAAATTATATATGTCTTTTCACATGTGCTACCACCAGAGCAATCCATTTGGAGTTGGTAAGCAACTTAAGTAGTGATGTATTTCTTTTGGCCTTTAAAAGGTTTGTGAACAGAAGGGGTTTCCCAAATAAAATCATATCGGATAATGCAAAAACCTTCAAAAGGGCTGCAAAGGAACTCCAAGAAATTTGGTCCTTGCTAAAAGAGGAAGGATTCCAATCCTACTTTTCACACCAAGGGGTACAGTGGGAGTTTATTGTTGAGAGAGCACCATGGTGGGGAGGATTTTGGGAAAGGCTAGTGAGAAGTGTAAAGTGTCCATTAAAGAAACTTTTAGCTAATGCTCATTTGAGCAAAGAAGAATTCTGCACTGTTTTATGTGAAGTAGAAGCAATGGTGAACAGTAGGCCTATTACTTTTGTTTACAACAGTATGCAGGATGCAGAGCCATTGACACCAAATCATTTTCTTTGTGGTAAACGATTAACATCAAGCCCCAGTGTGCCAGAAGACTTGCAGCCTATCCAGAGCACTCAAGGAGAGTTAACCAGACGGTTCAGGTACCTTGAAGAGCTACAGGATCAGTTATGGAAGAGGTGGCAGATGGAATACTTGCCAGAACTCAATTATTACCCATCAGGCAAGGTAGAGGGCTCCAATGCAAATTGTATCAAGGTGGGAGAAGTGGTAATGATTGGGGATGAAAGACCAAGGCAATGCTGGAAGCTTGGCATAATTGAAGAGTTGTTTGTTGGCAAAGACAATTTAGTTAGGTCTGCACTGGTAAAGACTTCAGGAGGAAAGTTAAAGAGACCTATACAAAAACTCTATGCTTTAGAAATCAGCAAAAACACAGATAGTCAAGATGAAACATTTGAGTTACAGCCTCATGGAGAAGGCTTGGCTAACCTTGCAGAAGGTAACGACAACAATGCCTCTTCGGTGGGGAGTGTTAGAAAATCTAGAAGAGGAAGAACCATTGTTGTCCCAAGGCGATATGATGACTAAGCTGATTGATGCAGCATTGCTTGTATATATTAAGTTAAGGTGTATATATATCCATCTCATAATTGTAAGGTTAGTGAAAAATTCACTTAATTTAGAGCTAGCATTTTTGGGCTCTTGTGGCATCAGTGTTTGGGACTCTGGTGGCATCATTTTGGGGCGCTGCGCGTCCTTTCTACTCGTTTGTGGGATGTCGTACGTACAGGGTGTGGTCTGATAGAGAGCTCTCTTGCAATTCAGTTTGGTTGTTTAGATACAAGATTGTTGCATCGTGCAATAGTCCAGGTTGCGTTGTTGTTGCAAGGTTGAGAAAGAAGACCATAAATAGTACCCCTTTTGTTTTTATATTAAATTCATGTAACTAAGGTCTAAGGTAGGCCCGCATCGAGTCAGCAACCCTGAGGTAGGACCTAATAGGATCTCAAATCCGTAAGTTTTAATTTTAGCTTAACTTGGGCTGTAGGTAGAACTGGCCCTTTAGAATTTGGCCGTTCACGGCTCAGCTGAGATTTTGAACCCAACAAATAAATAAAATAACATCCATATAAGGGTCTTAAATGCAAAATTTGAGGATCTTTGATTAGCCAAATTGGTTAACCTAACACAAAACTCAAAAATAAAATCCTAAAAAAAAAAATATACCTCCAATAAACTTTAGCCCCCCGCCCATGGCCTAAACCATTAGAGGTACAGTAAAACTAAACATACCTTACAAAAGAGAACTTAATCCTGCATTTAATGAGAAACAATTAAAACTTGGTGTTCCCGCCATTGGCTTCCAAGACAGCCTGAATTCGCTTTGGGTAGCTTGCCAAAAGTGACGTGAATAGATCTTGATCTTTACGCAAATTTGCTAAAACAGTTTCAATATGTTGCGTCATTGTATCCTTCGAAAATCGATTTGCTGCAGGTTCTTGAAACGAGAGACATTCAACCTTGTCCTTTATAACTGATCCAATGTGTTCACAGACGTTCAGGTCAGGAGAATTTCCTGGCCATTCTTCATTTCCAAAGAAATCGATCTCATGGTTCCGCAACAACTGTTGAGTGGCTAATGCCTTAAAGCAGGGGGCCTTTTCGTGCAGAAGTGTGACCTGATCGACATCCATAACATTGTTTGGGTTTCTTAGAAAAGGAATGACATGCTGGGATAGAATAATATCACGAAAATACTGTCCATCCCAACTCTGACCATTTGGCTTCAGCACCCACATGAGCTTCTTGCAGTGAACAAAACAAACACACCAACACAGTCTGGACTTTTTAATAATTCGCGATAATGTTCATTGTCATCGATTTCATCTGGTGTTGTGGCCCACACTCGATCATTTTGGTAGTTAGGCCGACGTATTACGTAAACAAAAAATTCATCGGAGACAGCTAAATGCATGAAATCATCCACATCCCAATCTTCAAGATAATGGGCAAACCACATTCTGTCATCGATGTTAAGTTGAGTTTTTCTTGGCTTTGGAAGTTCATGCCAAGGCTTTAAACCTTGCCTATGACGGTACAGTCGAATGATCTCACCACTAACGATCTTTCCTCTCAACACGTCGATCTCTCTAGAAAGTTTAGCAAAGCTGTTTTTCCGCTTACGCGAGTAGTATAGCCGAAAAAGGGGAGAGTGCAAGAATGTTGCAATTTATTACGTAATGTTGCAAAGGGGTGGGTGTGTGGCAAAGGGGGGGGTTGCAAAAAAATCCCCCAAAGGGGGGATGCTGCAGGTGCAACAAGGAAAACTTGGAGGCGGCGTTATCCCCCAAGAGAAAGGAGAGAAAGGAGGAGAGGTGTTCACCTGGCAGGAGCCAAGTGCATATTAAGACTTCAGCCGAGTAGGCGTTGTTTTATAGGCTCCTAATCAGCCAGTTGGCTTAGAAGGCGTAAATGGCTTGAGTTGCCAGATAGCGCCATGTATTCAGTTTGTGCTATATATTTAATTAATTAATTCTAATCGAAGACTGAGTTGCCAGATACCATTGTATACATTATTATAGACGCCTGATCAGCCAGTTGGCTTAGAAGGCGTAAATGGCTAGAGTTGCCAGATACCACTTTTTAGCATTGCCAGATACCATTGTATACATTATTATAGACTCCTAATCAGCCAGTTGGCTTAGAAGACGTAAATGGCTTGAGTTGCCAGATAGCGCCATGTATTCAGTTGCCAGATACCACTTTTTAGCATTATTATGGTGAGTTGTCTCACTAAACAATTAAAAGATTTCGCGCCATGTATTCAGTTGCCAGATACCACTTTTTAGCATTATTATGGTGAGTTGTCTCACTAAACAATTAAAAGATTTCGTTCCATCAGATACCATTGTATACATTTAGAATTCCGCTAGTAGGTTTAGAAGGCGTAACATGTTATAATTAGAATTAAGTAAAACAACATTGCATCATTCTGTTTATTATAAATATATAGAAAATAAATATACATTTCAATAATAAGAAATATATACACACACACAATTATGGAGATATATAGAAATAAATATACATTCCAATAATAATTGAGGAATATGCATATAATCAAAAAAAAATATACACACACACAATTATGGATATATAGAAATAAATATACATTTCAATAATAATAGAAATATGCATATAATCATAACAGTACAGGAGAAATATCAAGCAAAATATATAAATACATTTCACTTTTTTTCAAAATACTAAACTCGCACTTAATCGAGTTTACAATTACATCATTATTGCTCTGCATTACGCAGTATATGCGGTTTAATAATATTTCACCGCTTAAAGTATAGGGAAATCTGTATTCGATATGAAGGGCTTTCATATCGTTCAGTACTATTTTTGTTCCCACTTTACAACCGGTTGGTAAGTCATCTTTTAATACGTCTAGAATACAATCAAAAGCACGCACAAAGAGTTCATCGTTAGCTACATTATTAAACACACGTTTATAAACACGCTTTTCCAATCGAGGGTTTATTTCTACCGGTTCGAGCTTTTCACTCGTGAACTCACCCAACATAGCGGCAATTGAAATAATCTTCTAAATCGTTACGACAACTGCGCGTTATATAAAGAAATAGTTCTTCAGGGTGAACGGTGTAGGTGAGCTCAGCCTTGTACCGATCAATTGCTTTGTACCAAAGTTCATGGTATTTCAAAGAGTCTAAACTTTTTAAATAAACGTCCAGCTCTAGACCATTCTGACCCTGTTCAGCCCTACACTCGGTAAACCCATCGAGCAGAGCGGTGTATGCGTATTCAAGTACTGTATCAAAATAAAGCATATCCGTAACACGCGCGTCTAATATAGGTTTCAGCTTGCGGAATCCGACGATTTCAAACATTCTGTCGAGGATGAAACGGTTTCGCGTAGGAACAAGAGCGTTATTATCAGAAGCATTCTTCCACATCAGCCGTATATCAATGCACGGCCGATCGTTATTTATACACAACGTACATACAACGGCGTATGAGGGTGCGTCACTAATCTGCTCTCTTCTTGTACCTACGCTAGCAGGTATTTTATAACGATCTTCACGAAGATTCTATTCATCTCCTCGACACTTAAATAAACCCGTTTGTTTGTTTGTCTACATTCCGCTTCCAGTACATAGCTAACGGTACCGGATTTACGCCTGAACACGCGCAACGATTTCGTCACGGACACATCGTACGAGGCGTTGAGAATGCTGCTCAAAGGAAGTTCCATCGTATTCGAGGAGCGCACGTCCACTCGGTTCAAGCTCTGAGATAACTATGAGCCGTGTGAGGCACGCAGGTAGGCAGGAACGGTTCGACGGGCTGCTGACTCGATGATACGTGAATGGGGTTGTTCGAACTCGTATGATCCGCGAGTCGCACCGAATTGTTGTACATATTTGTTTTTCCGGTACAAGAATTAATTTTATCACTACCAGACTACGCAGCAGAGAGTTTACCTCAGGATAAGAACTAGGCACATTTTATGTTTTACTAAACATCTTCACACTCCGGCGCACTATTTGAGAGGAACATATGCTCATATTTTTCCTTTCTGCCCATCAAACGATACTCGTCTCTAAAGTCTGTTAAAAACTCACGCAGGGCACTAGCCACAACCTCACTACGAACCTCATCATGATATACATTAATATAGTGATAAAAATACTTAAGATTGTCCATGATCACGAGATTCACATTTTCAGTCGTAGGGTATGAGTAATGGACATGGTGTAGCATGACGTAATACCGCTTGTCACACCACCCATCCGCAAGACTCATTATCCATACCTGCTGCTTCTCTTCTGCACGCGTTGTTTCTTTTACTTCACGGTATATGTGAGACTTTATAAAGTTTAGCTCTGCAGCATACTTCAGCACATCGTCTGTGCAACGAAAGCCTTCAACGGTCTCACCAGAACATCCGTAGAGTATTTGTACATCTTGCAACTTCGCACAATCCAATGTGGTTTTAAAAGAGGCATAGGAGGGGGGAATAGAAAGTTTTTCGGTATCCACCACATCCTGGCACTTTGCTGAATACCATTTCATAAACGTTGTGCAAGCAATATTAAAGGTAGCCATTTGAATACACGTCTGATCTCAAGGGCTTACTGCAGTCGACTGACCACGCAGGGACTCCCAGATAGTAGCATGACTCACGGTCTTACAGTGGGCGGAGCTTAGAAGTTTCACCTGCGCACACACGCACACACACACAGAAAGGAGAAAGTAAAACGCTAATTGAAACATGATTTATTTAATAAACGAGATATTCAAGTTATATATATATATTTACAAATACGTGTAATAAATCAATAGATACGATTATATACAAGACAAATACGTATCAGTTAACAATAGAAGCATCAAACGTTATGGTATCCAAAGGGTACGGTATCATAGGTACCAGGTAACTGGTAACGTTTCCTATAGGTGTTACGGCACACCTTCGTACCCCTAAGTTCCTTCACGCCCCCCAGCTTCTGCGCCCGAAAATTGTGAGTGCCTACAATTAGTTGGGGAGGTCGTTCGCCCTCATCATCGTCCAAACACACTAGATCCTTCAACGATTCAAAGTTAACAACCCGCCGATTCGCATGGTTGAGCGTAATACCCTTTGCCTTCACGATATATTTCATTTCGTCCCCCACCCTGACCCGTACCCCATAAGTTTTAGGTCCTGTTGAGACAAAAGAGTCGGCGTATGCGTTGTCCCCATACTCATCCTTGATCTCATCAGTGAGCTCGCCGAGGAACTCCCCAATAGCGGGCATGTATTCACCCTCCCTCTCTGTGAATATCACGCTATCTGTATCGGCATACAATACTCTCCGCCCAAGAGAATGCAATAGACCCCAAAGTTTTATACGGGCGTAGGCTGTTGTGAAGCTGGCCACAGGTATGTTTGTAACCCTTGAGGTATCTGTGGCCAATTCAGTGTTGTTGTACTTTATTATGTATTACCTACATTCACGATCTCCATGACCTCTTTATCGGGAGCATTGGCATAATCCCAGACATCGCTATAACTTTGTGCCAAATGAATGTTCCCTTTGCCGGCATTCTGCGCAAATTTTCCCCATAGACTGTTTAGACACAACTTTGCACTAAAGCGCTTGCCAGGATTCTTTACAATTTGGACACGCTCAAGTTGTATACCTTCGCGGTCGCGGTAACGTTGGATATAGGCAGACTTTTCATCCTCGGTATCAACTCCTCGCGGATACGCCTCAACCTTATCCTTCAAAAAGGCGTTTATATATGGTGTGAAAAGGTTGGGTAGCTTCTGAAACCTCCACACCTCATGTATCTTCAGTATTCTATAACCATGGCGCACGGCTAGGGCCAGCTCAGGACTTGCATATACGCCTCTGATCTTACGCTGGTGGGGTATATGGTTACAATCGCCGTTATCCTCTTCCGCGCACTTCACGCACAGGGGAAACATGAGCTTGTCGTCGATAACGACAGGTAAGATCGGCATCCATAAATTGCGTGGGGGGAGTACGTCTACGAAAGAGAGCCCAAAGTAACGATCATTCAAATTTTTTGAAAATTCATTGATGGAGGGTAGGCTAGGTCCCACCAGTTTCTCAGGAGCGCCCACGGGGTACGGATTGCTCTTCATCACGTATGGGTATAAAGAGCAGAATCGTAGTAATGGAGCTTCACGCCCTCCGTAGGTGGAAAGTATAGTCTGAATGGATTTGTACGTCCTCCAAACAAGCTATCACCACATTTGAGAGGATCCAGCACCATTGAACGCTTGATCGTGTTTATTTCCTCACGGTACACCTCGTCTGTCTCCATCCGTGCATCATATTCATGCTCCCACAAGACTCTGTGAGTGAACTGTGATCCTATAAGTTGATCGCGGGTGCGGGTCCATGCAAGACAGTCGGCAGGAGATCTACCGTGGATATCTCCGGCGATTCCGCACTCAGGACGGGGGCATCCATGCCACCAGCATCCGTTAAAGGAGTACACAGTCTTCACACCAGTGACACGGTTTTCACTTAACCCGTCAACCCAAAAAACACGTCCATTAATCTTAATGGGTACTTCACCCGTGTTGCGGGCGTGCTTTATGTATACACCTGTCTGTTGCTGTAGGTGTATGAGCCAGTAAATAGCCTTGTGTCCGTAACTGCGGGGTTTGTTTCGGTGAATAATGGCTAAGGTGTCTTTAGGCATGAAGTTATTCTTGAACACCGTAAAACATAATGATGCGATGGTGGTTGCGACTTGCAGTGGATCGCATTTGAAACGGGCTATGTACATCCTTCTAAAGACCTGGAAACATACTCTAAGCACGCGCACATCATTCATGCAATAACGCTCACATTCATCAGCTATATTATAAGGGTTACTTTCATTAAAACTGTTGTAGTATCGATCAAAGTCTTCACGTTCATCCATACAGTCATAGTTAAAATAATGTTTGGGTGGTGGTGGGCCTACGTAGTTTAAAGTCTCGCTGGTGAGGAAAGTGTAAGGGAAGTATCCTTTGGAAACTTCAGCTGCTACTCCCATCACCTTGGGTAGCTTTGCTAATTTACAAGGTGTGAATAATAAAGTATCTTTAAATTGTACATTGCCTCTTATCTACATCTGTATTAATTTGTTACCTCTTTTCAATGGATCACCTGTAAATATCTCAGAGGATTCGTGTTCAAGCATCTCCTTATAAAGGAACTGCGTGTCAAACTTTGCCCCGTTATGGGCGAGAATATACACAGTCATTTTTTTGAACTTGTCGGCTAACTTGACAATATAGGACACAAATAGTTTCACAGGACTATCGCGGACATTCGTTTTAAAAACGTTTGTCCGTTTACCGCATTTGGGGCACTCGTCACATTCGATACCCATACACTCATCACAGATGGTCTGGCTCACAAGTAAATGTGGAATTACCTCTTTGGTTTCAGCGTTCGTATATGTTTCTATATCGTAGTATACAGTTATACAAGGGTTATTTTTAGGCTTAGCATCTTTCATATAACATACATGCTTTACTCCATCCGCCTTATATTCCTCCTGGCATGTAGGACAGTGAATTTCGTCACACTTGTGCTTAAATTTCCCCCAATTATCCATTGTGTGAAACATACCACATTCACAGATTCTCATTTTCCTGCACGTGCCAATTGATTTATGGAAATCAAAGCAGTTATTATTGAAGAATGTGCGTCTACACACATCACAGTCTCTCTTCTCAGCTTCAACTACACGGCTTTCACATTTGGTGCTTTTACACTGCTCACATACCATGTGACATTCTTTACAATGTCTCACTATATCATCCGCAAACTCGAGGCATCCCTTACACAAATCATGATGTCTCCCATATTTTCGACTTTTGTCATAACTCGCGTAAAGCCACCTTATATTACGGATGGGGAGATACGTTGTCCCTGACAATCCTAAAATAAGTAGGGGTCTTGTACGATCTCTCACACAGCTTTTAAAAACATACACAGTCCTACGACGATCATCCAACCCAAATACAACTATACGGACATTCATTTCCTGTTCTACCATTCTCAGCTCTTCAGGACCCATGTTACAGTCAAACTCAAGCTCACAGTCTACAGCTAGTTTACGGGCACGTTCCACGACCGTAGGCAACCAAATTTTTTGAGTCCGTGTATTTTGTACAGTAAACATATGTGCTAAGAGTACTGCTATAAAGCCGCAACCACGATCGACGTTTATATGCTTTCGGTAAATAGTCGGAGAATTGAAGTTAAGAGTATACGGTATGGCACTATGGCCCGCAACACGGAATACACGGTCAATATTTACCGTGAAGTTGTCCATATTAAAGGCTATACGACTTTGGGCGGCCTGCATTATACGTCCTAATATATATTCTACATCTTCAGCCGCCAAACGTCTAAATGGCACTATCACCCAATAATCATCTACATCACCGTCATCTGACCCGAATCCAAAGGACAGACTCGTCCTGACTTCACGCTCGTCGCGGTTCTGAAGAGCAAACTCTACAATACGCTGTACAACCCGGCGTAGCCCGCGCTCAATTCCATTGCTATACATGGCTCTAGGGTCGATCCTGACTCTATACCGATTTCTAGTCAAGGCTGGGGTGGGGGCTGCGGAGCGCACCAACTCGAACGTTATAACATCCTCAACAGAACAGGGGGCAAATGTGGCGGATGAATTAGGGGATATATTAGCGGAAGGTGCTGCTGGGGGGCCTGTTGCGTAGGAGGTTGATTGTTAGGGATCTATTATTGTAGACTTAACAGAACGGGGGGCAACTGTGGCGGATGAATAAGGGGATATATTAGCGGGAGGTGCTGGGGGGTTGTTGCGTAAGAGGTTGAGGGTTGGGGATCTATTACTGCTGCAACAGGCGCGTATTTCGGTCGCTTTATACCTGACGTGGGGTTCTCATACCTCCGCTTTGGACGTGCTACCGGTATCGCTGGTGAGGGTTCGTTGGCAGGGGAGGAGAAAACAACTACACTGTCGTCGAGGTCATCCGTAATGTCAATGATGGGGTGCTCTACCTCATCGTCATTCACGGTTCTGTGGGAGAAGAAAACAAAATATAAGGAACAGCACTCAAAATTTGTAATATTTTGTAAATGACCCACTTAGGAGTGTGACGTGTTAGAAATGGACTCTAGAAAAATTCAGATTCACGAGCCCATCCACATTTATTATATCTGGACCTACAGGATGTGGTAAAACTGTGTTTATGCTTAAAATCATTAAAGAAAAGGTCGAGATGTTCTCGAAATTTGTGCATAAAGTTATATGGTGCTATTCGACGTATCAATCAGTGTTCAACGAGTACCAAGATGATATTTTGTTCCACAAAGGCGTATATGACGTTAATTCGTTAAAGGGAAATGAACATACAATCATTGTAATTGACGATCTCATGTTGGAGATGGATAAAACGTTTGCCGAGACATTTACAGTATTCTCCCACCATCTTAACATAAGCGTGTTCTTCATCAATCAAAATCTATTTTTCAAAAATAGATACATGCGCGATGTGTCGTTAAATACGCAATATCTAGTCTTATTCGCGCAACGTAGAGATGTATCACAAATTGGGGTATTAGCCAATCAAATGTTCCCGAATCAGCGTAAGGAGTTTTTGGAAGTTTATAAAGAAGCTACAAGCACGCGTTACGGATATTTGCTTTGCGACCTTCATCCGCGAAACACGTTTAGAGTGCTTCTACGAACGAATATATTTCCAAACGAGCCTGAAACGGTGTATATTCCAGAACGACAAAGAGACTAAAGAAATACCGTGAATTAATAAAAATCTATCATCGACTGCCCCGGGCAATGCAGCAGATGTTTATTAAAAATATCGACGCCGACTTTTAAAATGCATCTGTGAAATCTGTCTTAACGTTATAAATTGCAATGTATCAATGAAAACCCCTCAGAAGGCTCGCCTACGCCGCTACAAGAACATAATACGTGCACTCGCTCGTAAAAGTCAAACTGTAGCGAAAAAAAACGAATTATTGTACAAACAGGAGGGTCATTTCCCCATCTTATTTTCAGTTTTGGGTCCTTTACTGACTAGATTAATATAATGAAGAAAGTGGTAGTGATCCCCACGAGGGTACGCTTCACTGCAAAGGAATCCAGACACGGTTCTAGAGCCCAGTAAAAGCAGACTTAAAAGAATGGAAAGCGAATTGCTAGCCCTATTAAACAGTGAAAAAACACCTGATGAGAAAAGAATCTTATACCAAGAAGCTCTGCAGAAATTTCTTCACGAGTACGAAAATTATAAGAGCCCTACAGAGATTCCTGTGGTTATTAGGCACAGCACGGGGGACGATGGACATGGCGACATAGGATCTGAGCCCGACGATACAGCTGACCAACCAAAAAGATTAGCCACACAACATATCGAACATGTATTAAAAAGCACCCTCCCACATACATTGATGAGTAAAGGCTTAAGTCTTTATAATCTATTGAATGAGGATCCAGCCATACAATGGACCGATACAGGCGAGATCATTGTGGAAGGATCAAAGGTACAGGGATCGAATATCGTAGACATTGTCCATGATCTGGTGAGGAAGTGGGATAGGCCATCACCATCAGGATGGAAGCATATTAAAGTAAGACTAAATGTCCCTAAAACGTTGATAGGAAATCTGAACAGGTTAAAAGAATTGGAACATGCAACGCATGTGACACAATTGAAGGCGCGGTCACCCCCGGCGGTAACACCTTTGAAGAGGAGCAAGAAGAGGTTAAACCAACCCTACCCACGTGCCTCTAAAATACGCAAATGGCTAACGTATTAACTAAACGCTATTATGACATTTCTAACCCATCCTCTTACGGCGGCGTAGATAGACTGTACATAACTGTTTACGGAGTAGGAAAAAAAGATGTTGAAAGATTTTTGAGGGAGCAGGACGCTTATACGCTTCATAAGCCTGTGAGAAAAAGGTTTAAAACAGCCAAGACAACGGCTTCCTCGATTGATTCTATTTGGCAAGCAGATTTAACAGACATGCAAAGATATTCTGTGTACGATGGTTACCGCTACATTCTATTCATAATAGACGTATTCTCTAGATATCTGTGGCTAGTTCCTCTGAAAAATAAATCACCTGAAACAGTTGCTAAAGCCACCAAAACGCTAATGTTAAAAGAAAACAGGGTTCCTGGCTATTTTTGTACGGATATGGGGAAGGAATTTATAGGCCGTGCTTTTCAGAACATGTTGACAGAGTTTAATATCAGCTATTACACAACCAATTCTATACATAAGGCTTCTTTAGCTGAAAGAGTTCAGCGCACCATAAAGGAACGCATGCACCGTTATTTTACACATAAAAACACATACAGATTTCTAGACATTCTGGAATCATTGGCATCATCCTACAACCGCTCACACCATCGCACGATTGGGACAACACCTAACGAAGTTTTAGAAAGAGGTACGCTCCCGAGAAGAGATGGATCACCAACACCACTACCACACTCGGCGCGCTTCAAAATCAATGATTATGTCGCGTTCGGGGAATAAATTCGCAAAGGGTTTTGAGCAAGGATGGACACGCGAGATTTTTAAAGTTAGGGCTATGAGACCTAAAGGTGAGATAATGATGTATTACATTGAAGATTTGAATGGGGAAGAAATCTCAGGAGGTTTTACCACGCGGAAATTGCAGAAAGTTGCGTTTAATTTAGGAAAAAATGTGTTTAAAATTGAGAAAATTTTAGGAAGCAAAGGTTCAGGAAAGAGAAAAATGTACCTGGTGAAATGGCTAGGGTACCCAGAAAGCTTCAACACCTATATAAAAGCTGATGCAATAATGAAGCTTAAATAGTATGCAACATGGCTCCTAACCATTTCTACGTCACACTCCCGTCCTCCTCGTCCCTGTCTGTACACCCTAACAACACACTAGCCAACTTTGTAACAGACTCCACGGGCACATTGAATTGGGTCGTGATTCGTATGAGGTGGGGATATGCGAAATTCAGCTGGACACCATCTTTTTAAATATTGAACATAAAGAAACCGTTTTTACGATTCTTAGAGACATTGACGAGTGTGAAAAAGCTGGGTAGCTATGGATGAAACTATGCGTATCGCTCGGACTAAGATTGCACGGTATTACAGTACAGAAGTAAGACTAGGACCGGGTCAATATGGTTCGGCCGAGGATGTTGTGAGAGGCTTAAACGTAAGTTTAAGAAACTCAAACCTTACGAATGATTTAGTATACGAAATCGTAAAAACCTGCACATACACTAATCCTAAAATCAAAGACTAACAGACGTATTAAAGACCATAGAAAGTTCAAATTCTACCAATGGCCGATATAGCGCAGCCTTCCAAAGAGACACATTTCACGAGACACAGCATGACTTGTCCAGATTAATGTATCAATTGAAGATGGAGAAATTGGCTGAAAGGTCCCCAGACATGTGCTATATTTACAGTAATATAGTGGAGCATTTGTTGGGGATACCCAGGCACGCCTGCTGCGCATTGCTCACATCCCCAACCATAGAGGAAGGAGTTTGAGTATTACATATGACAGACCCCATTATGTGAATGTCGCAACTAATTTAATAACCAATATCTCAATATATATAAGAACGATTGAGGGTGAAAACTTCCCATTCGGTAACCGGTGCTTAACAGTGAAGCTACACTTTCGACGCACTGAGTTATAATGGATAGTGTTATTTTATTTATTTGTCGGGTTCGAAATCCCAGCTGAGCCGTGAACGGCCAAATTCTAAACGGCAAGTTCTACCTAAAGCCCAAGTTAAGCTAAATTAAACTTTACGGATTTGAGATCCTATTAGGTCCTACTCAGGGTAACCTCAGGGTTGCTGACTCGATGCGGGCCTACCTTAGACCTTAAATTACATGAACTTAAAAGGTAAACAACAAGGGTACTATTTGTGGTCTTCTTTATGAACCTTGCAACAACAACGCAACCTGGACTATTGCACGATGCAACAATCATGTATCTAAACAACCAAACTGAATTGCAAGAGAGCTCTCTATCAAACCACACCTTTACGTACGACCTTCCACAAACGAGTAGGAAAGGACGCGCAGCGTCTCAAAATGATGCCAACAGTGTGACCAAACAATGATGCCACAAGAGCTCAAAAATGCTAGCTCTAAATTAATTTAATTTTTCACTAACCTTACAATTATGAGATGGATATATATACAACACCTTAATTAATATATATACAAGCAATGCTGAATCAATCAGCTTAGTCATCGTATCGCCTTGGGACAACAATGGTTCTTCCTCTTCTAGATTTTCTACACTCCCCACCGAAGAGGCATTGTTGTCATTACCTTCTGCAAGGTTAGCCAAGCCTTCTTCATGAGGCTGTAACTCAAATGGTTTCATCTTGACTTCTGTGTTTTTGCTGATTTCTAAGCATAGAGTTTTTGTATAGGTCTCTTTAACTTTCCTCCTGAAGTCTTACCAGTGCAGACCTAACTAAATTGTCTTTGCAACAAACAACTCTTCAATTATGCCAAGCTTCCAGCATTGCCTTGGTTTCATCCCCAATCATTACCACTTCTCCCACCTTGATACAATTTGCATTGGAGCCCTTACCTTGCCTGATGGGTAATAATTGAGTTCTGGCAAGTATTCCATCTGCCACTCTTCCATAACTGATCTTGTAGCTCTTCAAGGTACCTGAACCGTCTGGTTAACTCTCCTTGAGTGCTCTGGATGGGCTGCAAGTCTTCTGGCACACTGGGGTTTGATGTTAATCGTTTACCACAAAGAAAATGATTTGGTGTCAATGGCTCTGCATCCTGCCTACTGTTGTAAACAAAAGTGATAGGCCTACTGTTCACCATTGCTTCTACTTCACATAAAACAGTAGAGAATTCTTCTTTGCTCAAATGAGCATTAGCTAAAAGTTTCTTTAATGGACACTTTACACTTCTCACTAGCCTTTCCAAAATCCTCCCCACCATGGTGCTCTCTCAACAATAAACTCCCACTGTACCCTTGGTGTGAAAGTAGGATTGGAATCCTTCCTCTTTTAGCAAGGACCAATTTCTTGGAGTTCCTTTGCAGCCTTTTTGAAGGTTTTTGCATATCCGATATGATTTTATTTGGGAAACCCCTTCTGTTCACAAACCTTTTAAAAGGCCAAAAGAAATACATCACTACTTAAGTTGCCTACCAACTCCAAATGGATTGCTTGGTGGGTAGCACAGGGTGAAAAGACATATATAACCTTTGTTAGACTCCCCTCGCTATACACATAGACTGGCCCTGCAAAGTCTACCCTACTACATCAAATGGGGCAGTATAGAACACCGTTCTCTTGGAAGTGGAGCCACCTTTTATAAGTAAGGCTTTGCACTCCAACGCTTGCAAACCACACATTTATGCAAGACTTTTCACTATTGTATAATTTTGAGAATCCAAAATTGTTGTCTAATCTCTATTATCACTTCTCTAACTCCAGCATGTAACAGCTTATGATGAGTATCCAGGATCAAAAGGTCCACAAAGTGCCCCCAGAAGGTAGCAAAATTGGATGTCTTTTCTCCTCTGGAAGCCCAGAAAACTGTAGTCTACCTCCTACTCTCAATAAATCCTGATCCAAAAACACATCCAAACCCTTGAGCGCAGAATGTGTTGGTAGAACCTGTAATGGATGGCTGGTGAGCAATTCTCTCTCTTCACCAAATTTTTTCTTCTGCATATATACCACCCAGTATTTCCTGGCTTGCTGAATCTCATTACTGTTCAGAATTCCTTCCCTTCTTGTTTCTCCCTTAATGTTGTTGGTAAATCTATATATCCATGCTGTCACTCTTAACAATCTTTTCAGACTGCTAATGTCCTCAAGCCTCAATATGGGGTCCTGCTGCATAACTGACAACTGTTCACAGCGCATTTTCTCACCTCACTCACCCATGCTTCTTCAGCCTGGCATTCTCCTACAATAGGCTGATTAGAAGGCCAGTTTCACTTCCAAGTTTTAGCCACTCTGGCCCATTCCACCACAAACTTGATTGTGAAAGATCTTTCACCGAAATTCCTCGTGTTGGTAAATCAGCGGGGTTTTGGATGCCTGGACAATGCTTCCATTGCTTGGGATCTGTGTGCGCTTGAATTTCCTCCACCCTATTGGCAACAAATGGTTTCCATTTCCTTGCCTGACTTCTTAACCAGTGCCAAACTATAGTGGAGTCTGTCCAATAATAGCTTGGAATTTCATAGAGGGCCAAAGACTTTCGCACTGTAATTGCAAGCCGACTAGCAATAACGGCACCCATCAATTCCAACCTTGGAACAGAAAGCCTTTTCAAAGGTGCTACTCTACTCTTTGCAGCAACCAACCTGCAACTTACTTCTTCTTCTTGCAATGCGCCTTTTATATAAATACAAGTTGCATAGGCTTCCTCACTTGCATCACAAAAGATGTGCAGCTCCAAATTGTCTGGACTATTGTTCAACTCTCCAAAGTACCATCTTGGGATTTCAATGTCTCCAAGATGTGCCAATTCTTTGAACCAATATTTCCACCTTACCACCATATGATCAGGTAACTCTTGGTCCCAACCAAGTCCAATTTCCCAGAGGCTCTGAAACCAAATTTTTGACTTTATCACAAATGGAGCCAGGAATCCAAGAGGATCAAAGACCTTCGAAGCCAAACTAAGAGCTGTACGTTTTGTCCACCTTGTCTCATTCTCAGCCAGCTCTACTAAAGATTTCCCATTGAAGGTAAACAAATCATCATCTTGCTGCCAAACGATGCCTAGCACCTTTGCGTCTATTGCCCACAACTCCTTAATACCAGAATCCTCAATACTTTCTGCTGCATCAGGTACTACAGAGGAACGATCATAAACTCTTGTAATTGCGAATGATTGGTCTGCCATTTTCTGAGCTCCATGCCAGCCTCCCTCATTATAGCTCTAGCCTCCATGAATATCTGTTTAGCCATTTCTGTATTATCCACGGAACATAGCAAATCATCAACATAAAAATTTTTCCTTATGTGTTCAATAGTGTTAGGATAGACTTCAGAATATTTTTAAAATGGTACTGCATAGTAGCTGCCAACAGAAATGGACTAGAGCTGAGGCCAAACAACACTGACTTCATTCTATATGCTTGAACCTTAGGTTCATTTTCCAACAAGTCTTTCGTATCCACCCACAGATACCTTACTGCATCTCTGTCCTCTGGTTTTAACTTTATCCGCAAAAAAGCTTGCTTCACATCTGCAGTCAATGCTACTCTACCAAACCTGAATCTCAGTAACAAGGAAAATAAAACTGCATTTAAATTTGGCCCAGCATCCAAACAGTCATTCAAGGACACACCACCTTTGTCCTTGGCTGAGCCATCAAAAACTACCCTCAGTTTGGTGGTAGTTTTGTCTCGCCGTACCACTGCATGGTGTGGCAGATAATGTGCCTCCTGGCTCACCAGCTCACCTTGCACCCTTCAGCATAGCCCTCCCTTACATAACTTAGGATGGCCTCATCGTATTCAATTAACAACTCCTCATTTTTTCTTAGCCTGTACAATGAAGTCTCCAACCTCCGATTAGCTAGCTGAAGGTTTGAACCGGGTTTGCAAGAATCCTTCCATGGTAGGCCAACTTCATAGCAACCATCTCTAAACCCAATCCCTTTTTCAAAGTGCTCTAAAACATCATTGTTCACTGTACTTGCCTGGTTGTCCTTTATGCCAATAGATTCAAGTTCCCAAAATGCTTTCAAATGCCTTTCCAGACCATGGCTGTTCTCCTCAATCTTAACAAAAAGAGCCTTAACTTCCATGTCATTGCAATAACTACCATGTAGCATCCAGCCTAGCTTACTTTCAATAGCTACTGGGCCTTGAGATGTACGGACAATATTACCAGTGATGAAGTCCCAATAATAGTCAGCTCCAATCAAAAGACTAATATCTTCTGTTCCCTCAAACTTATTATTGCCCAAATTAATTCCTTTAACTTGCAATTCTTGGACACATGCCATATCTAAACAAGTAGTGACTGGAGCACAAAGTTCCTCAATCTCTACAGCTTGGACCTTGATAGTGGGACTTTGCGGTAACAACCCTTTAACCAGAACTTCTACCTTCTTAAATTTGGTTCGGTTTTGAACGGAACCCCCAACCAGAAATTCTTAAATTTTCCCTCTTAAGTTCTTTAAACTTCAATTTTCTGGAAATTCTGGTCTTAATAAAACTACACTGGCTACCACTATCAAACAACACTCTTACAGTAGCTTCTCCCTCATTCCCAATTAATAAGGCTGCAGTTGTTGCAATAATCCCCTTTACTTTTACTCCCTTGCATAGCAGTGGCATGTGCCACTGATGTCTCTACTTCTGGGGTAGGCCTACTAAGAGTGTTTTCACACAATAATGGCTGATGCCTACCATGACATTTTTTGCACAAAATTTTAAACTTACAAAACCTTGCTCTATGACCTTTCAAAAAACATTTAAAACATGCTGTGGACTTAGTTACCCTGTCCTTTCTCTCCTCAAAGGGTAAGGCCTCAGCCACCTCACATTTATATGACTTGTGGTTGCTTCGCAAAATATACATTCCTTGATTCCCTTTAATTTATTCTCAGAGGAGGCATGTAGAGCTGACACTGTACCTGGGCTATTCCTTTTTGTGGAAACTTTGGTGCTGTGCCTGCCTTTGTCCTCTTGTTTACCATCCCACTGTGCAAACTCAACTCCCTCTCGTCTTGCTAATTCTGTGCCTAAAAGACTTAACATCTGCTGAAGGGGGATGTACACATGTTCTGCAGAGTGTCCCCTACTTAATTCAAGCAAAATTGAGCTAGGCAATTTAGACTCCAGTGTAGGAACTAACATTATACCATACTTTTCCATTCCTACACCCAAGTTGTCCAGAGACCTAGTTCTAATTTCAAATTCATCATATAACTGCCGTAACTCCTTGACACTATTAGGATTATTAACAGGAGGTATAGTTAAAAGTGCACGGAGGTGGCTTTTAATTAAGATCTCTGGCTTACCAAACCGTTTCTTTAATATATCCCAAGCCACATTATAATTAGCCTCTGTTAATGCTAATCCTGCTATAGTCTTTGCTGCCTCCCTTCCAAGAGGGACCGCAAATAATTAAACTTCTCCACGGCACTTAACACTTGACTAGAATGAACTGCTGATTGAAAACTGTCTGCCCATCCTTGCCATTCCTGAATACTCCCAGAAAATGTTTTGAGTACAAGCCTCGGTAATTGAACTACAGATCTGTTAACCTTAACTTCACAAGCATCATTTGTTGAGTGTTGTGTTTCATTATTAGACCTGGTCTCTAACTGTACTGAGCTGCTAAACTTTTTGCTCGGAGGCCTACGTTAGTCATATCATCAATAATCTCTTCAAAGTAAATTATGTTATTTTCTATTTCATCCTCTTCTATAAGAGCCTCAATTTTAACATTTACCTCACTTAGAGCAACCTTTTTAGTTTCTAATATGGCAAGCTTCGCAGTCACTAAGCGTAAATCCTCTTGCTCTATGGCAGAATCTATAGTGGCAATGACCTTTGTAATTAGACCTTTGTAGGCACTTCTCCTTTTTATAAATTTGTTCAATTCAGATGCACTCATCTTCAATGTAAACAACCCTTGGGCTCAATACCAAATGAGCTGAATTGGCAGAAATACTTAACCAAACTGATCAAACGCAAATTTTACTTTCAAATAAACTGAATTGCTGAGTGGGGTACTAACCAAACACCAGTATGGAATACCAAATTTTCCACCCCAGGACCTTAATTCAATAATGACCCAAAATTAACCAAACCAGAAAAAATATAGGCCAAAAAACAACCGACGACTGGCCAAGTTTCGCAATTGGGCGACCAAACTTACCCTGGGACCTTAATTCAATAATAACCCAAATTTAACCAAACCGGAAAAAAAGTAGGCCAAAAAACGACAGACGACTGGCCAAGTTTCGCAATTGGGCGACCAAACTTTTTACCCTGGGAATTTAACTCAATAATAACCCAAAATTAACCAAACCGGAAAAAAGTAGGCCAAAAAACGACAGACGACTGGCCAAGTTTCGCAATTGGGCGACCAAACTTTTTACCCTGGGACCTTAACTCAATAATACTCAACCCGTCTAGGCCTAACTTGGGATACAATTTGCACAATCAGAACTTTGCCGAAAAATGGTCACTGACTCAGTCTTGGGGTAGAAATCCGGTCTGAAGGACCATGTTATTTTATTTATTTGTCGGGTTCGAAATCCCAGCTGAGCCGTGAACGGCCAAATTCTAAAGGGCAAGTTCTACCTAAAGCCCAAGTTAAGCTAAATTAAACTTTACGGATTTGAGATCCTATTAGGTCCTACCTCAGGGTAACCTCAGGGTTGCTGACTCGATGCGGGCCTACCTTAGACCTTAAATTACATGAACTTAAAAGGTAAACAAAAGGGTACTATTTGTGGTCTTCTTTATGAACTTGCAACAACAACGCAACCTGGACTATTGCACGATGCAACAATCATGTATCTAAACAACCAAACTGAATTGCAAGAGAGCTCTCTATCAAACCACACCTTTACGTACGACCTTCCACAAACGAGTAGAAAGACGCGCAGCGTCTCAAAATGATGCCAACAGTGTGACCAAACAATGATGCCACAAGAGCTCAAAAATGCTAGCTCTAAATTAATTTAATTTTTCACTAACCTTACAATTATGAGATGGATATATATACACACCTTAACTTAATATATATACAAGCAATGCTGCATCAATCAGCTTAGTCATCGTATCGCCTTGGGACAACAATGGTTCTTCCTCTTCTAGATTTTCTAACAGATAGAAAGCCTTTCACCGTCTATCGAGGGGTGAGATACCAGCGCGGTAGTGGACTTGGATCCATTTTTTCATCCATACTACGTACGGATAATAAAGTACAACAACACTGAATTGGCCACAGATACCTCAAGGGTTACAAACATACCTGTGGCCAGCTTCACAACAGCCTACGCCCGTATAAAACTTTGGGGTCTATTGCATTCTCTTGGGCGGAGAGTATTGTATGCCGATACAGATAGCGTGATATTCACAGAGAGGGAGGGTGAATACATGCCCGCTATTGGGGAGTTCCTCGGCGAGCTCACTGATGAGATCAAGGATGAGTATGGGGACAACGCATACGCCGACTCTTTTGTCTCAACAGGACCTAAAACTTATGGGGTACGGGTCAGGGTGGGGGACGAAATGAAATATTCGTGAAGGCAAAGGGTATTACGCTCAACCATGCGAATCGGGGGTTGTTAACTTTGAATCGTTGAAGGATCTAGTGTGTTTGGACGATGATGAGGGCGAACGACCTCCCCAACTAATTGTAGGCACTCACAATTTTCGGGCGCAGAAGCTGGGGGGCGTGAAGGAACTTAGGGGTACGAAGGTGTGCCGTAACACCTATAGGAAACGTTACCAGTTACCTGGTACCTATGATACCGTACCCTTTGGATACCATAACGTTTGATGCTTCTATTGTTAACTGATACGTATTTGTCTTGTATATAATCGTATCTATTGATTTATTACACGTATTTGTAAATATATATATATAACTTGAATATCTCGTTTATTAAATCGTATTTGTAAATATGTATATATAACTTCAATATCTCGTTTATTAAATAAATCATGTTTCAATTAGCGTTTTACTTTCTCCTTTGTGTGTGTGTGTGGTGTGTGCGCAGGTGAAAGTTCTAAGCTCCGCCCACTGTAAGACCGTGAGTCATGCTACTATCTGGGAGTCCCTGCGTGGTCAGTCGACTGCAGTAAGCCCTTGAGATCAGACGTGTATTCAGAAGAAAAGATCAGACGTGTATTCAAATGGCTACCTTTAATATTGCTTGCACAACGTTTATGAAATGGTATTCAGCAAAGTGCCAGGATGTGGTGGATACCGAAAAACTTCCTATTCCCCCCTCCTATGCCTCTTTTAAAACCACATTGGATTGTGCGAAGTTGCAAGATGTACAAATACTCTACGGATGTTCTGGTGAGACCGTTGAAGGCTTTCGTTGCACAGACGATGTGCTGAAGTATGCTGCAGAGCTAAACTTTATAAAGTCTCACATATACCGTGAAGTAAAAGAAACAACGCGTGCAGAAGAAAAGCAGCAGGTATGGATAATGAGTCTTGCGGATGGGTGGTGTGACAAGCGGTATTACGTCATGCTACACCATGTCCATTACTCATACCCTACGACTGAAAATGTGAATCTCGTGATCATGGACAATCTTAAGTATTTTTATCACTATATTAATGTATATCATGATGAGGTTCGTAGTGAGGTTGTGGCTAGTGCCCTGCGTGAGTTTTTAACAGACTTTAGAGACGAGTATCGTTTGATGGGCAGAAAGGAAAAATATGAGCATATGTTCCTCTCAAATAGTGCGCCGGAGTGTGAAGATGTTTAGTAAAACATAAAATGTGCCTAGTTCTTATCCTGAGGTAAATTCTCTGCTGCGTAGTCTGGTAGTGATAAAATTAATTCTTGTACCGGAAAAACAAATATGTACAACAATTCGGTGCCACTCGCGGATCATACGAGTTCGAACAACCCCATTCACGTATCATCGAGTCAGCAGCCCGTCGAACCGTTCCTGCCTACCTGCGTGCCTCACACGGCTCATAGTTATCTCAGAGCTTGAACCGAGTGGACGTGCGCTCCTCGAATACGATGGAACTTCCTTTGAGCAGCATTCTCAACGCCTCGTACGATGTGTCCGTGACGAAATCGTTGCGCGTTTCAGGCGTAAATCCGGTACCGTTAGCTATGTACTGGAAGCGGAATGTAGACAAACAAACAAACGGGTTTATTTAAGTGTCGAGGAGATGAATAGAATCTTCGTGAAGATCGTTATAAAATACCTGCTAGCGTAGGTACAAGAAGAGAGCAGATTAGTGACGCACCCTCATACGCCGTTGTATGTACGTTGTGTATAAATAACGATCGGCCGTGCATTGATATACGGCTGATGTGGAAGAATGCTTCTGATAATAACGCTCTTGTTCCTACGCGAAACCGTTTCATCCTCGACAGAATGTTTGAAATCGTCGGATTCCGCAAGCTGAAACCTATATTAGACGCGCGTGTTACGGATATGCTTTATTTTGATACAGTACTTGAATACGCATACACCGCTCTGCTCGATGGGTTTACCGAGTGTAGGGCTGAACAGGGTCAGAATGGTCTAGAGCTGGACGTTTATTTAAAAAGTTTAGACTCTTTGAAATACCATGAACTTTGGTACAAAGCAATTGATCGGTACAAGGCTGAGCTCACCTACACCGTTCACCCTGAAGAACTATTTCTTTATATAACGCGCAGTTGTCGTAACGATTTAGAAGATTATTTCAATTGCCGCTATGTTGAGTGAGTTCACGATTGAAAAGCTCGAACCGGTAGAAATAAACCCTCGATTGGAAAAGCGTGTTTATAAACTTGTGTTTAATAATCTAGCTAACGATGAACTCTTTGTGCATGCTTTTGATTGTATTCTAGACGTATTAAAAGATGACTTACCAACCGGTTGTAAAGTGGGAACAAAAATAGTACTGAACGATATGAAAGCCCTTCATATCGAATACAGATTTCCCTATACTTTAAGCGGTGAAATATTATTAAACCGCATATACTGCGTAATGCAGAGCAATAATGATGTAATTGTAAACTCGATTAAGTGCGAGTTTAGTATTTTGAAAAAAAAGTGAAATGTATTTATATATTTTGCTTGATATTTCTCCTGTACTGTTATGATTATATGCATATTTCTATTATTATTGAAATGTATATTTATTTCTATATATCTCCATAATTGTGTATGTATATTTTTTTTTTATTATATGCATATTCCTCAATTATTATTGAAATGTATATTTATTTCTATATATCTCCATAATTGTGTGTGTGTGTAAAAATGAACCATAAATAATTCCCATATTCCTATATTATCTTATCCTTCATGTAATTCTTGTATTCATTTATATAGTCTGTATTCATTGTAAGAAAAAGTATCCATTTTAAAAATTCATGTGTTATATGGTTCATGTATAATCTTATATATTTAACTTTATATAATGCCTATACTCATATGTATGTACGTGTGTGTATTCATTTTTACATAAGGACCAAAATCGACCAACGCGAGTTTGGATAAAATATTTGATTCACTTTCTACTTTGCTAAATAATTGGTGACCTGTTGTTTTTTAAAATCTCATAATCATTTTTTAGATTTCGCTTAATAAGGAATCCTGTTAAGCTTTGCAATGTTCACATTTTGTATACACTCTCTTTCGTTATAAACAATGAGATCATGTCTTGCCTAAGCATTAAAATTGTACATCTTAAACCTTAAAATTTCACTCATATGCATATTTTAGTGTAAAGATGCATAGTCCGATTTCCACTTTTAGTTAACTTGGCAGATCATGATAACATCAGATCTGAAAAGTCGCGGTTTAAGATAAAAATATGGTTTCGTCTTCAAATATTTTGTTTACTCGTTCAAGCCTTACCACAGCTAAAAAATTTACTTATTTTCAAATATTGTGCAAAAATAATACAGCCTTCTTAGCATTTAATAATAATAATGTTAGCAGTTTTTGGGTATATAAACCCATTCAAAGTCATCCATTGTAATTCAGAAGCTAATTCAGAGGCTGAGCACTACCTGTATTTTTTAGCAGTAAATTTACAGTGAAGAAACTTTTTATTGTCCCCTTCGAGCCTTGCTCTCTTCAGAAAAACTTAGAAAACTTTCCGGATACGCTATAAGAAGAATCCGGAACCTTCAGCATTTAGATTGCAAATCTACCAGAGTCCTCCGAGCCACTATAGAAGAACTCGGAGAGTAACATAGTAGAAAAAACACTTCAAGGCACCTATCCGTTGCTTGCCTCCTAAACCAGAACCCCCGTCAATCCGAACCACCCCAGGGCCATAGACGGAGGGGTTAACAACTGGCGACCCTTTAACCAGGATCTTCACGACTCCAGGATTCTTCCAGTCCTCCAGACCCTTTAACCAGGATCTCCACGACTCCAGGATTCTTCCAGTCCTCCAGACCCTTTAACCAGGATCTCCACGACTCCAGGATTCTTCCAGTCCTCCAGACTCTTTAACCAGGATCTTCACGACTCCAGGATTCTTCCAGTCCTCCAGACTCTTTAACCAGGATCTTCACGACTCCAGGATTCTTCCAGTCTTCCAGACCCTGGAACCAGAACCAACACCCAGTTGACCGGCGTGTCACGACTTCGAGTTCGTCACATCCACCCGTGAACCGGTGCGTTACGACTCCAAGTTCTTCACGCCTACTTTTCATCTAGGAACAAGTGGCCAGCCAGACGCGTCTTCAGGACACACCTCAAAAGGATTTCGCCATAGGAATCTTGTTAAGTACAAAACTCTTTTTTAAAATAATTTCTAAACATTTGAAAAGTCATTATTATTAACAATTAATATTTAGTATTGAGCCAGAATTAACAAAAAACACAGTGAACACTACAGACACCAGTGATACACACTTTTTATTGAAAACAGTATTGTCACAGTTATTTTCACAGTTATTTTTACTATTCTAGTTCGTATAGTATAATTTTATTTAATGTACCAAACACAGTATTACCATACCATCACGTACATTTGAGTGAAATTTTGTTTACATTTTATTTTTGTTTGCAATCTTTTCAAATTTTCCCCGAGTTAGGCAAATTGTTGTGCATTATTTTTTTTAGATAGTGTAGTTAGGAAAACCCCTTAAGTGATCATTCCATGAATTAAGATCGGTCAAGCAGACCTAATTAGAACATTAATAAGTACCTTCACATATGAGCGATTCAGACGGTGCGCTTTCTGACATCGAAGAATTACCTACACCCATTTTTCCACCTACCCCGCGCCCTTCAAACATATTCCCAAACACACAAGTCAGTATGTCTCAGTCTCAAACCCCCGCCCCAGCATATATTAACTTAGGCAGATTAGTAAATCTTCCTCATACTGTTTTAATTTTTAAGGGGACCATAGATAATCGTTTTGTTGAACCGCGCGTAAGACCTTGGGTTGAGTCTTTAGAGCAACATTTCTTACGCGAGAATATTACCGATGATGATATAAAAATCAGAGAAGCAAAAAGATTTATTGACCCTAAAGAGGGAAATGCCCATTACACAGTCACTTACGTCCCATCAATTAGCGAAGCTATAACATGGGACGATTTTAAACAAAACCTATTAGAATTTTTTAAAGAAATAACCCTTGCACAACCCTTAGCCACATTAGAAGCAGTCTTCCAAGTTAAATGGAAGAAAGAGGAACACGAGGATTTAAACAATTTTATTACACGTACACACAAACTTGTAGGAGAAGCCCTCCGGGCCGCAGAAAATGCATGTGGCATAACTTTTACTTCGAAACAAAGAAATCTAATAGTAGCCACAACCATTTACCAAAACTTACCAGGAGCGCCTAAAAAAAAGTTTCAGGAGTTTTTAAATGTTGACAAACCTGTCAGTGTAGCCATAAACAAAACACGGGAACATCACCCCGATTTAGCAAACCAAACCTACCGAAAGGGTAGAGAAACCCCTGTACAGTATATTCAGCAGCAGCCACAACACCAATACCAACAAGAACAACAACAATATAAGCCAAGGCAAATACAGGGAACACCCCAGAAACAAGCCCCCCAAACCCAGAATACACGCCCTCCTCCACAGTGTTTTAACTGTGATAGTTTCGGGCATATGATAAGTCAATGTAATTACCCCTCGTATTGCTCCCACTGTCACGAACATGGTCATCGCCGTGGCGATCGCCAAAAGTGTGCTGATAAAGCCCCTGCAGGGTATAGACCCCACTTTCAGAAACCAAACCAACCACGTCCCCAAAACGTATCCCAAAAGTCAACCACAGGGTCACCCACACTCTTACCCCATGTATAAACCCCAATACAACCAGCAAGGTCAACTAGTTCGGTACGTAGAAGTACCCGGGGAGGAATCATTTTCCCCAGAGAACAGTTTTCAAGAACACCCTTCAGCGTATGATATCCCCGTAGAATATGATCCAGGTCCTCCCATAGAAGACCATGTGATCCCTTTTTTAGACCCTACATTGGAGGCAGCAGTTCAACCTCCTCCCTCCTAAATTACAGTAGTAAGCCCAGATACGCACACAAACTCCCCATCAGGATAATAGGTGCGGACCTCTTAGATTTAATAATAAATTGTAGTACGGATAACCAAGATTTAACTGCTCTCCTAGATACAGGAGCACACGCAACGTTAATTAAGAAACAATGCGTAGATGAATTACTAGAGAGTACAATTATAAATATGAACTTAAGGCACCATCCTGCCAACTTAGAGGAGTTACGGGCACACCCATACCCACATATGGAGAAATTGAGTTATATTTAGAAATTGGAAACGCGGTATACCCCGCGAAATGTTGTATAGTGGACACAGTCGCCACCTTTCAGACAGACATCCTACTAGGGATGGATTTTTTTAACCGGAATCAATGGGAGATTTACCCAGCCGGAAAGTTAGTAAAGTGTCGAAATAGGACACACCATCTCCGCGAGGATGACAGACAACTTAATGCTAATAGACTTAGCTCAGTTCAGATTTCCGAAAGAAATAGGAAACCCCCTCTACTTGATAGCAGATCAAGTCGGCCGGTTGCATCCAGAGGGACAACCGCTCCAGAAATCAGACCCCAGGGTAATCAGTTCCAGTTGTTGAATCCAGTTGGATCAACCCAGGCAGTTTCCAGACAGTCAGTTTCCAGTCAGTCAGTTTCCAGTCAGTCAGTTTCCAGTCAGTCAGTTTCCAGTCAGCCAGCTTCCAGTCAGCCAGTTTCCAGTCAGTCAGTTTCCAGTCAGCCAGCTTCAGTTCAGCCAATAAGGCAAATTTTAGTCGCCGAACCAGAATCAGATTCACAATTTTTCATATGCCCTACCGAGCATATAACAGTAGCACCTTATGAGAAGATTTGTTTCCTAGCAAAAGTAGTTAACAGTCAAGGAAAATTATTAGAGTCAGAGCGTACTCTGATTACAGAGAAAAGTAATTTCAAAAGAGATGTTCTTATTGCCCAAGTCCTTAGTCAGAGTCAGAATTCAGCTATCCCTGTTGTTTGTTTAAACAAAGGAGAAAGATCTATAGAATTAACTTCAAATCAGAAAATAGGAACTGTTTCCACAGTAGAAATAGATTCAGATTTCCCCATCAGTACGATAAATCGTGTTTCCAGTTCCTTAGAATTAAAGCCTTCAATATTAAAAGAAGAATATAAGAAATGTCTGAAGCACTCCCTTCAGGAGTCACCAGCTTTACAGGATCCCAAACTAATGGAATCACTTCTCGATTTCCTGATAAGAAATAAAGATGTGATTGCCCTAACCGGAGATCCTCTGGGCCGAACTAATTTGGTCCCTTTTGAAATCAAGTTGGAACCCAATTCCAAACCCATTTTCATTCCTCCCTATCGGGTTCCACATTCTCAGTTAGTCACTATTGAGGAACACATCAAGGACATGTTGGAGCAGGATGTCATTCAGCCTTCAGCTAGTCCCTGGTCCGCTCCTATGATTCTCGTCTCCAAAAAGGACGGAACATCTCGCCCTTGTATAGATTTTAGACGCCTGAATAACATTACCATCCCAGACCGTTTCCCGATTCCAAACATGCAGGAAACAATTCTGAACGTAGGGAAAGCGAACTTTTTTTCATCCCTCGATTTAGCATCAGGTTATTGGCAAATGGAGGTCAGTCCCGAATCTCGGGCAGTGACTGCTTTCTCCACTAACCGAGGCCATTACGAATTCCAGGTTTTACCTTTCGGAGTCCGAAATGGGCCTGCTAATTTCTCTAGGTTGATGAATATAGTCCTTTCCGACCTATTAGGTGTCGAAGCTCTCGTGTATCTTGACGATATTATCGTCTATAGTTCGGACATAAAAACACACTTTCAACGCCTTCATAATGTGCTATCACACTTGAGAAAAGCACACCTTAAACTGAAGCTTGCAAAGTGCAATTTTTTACAAGAATCCCTGGTATACCTAGGATTCCTACTCTCGTCCACAGGAATTAAACCTGATCCAGCCAAACTCGAAGCCCTGGAAAGGTACCCTGTACCCAAGACCATCGACGACGCCCGTGCATTTATTGGTTTTGTCGGATTCTATCGGAACTTTATCCCCCAATTTTCGAATATTGCTAAACCCATTACTAATTTGTTCCAGAAAAATTCGAAATTTAACTGGGAATCCGATCACCAACATGCCTTTGAAACTTTAATTAATAAACTAACCTGTCATCCCATTTTACAATATCCTGATTACACAAGACCCTTCATCATAGCCACAGATGCTTCCTCCTATGGACTAGGAGCCGTCCTGTTACAGGACGTAGACGGTGTGGAATTACCCATTGCTTATGCCAGTCAACTTCTCTCTGCACCTCAACGGAATTATTCCACTACGGACCGAGAGGCCCTAGCGGTATATTGGGCTTTGAAAAAATTCCGAAATATCGTCTATGGCTACGATGTAACCATCAAGACTGATCATAAGCCACTCACGTACCTCTTCAAGGACAAGCTACTTGAAGGACGATTGAGTAGATGGGCTCTGTTGATTCAGGATTTTGCAGCGAAAATCGTATACAAACCGGGAAAACTGCAAGTTATTCCAGACGGATTGTCGAGACTCAAGCCCGACGCCCGAGTGAATAAAATAGGACTTCTTCCTGTGTTCGACTACGAGTGTCTGCAATACTCCCAACAACAGGACCAACACACCCAAAACCTTCGGGCGCGCCTGGAACAAAAGGAACCATCGAAGGTAAAAGAACAGTACAACCTCAAAGATGGGCTCGTACATTTCAGGAACGAAGATGGAAACGACCTCGTGGAGATACCAAAGGATCTCGTTGATATAGCCATTGGACTTTGTCACGACTCACCTTTTTATGGACACATGGGGCCGGATCGCACCATCAAAAGTCTTTTGGAGCGATACCATTTTCCCGAGATGAACAGAACGGTACATGAATACATCGCCGAATGTCCGTCGTGTTTAAAGCATAAGGGCAACGTACCATCCACCGCTCCAATGCATAAATATCCAGTATGCCAGAGGCCCTGGCAAAGAACTGGAATGGATATACTGGGACCATTTCCCAAAACATCAAAGGGAAATCAGTACATCATTGTGTTTACGGACCACTTCTCGCGTTACAGCGAAGTAGCCGCCATTCCAGATCAGACCTCGGAAACTGTGGCAAGAGCCCTAGTGGAACGCGTCATCCAAAACCATACCACTCCTTCCATCCTAATCTCGGATAACGCCCGTAGTTTCACTTCCAAACTGTTCGAGTCACTTTGTAACATGTGTAGAATTAAAAATACACACATTGTGGCATACCACCCGCAGGCAAACGGCTTAGTGGAAAGACACAATCGAAAGATCTTGGAAGCCCTGCGCCACGTTGTCGATGCATCCTCCCGTACATGGGATGATTCCCTTCCCATGGTACAAACAGCCATCAACAATGGCTATAATGTGTCCATCGGGGACACCCCTCATTTCGTTCTATATCACTACGACAAGCGTCTACCTTTTGATTTGCCCGACCAAACCGACCCGGCAGTCCTAACATCTTCCGAAATGGCAGAAGCAAATCAGCAACTAGCTGAACGATCTTTCAAGATTTTTGACATAATCCGCTATGCCCTCGACCAACGAAACCAACAGATGGAGCAAGAACAACATAGGCGTCATCCCCGTCAACGGACTATAATCGTTGGTATGCGATGTTATCTGAAGAGCGTGAAACCGCCAGGGGCTCATCGCAAATTATACCCGAAATGGGATGGCCCATATAGGATTATGAAAGACCTCGGAAAAAATCGTTATGAAATCCTCGACCTCCGGGATCATTCCAAACTAAAGATCATTCACGCTGACAATTTGAAGATAGCTTCCGAGCAACACCTTCCCAAAAAACAGCTGCCAGGCGTTCGAGCCGCCTATCCTTCAAAAGGTCAAGATATTAACAAATCGGGCAGGGATCAAAAAACTGAAGTAGTCACCGCGGGAACCGCTACCCATGACGAAGATTGGTACCTCGTAATACCACCATTACTCGAGGCAATCTCTGAACAAGAGGAGGCCCCAGAGCCAAGCGTCCCATCGGACCCAGACCCTGGAGAAACCCCTTCGAGAGAATCACTCAGTGGAACTCCACCATCTCCTCCAACTCCACCATCTCCTCTGTCACCACCCTCGCCGATTGATGATCGACGCACGGACCCGACATACCGCCCGCAAATGCATCACCCACGTGAACTAGAACCTTCACATAAGAAACGAACCCGCTCAGAATCCGAGCTCAACGGTCGACCCCCATTGCCACCAAAACGAGGCCGACCCCTTCGCCCACCAACACAAGTATCCACACAAGTATCCACACAACTACCCCCAGCTCCGTATAACTTAAGGCGTAGAAATGAATAAAATTGTCCCCCTTATAATTTTCCAAATTATTTACTCTTGTAGACCTAGCATTAAAATTTCTACCGGAGTTGTTATAGAAAAACTTGCAGAAGGTAAATTTTTGAAAGGGCATGCAGACCTTTATATAAATTTGCAACCCCCTGCTAGAATTAAAATCAATCTCCTTCAGATACAAACCCAATTAGAAACGTTTGAAAGTAAAGTCCAAAATTCTTTCCAAGGAAAAGATCAGATAGTCGCGTTCTGTTAGAAAATACCCTCGAAAATATTCAAACTACAGCACGCGCCCTATCAGAAATATTAGCCTTACCATGGATACAAACTGAAACCAAAAATTCCGAAAACTTTAACCAAAGAAGTAAAAGGGGACTGATAGATATAGGAGGGAAACTGTTCAAAGGTTTATTCGGATTAGCAACCGAAGAAGATATTAAAAGAGTTGAACTTAAATTGAATCTCTTCGCTCGGAATCGACAATATAATGGACACATGTTAGAACAAACTATTAGGTCATTACACGAAAACAATCGCTTCCTTCACTCCCTTTCGGACAGATTCACATACCTTGAATCCATGTTAGCTCAATACAAAGAACACAAACGATATCTAGAATTAATAGAAATAATGAACATACAAGTAACCCTAATCGATAAATACTTACAACGAATAACTACGATTCATTCCAAGGTTTTGCGTGCAACCCAGCTAGCCCATGGAAAAATCACTCTTTCCACCCTAATACCATGGGAAATACTCCAGTCCTTGATTCACACCGCCCAGTCACAATTAAAATTATCACCCATATTCCCACTCAACCACACTAATTACCCTCAATTTCTAGAATACACCTGGACTGTACATGGACCACGCCCCTACACATACCTCATAATTATACCATTTTTCGATTTCCTCACTTATGACGTATATAGATTTCACCCTTTCCCAACACCCTACCAAAATAACTCTAATGTCTATCGATTGTATTTACCCACCGTACCACCTTACCTTTTCCTCACCAAAGATCTATCAGCTTATTCTATGATGTCAGATAGCGACGTCCGGCATTGCCGATTCCCGCAACCAAATAAACAACTCATCTGCCCTCCACTCAAACCAGTTATTCTTCCCACTACTAGGTCTTGCTTTGTCGATTTAATTCGTGACCGGCATGCCCCCGTATGTTCATTTAAAAAATTTCATTCCCCTAAAACCATCCAACTACGAATTGGACCAGACATCTGGGTTTCCTTCGCGAACAGGACTGCCGCTACCCTCGAGTGTCCATCAAATTATTCCCTCATTACAATCCCTATGATTATTCGGCTACCAATTGGTTGCTCCTTGCGTTCAAAAGCCCTCCAAATATACAACCCGTATAAGGTTACCCTTAATAACTCATACCCATTTCCGTCGCAAATTAAATTTAAACCCGTCATAGAGATCTTAAATCTCTCCATAAAACCTGTAACCATCCTACCCGAACTGCATGCCCCTGAATGGAATGATCAATTGAGCCGGTTTAAAATTTCGGATGATAACCAAAACAACCTCTTACAAATACTACAACCGGTAACCATTTTCTCAACATCTGCCGTTAGTATCATTATTGTGTGTGCTATTATCCTCGGTGTATTTGTGATGAAAAGATCATTCTGGGAACAAAGAAAACCCAGTGACACGGAACATGAAACTATTTATGCACGACCAAGAGTGCGTACCCAGACCACGTGAACTAGACTTAAACCACCCGACTTATGTTGTATATATAAATCTGTATTATAAAACCAATAGTTATCATCTAGTTAGCCTTAGTTAGGATGTTACGTTATTATATTAATATCATTCTAGAGGGAAGAGCCCTGTAAAAATGAACCATAAATAATTCCCATATTCCTATATTATCTTATCCTTCATGTAATTCTTGTATTCATTTATATAGTCTCTGTATCCATTGTAAGAAAAAGTATCCATTTTAAAAATTCATGTGTTATATGGTTCATGTATAATCTTATATATTTAACTTTATATAATGCCTATACTCATATGTATGTACGTGTGTGTATTCATTTTTACATAAGGACCAAAATCGCCCAACGCGAGTTTGGATAAAATATTTGATTCACTTTCTACTTTGCTAAATAATTGGTGACCTGTTGTTTTTTAAAATCTCATAATCATTTTTTAGATTTCGCTTAATAAGGAATCCTGTTAAGCTTTGCAATGTTCACATTTTGTATACACTCTCTTTCGTTATAAACAATGAGATCATGTCTTGCCTAAGCATTAAAATTGTACATCTTAAACCTTAAAATTTCACTCATATGCATATTTTAGTGTAAAGATGCATAGTCCGATTTCCACTTTTAGTTAACTTGGCAGATCATGATAACATCAGATCTGAAAAGTCGCGGTTTAAGATAAAAATATGGTTTCGTCTTCAAATATTTTGTTTACTCGTTCAAGCCTTACCACAGCTAAAAAATTTACTTATTTTCAAATATTGTGCAAAAATAATACAGCCTTCTTAGCATTTAATAATAATAATGTTAGCAGTTTTTGGGTATATAAACCCATTCAAATTCATCCATTGTCATTCAGAAGCTAATTCAGAGGCTGAGCACTACCTGTATTTTTTAGCAGTAAATTTACAGTGAAGAAACTTTTTATTGTCCCCTTCGAGCCTTGCTCTCTTCAGAAAAACTTAGAAAACTTTCCGGATACGCTATAAGAAGAATCCGGAACCTTCAGCATTTAGATTGCAAATCTACCAGAGTCCTCCGAGCCACTATAGAAGAACTCGGAGAGTAACATAGTAGAAAAAACACTTCAAGGCACCTATCCGTTGCTTGCCTCCTAAACCAGAACCCCCGTCAATCCGAACCACCCCAGGGCCATAGACGGAGGGGTTAACATGTGTATATATTTCTTATTATTGAAATGTATATTTATTTTCTATATATTTATAATAAACAGAATGATGCAATGTTGTTTTACTTAATTCTAATTATAACATGTTACGCCTTCTAAACCTACTAGCGGAATTCTAAATGTATACAATGGTATCTGATGGAACGAAATCTTTTAATTGTTTAGTGAGACAACTCACCATAATAATGCTAAAAAGTGGTATCTGGCAACTGAATACGTGGCGCTATCTGGCAACTCAAGCCATTTACGTCTTCTAAGCCAACTGGCTGATTAGGAGTCTATAATAATGTATACAATGGTATCTGGCAATGCTAAAAAGTGGTATCTGGCAACTCTAGCCATTTACGCCTTCTAAGCCAACTGGCTGATCAGGCGTCTATAATAATGTATACAATGGTATCTGGCAACTCAGTCTTCGATTAGAATTAATTAATTAAATATATAGGGTGAACCAAATGTAGGTGGACAGTAAATGATAACGTTTATTTTGAGAATACATATTTAATTTTTTTGTATACTATAATACAAAATAAAATTTAAATAAATTTAGTTATAATATTTAATATAATAAAACACAAACACCATAGTTATAATGAACACCATAGTTATAATATAATATAACACAAACCGTATTCAACCTACTGTCCACCTACTTTTGGTTCACCGTGTATAGCACAAACTGAATACATGGTGCTATCTGGCAACTCAAGCCATTTACGCCTTCTAAGCCAACTGGCTGATTAGGAGCCTATAAAACAACGCCTACTCGGCTGAAGTCTTAATATGCACTTGGCTCCTGCCAGGTGAACACCTCTCCTCCTTTCTCTCCTTTCTCTGCTTTCTCTTGGGGGATAACGCCGCCTCCAAGTTTTCCTTGTTGCACCTGCAGCATCCCCCCTTTTGCGGCTATACTACTTACGCGTACCGCTTTCAATGATGTCCTTTGTTTCCTGAGAGAGTGGCAAATGTGGGCGCCCAGATTTGGTTGTATCCATTTCACATTCATCCAAAGTTTTATTCTAATTTCTTTTGACGAAGTCCTCACTTCTTCGCAACTTTTTGGCAACCCATGAAAGTGTTATAAAGGTGGCTCCAGCATCACGAGCTTCCCAAAATGTTATTGCTCGTATGCGATCTATCACACGTTGCCTCTCCGAATCACTAATTAATTGAGAAGCCATTATATTATCACTTTATCAGCAAGAGTAATTTTAATACCTGCAATAAATAAAGAATTTTATATATTTTTATAATCACTAAACACTATTTCGATATAAGTAAACATGTAAGCTGCAAATGGGGAGGCTAAGGTTTTTTGGAACCCCTTACATACAACTCCAAGCATCCAATTCTTCTTTTAAGGAAGAATCACTCAACAGATTTCATCAACAGACACACACACCGTAAAATACATCACATAAAGTAAACAAACTTTTAGACACATGCATTCCTTTCAAACAGATTAGATTCCTTCAAAATCCCAAACCTTCCAGACCTACCTGTAGGACGTGTAACATTTACTCGATCATAACTATGGGTATTGATTTCACTGCAGTAGTGAATCCAAGTTTTGAAGATCAACTGGATTCAGCGGAATACAAAATATATATATATATATATACTGTACTCTTTACATGTGCCACAAACACATGCAACCTGTCTGAACATAATAAAGGATCAGAGAGTAAAGGCTTTTATTGCTGCGCTCTGGTTCTGCGCACATAATTTTGTGACAAAAATTATATGGTTAGAAAGTGGCACGTACTTCAAATCTGAAGAGATTATTCACCAGATTTCTAACCAACAAAGGTTTTATGGCCTACTTTGGCCATAGCCCAAACTACTCTACCAAGGGTCTTATGGCCTACCTTGGCCATGGGCCAAACTACTATTACAAGGGTCTTATGGCTTACCTTGGCCATGGACCAAACTACTATTACAAGGGTCTTATGGCTTACCTTGGCCATGGGCCAAACTACTATTACAAGGGTCTTATGGCCTCCCTTGGCCAGAGACCAAACTATTACAAGGGTCTTATGACCTACCTTGGCCATGGGTCAAACTACTATTACAAGGGTCTTATGGCCTACCTTGGTCATGGGCCAAACTACTCTACAAGGGTCTTATGGCCTACCTTGGCCATGGCCAAACTACTGTATTACAAACTACTGTATTACAAGGGTCTTATGGCCTCCCTTGGCCAGAGACCAAACAACACAAAAACGGTACAGGATTCAAACCCCCAAGCCCTCCAGATCTACCTGTGGAGGAGTAACATTTACTCTACCAAAACTACCGGTATTGATTAGCCTGAAGTGGTAGGAGGTTTGAATACAGTACAAACTCATTTAACCAAACAACACAACATGGAAGTACATTTCAATTAACTCACCAACGTAGAAGTCACTTTAAGACATAAATAGTTAACAAAACATGACAAAACTCCAAAACAACATTAGTAAACCAGCATTTAAAAACTGGTGGCTTATAAAACTTACACAAATAATGAGCAAAGTTAAAATGCTTAATAATTTTACTTTAATTTCATTAATTTCCTATACCAAGGGGAGTCAAACTGATTGACTTAACTTTAAACTTGAGAAGCTGGCCTCTTGAACTTTTATATTTAAGTAGGTCTTGAGTAACCTTTCTCTTTCCATGTTCCTACTTCGTTCTTTTTAACTCATTTCACATGGTTTGAGAAACACTGTTTATCAAAAAATTTAATGTATAACATACAAATTTTTCACAGGCCCCAACATAGTATCGTATTTGGTACCTTTATTTCTTAATTAAATACAAATTATTAATTCATTGAATTAAATATCTACAAAATTGCCTCGGAATTGGCGACACAGCCTATTGGGAATGAAAATGGAATTGGATCCACATAACAACAAGAAAAAGGAATTATTTCGTATTAAAATTTTTCATCGCTGATTCATGAAAATTACTTCGAGAGAAGATTAGTCGTCTGGGGACTTTATAAAGTCAGCGAAATTGAAGACAAAGAAATTTATATTAGCACCAGAGCAGGGAGAGTTCTAAGCGATGCTTTAAGCAAGGGAGACTAATTAATTTTCCTATAAGTTCTGAGTGAATATAAAACTAATAACTAAAAGAGGCTAGACCTATTCCTTCAGGTATTTAAGTGTAGTGAATGCCTATATTAATTAAACCAAATAAACTCGTTGCGTAACTCCATCGTCCACGGCCCTACATCGAAAGAGATCGTCACGCCCTACAACCAGAAGCGAGGCCCAACGAAATAATAAGGTATGGTAATTTTCTTTCTTTACCATTAGGCAGCTCTAAAATACCGAAGGCAAATAAATTTAACATTAACCAGAAAAACACTACTTAACAAGGTCCTTTGAAGACCTCCACAAACAACTTTTTAACGAAAAAACGTAGGGTTTTTGTCATTAACTCTCCACCGATATCTGCTGAAAATTTCCAATGAATGAGGGTGACGGCATATATATATATATATTATATATATATATATATATATATATATATATACACCTTACCTTATGAACCTTATGTTGTTTCGTGCGTTGGTCTCTCTTCACACGGAGGTCAAGCTGGTGGCCCCGCCTCTAGGTCTGGCCTGGTGGAGGAGCGAGTTGCTTTCTTGCGCTCTCCACCGTACATAGCCATTAGCCAGGCACGCCCGGCTCATCTGGTACTGTCTTGAGCCAGGCATCCAGTCTTTTCTTGAAGACTTCAACTTTGACCCCCGTTACGTTTCTGAGGTCCTTAGGAAACTGGTTGAAAAGTCTTGGCCCCCTGACAACCAAGCTATTTTCCTTCAGGGTTGAGGAGGTCCCTTGTCTGGCCTTTAATTTGGGAACACTACACATTCTGCCTTTCCTATTTTTCAGTGTTCTTTGAATGGTAATTGGGTTTAGTTTTAGGTTTGGGACCAGTTTTTCGATCATTTTCCATATGTAGATTATGATGAACCTCTCTCTTCTTTCCAGCGAGTACAGATTTAGTTTACGTAGTATTTCCCAATAATTGAGTTCTTTGCAACCATCAATCTTGGCTGTGAAATGCCTTTGCGTTTCTTCTAGTTTATTAGTTTCTTCCTTTTTATATGGGGACGTCAAAACTGAGCAGTATTCAAGTTTTGGTATAATCACTGTTTTTAACAGGGGAATCATTACTGTCCTGTCCCTTCTTTTGAACGTTCTTAGTACCTGTCCGGCGACTCTTTTTGCTTTATTTTTCGCTATCTGATTTTGTGTTTCGAATTTCGCATCATCTGTCATTATTATCCCGAGATCAATCGCTTTCGTGCTTCTCTGAATTTCCTGTCTATCTGGAACATAATATGCAGTCTGTTTAAGTTCTTCTTTTCTACCATATCTCAAGAGCTGAAATTTCTCGGCGTTGAATGACATGTTGTTGTCTTCTGACCATTTGTATATTTTGTTCGTGTCCCTCTGCAAGGCCTCCACGTCATGTACATCGCTGATTTTTCTGCTGAGCTTTGTATCGTCAGCAAAGGATGTTACTATACTGTTGCTGTTTACTCCACTGTTTATGTCTGTTAACATGATAATGAACAGTAGTTGGGCCAGTACTGTCCCTTGTGGTACTGAGCTGCGTACTTCCGATTCTGATGATGATATACTTTGAATTTTGACGACCTGCAGACGATCTCTAAGGAAGTTGTAGATCCATTTTCCCACTTTGCCTGTTATTCCAATATATTTAATTTTATGTGCTATTATACCATGGTCACATTTATCGAAAGCTTTAGCAAAATCTGTGTATATAACATCGTAGTTGTCATTGCCTTCCAATGCATCTAGGATATTGTTGTAGTGTTCTATTAGTTGTGATAGGCATGATCTACCTGATCGGAATCCATGCTGATTTTCGTTGAATCTTTCCCGTGTCTCCAGGAAATCATACATTTTCTCTCTAACTATTCTTTCAAATACTTTGGTGAGGTGGGACGTCAATGACACTGGTCTATAGTTCTTTGCTTGAGATCTGTCCCCTCCTTTATATATAGGGACAATGTTTGCTCTTTTCAAGATGCTCTGTATTTCCCCCGTGTCTAGGGATCTTCTCCATATCCAGTATAAAGGTGTAGCTATTTAATTTTTACAGTTTTTAATCAATAATGCGTTCCAATTGTCCGGACCTGCAGCTGAATGTGGTTTCATTTGTCCTATAGCTCTCGCTACATCTTCTGGTGTAAAATCAAAGTCTGTTATATACTCTCCTTGCAATTCCTCTTCAAAGAATACATTTATGTCGTGTATCGCTTTGTCACTTTTTGGGGTACTGAAAACTGATTCATATTGAGCTCTCAATGTATCAGCTATTTCTTTTGGATCGTCGGTTAGTTCATTATTTCCCGTCCTTAAGGCCCCAATAGCGGCGCGCGTTTTTGTTTTCCTTTTTGCATAGCTATAGAAGTATTTTGGATTTTCCTTTATTGCTTCTACCGCCTTTTATATATTATATATATATATATATATATATATATATATATATATTATATATATATAATTATATATACCTTTCAACCTTTTAAATATTCAAATATTCCAACATCAGAAAAATATTAAATGATAAACTGCAGAGTATCGATGGCGTCATACAGAAACTAATTGAGAAGCATACAGAAAAAGAAGACGACGCTATAGAAGCGATAAAGGTTAACTTAAAGTACTTCTATAATTTTGCAAAAAGGAAGTCGAAAAACCATGCGACTATCAGACCTTTAAAAAACGAGGACAGTGCTTTATCTGATGATCTAACAGAAGTATTTGAAATATTAAGAGCTCAGTACGAATCATCTTTCAGTATCCCAAAAACTGACAAACTGATATGCGACAGAAACGTATTCTTTGAAGAACTACAAGGGGAAAGTATAACGGACTTCGACATTACGACAGATGATATTACACAAGCTATAGGGAAACTAAAAGCACACTCAGCGGCAGGACCGGATAAATGGAATGCGACACTGATCAAAAACTGCAAGAATGCAATCGCTGAGCCCCTATATTGGATATGGAGACGATCACTAGACACGCGAGAAATACCGGGCATCCTGAAAAGCGCGAACATAGTCCCAATATATAAAGGAGGAGATCGATACGAGGTCAAAAACTATAGGCCAGTGTCATTTACATCTCATTCCACTAAAATATTTGAAAGAATAGTTAAACAGAAAATCTGACTTTTTGGAAACTCGGAAAAAAATCAATGATAACCAATATGGGTTTCGGTCAGGCAGATCATGCCTATCACAACTAATGGAACACTACAACAACATTATTGATTCACTTGAAAGTAGTGAAAACTATGATGTAATATACACAGACTTTGCCAAAGCGTTCGTCAAGTGTGACTATGGAATCATAATACATAAACTGAAATATATGGGAATAACAGGAAAAGTAGGGAAATGGATATATAATTTCCTTAGTGAACGGCGGCAAATCGTTACAGTACAAGGAGTATCTTCATCAGAATCAGCGGTCCTCAGCTCAGTACCACAAGGAACAGTATTAGCTCCACTACTCTTCATAATCATGCTAACTGACATAGATGAGGACGTTACCAGAGACAGCTCAGTAACATCCTTTGTCGATGACATAAAGATCAGTAGAAAAATAAGAAACCCAGAAAATATAGGATCTCCACAAACCGACATGAACAGAATCTACAAATGGACGGAAGACAACAATATGAATTTTAACACTGAGAAATTTCAGCTGTTACGGTACGGAAAAAGAGAAGACCTGAAATCCATGGAATATTATACCCCAAATGGACAGGAAATTCAGAGAAATTCTAAATCAAAAGATTTAGTGGTTGTAATGACTGATGATTAGGGTAGGTTGATTTTGGAACTGTGATCTTGGACTAGTCTAGATAGAAAGGTATTAATGTATAAAAAACGTTGCACCAACTCATATTTGTGAAAATGATTGTATTTTTTGAGGATTGTTAATTATTTTTAAGTTGTAAAATTGCCGAATTTTACGCGTAAAATCGCGCCGCGGCATTCGCGCAATGTAAACAAATAAAATAGCGGACTTTATTTCATCAAAATAATCAATTAAAATTAGACTTTTTTAACAAAACGGATGCTTGAAACTTATTGTAAATGCTTTATAGATGTTTATTAGTGCATTATTTTGTATTTTTTAATGATATTTACCTATAAAATGTGTATTAAATTAAGTTATTTTATGATGCGTTCATTTAATTGTGTTTATTTTCAGATATTTCATAAAAATGGGTAAAAAACGGAAGTCTGCAGTGTTAACTCGAAGTGATAGTGCCAAAAAATTCAGTGGTCAGCCTTCCCCTTTGGATAAAACAGAGCCTCCTACCCTCCGCCAAGTTATTCAGTACAGTTATTTCCTCCAAAACAGCCACCCGGACTTGAAAGACTATGATATTGCTAAAATGATAGCAAAGGATGTGATTGAGATCTGGCAGGCAGTGAACCCGCGGCTGCCCCTGTATGAGAATATTATGTAGTGAAATTGGTGGATAAAGTGTGCTTCAAGAAAGCAAAAGAGATAAACAGGAAATCTCTTTCTCCAGTCCAGGAGCAGAGTCTGGAGGAAAAGCTGGATAAACTTTTTGACATTTCTGCTTGCACCTGTAAGCTACCTGTTCGTCCCTGTGATGACAATGCTGTGAAGTGCAAGAAAGAAAATTGTCAAACACAGCACATAATCTGCACTTGTCCTCCCAGTAAGAAGGTAATGCTATTATTTTTTTAACTTTTAACTGGCCAAACTTAGTGCGATTAGGTGCCTTTTAAATGGAAGGAAATTCAATGCTTGTAATTGAAAAATATCCGCATTTTCCTCCTGTAATCTTCCTTTCCCCCCCGCCTGGTAATAGAAATTAATAATCAATTTTTTTCAGGATTTTATCTCTTATTTTAGATCCGCTATTTAATATACTTTAATATTATAGGTTCCAGTAGAGGAGAGGGAATACTTGAGAGATCAGAGGGCCAAAATAGGACCCAAGGGCTCTTTCCAGCTGGGATCTGTGGATAAAGCTGCTGTGAAGAGAGACCAGAGGGCTGCAGCTGAAGCAGAAAGATTACAGAGCCAGATTCAACAGCAGCAGGAAGTGGATTTGGCCACTTTTGCCTCCACACCTTCAAAAGATATTTCTTTTGAATCCAGCTAAGGAGAGGTAATATATTTTTTTTTCTTATATCTTATCCCATTTTTACTCAAATTTATCCCTAATTTTTGTCCCTATTTCTCCCCTTTTTTCCCCATTTTCGCTTTAGTAATTTATTTTTTATTTTCATTTCAGCCATCTGGTGGTGAAGCTGAAGAGTTCAAGCCAAGGAGGCACCCAAGTGTAGGTTACAGCTTTTTGAAAAACCCCAGATATGCCATGGAACTGATCAGGGGTGATGTTTCTTCCAATCTTGGGGCAAGTCTTGCTAATGCCTTCCTCCTGGACTTACAAGCTATGGACCTGCTTAAGCCTGGCCTTGATGTGAAACAGATAATAGTTGATAAATCGAAAATGGACAGGGAAAAAGCTAGAATGAAAGTGAAAAGTGATGAAAAGCACAATGTTAGAAAATCTAGAAGAGGAAGAACCATTGTTGTCCCAAGGCGATATGATGACTACGCTGATTGATGCAGCATTGCTTGTATATATTAAGTTAAGGTGTATATATATCCATCTCATAATTGTAAGGTTAGTGAAAAATTAACTTAATTTAGAGCTAGCATTTTTGAGCTCTTGTGGCATCATTGTTTGGTCACACTGTTGGCATCATTTTGGGGCGCTGCGCGTTCTTTCTACTCGTTTGTGGGATGTCGTACGTACAGGGTGTGGTCTGTTAGAGAGCTCTCTTGCAATTCAGTTTGGTTGTTTAGATACAAGATTGTTGCATCGTGCAATAGTCCAGGTTGCGTTGTTGTTGCAAGGTTGAGAAAGAAGACCATAAATAGTACCCCTTTCGTTTATATTAAATTCATGTAACAAAAGTCTAAGGTAGGCCCGCATCGAGTCAGCAACCCTGAGGTAGGACCTAATAGGATCTCAAATCCTAAGTTTTAATTTTAGCTTAACTTGGGCTGTAGGTAGCACTGGCCCTTTAGAATTTGGCCGTTCACGGCTCAGCTAGGATTTTGAACCCAACAAATAAATAAAATAACATGGTCCTTCAGAACCGGATTCTACCCCAAAACTGAGTCAGTGACTATTTTTCGGCAAAGTTCTGATTCTGCAAATTGTAGCCCAAGTTAGGCCTAGACGGGTTGAGTATTATTGAATTAAGGTCCCAGGGTAGAAAGTTTGGTCGCCCAATTGCGAAACTTGGCCAGTCGTCTGTCGTCGTTTTTGGCCTACATTTTACCGGTTTGGTTAATTTTGGGTTATTATTGAATTAAGGTCCCAGGGTAGAAAGTTTGGTTCCCCAATTGCTAAACTTCGCCAGTCGTCTGTCGTCGTTTTTGGCCTACATTTTACCGGTTTGGTTAATTTTGGGTTATTATTGAATTAAGGTCCCAGGGTAGAAAGTTTGGTTGCCCAATTGCGAAACTTGGCCAGTCGTCTGTCGTTGTTTTTGGCCTACATTTTACCGGTTTGGTTAATTTGGGTTATTATTGAATTAAGGTCCCAGGGCAGAAAGTTTGGTTGCCCAATTGCTAAACTTGGCCAGTCGTCTGTCGTCGTTTTTGGCCTACATTTTACCGGTTTGGTTAATTTTGGGTTATTATTGAATTAAAGTCCCAGGGTAGAAAGTTTGGTTGCCCAATTGCGAAACTTGGCCAGTCGTCTGTCGTTGTTTTTGGCCTACATTTTACCGGTTTGGTTAATTTGGGTTATTATTGAATTAAGGTCCTGGGGTGGAAAATTTGGTATTCGATACTGGTGTTTGGTTAGTACCCCACCCAGCAATTCAGTTTATTTGAAAGTAAAATTTGCGTTTGATCAGTTTGGTTAAGTATTTTTGCCAATTCAGCTCATTTGGTATTGAGCCCAATTGTTGTTTGCATTGAAGATGAGTGCATCTGAATTGAACAAATTTATAAAAAGGAGAAGCGCCTACAAAGGTCTAATTACAAAGGTCATTGCCACTATAGATTCTGCCATAGAGCAAGAGGATTTACGCTTAGTGACTGCGCAGCTTTCCATATTAGAAACTAAAAAGGTTGCTCTAAGTGAGGTAAATGTTAAAATTGAGGCTCTTATAGAAAAGGATGAAATAGAAAATAACATAATTTACTTTGAAGAGATTATTGATGATATAATTAAAGTAGGCCTCCGAGCAAAAGAGTTTAGCAGCTCAGTACAGTTAGAGACCAGGTCTAATAATGAAACACAACACTCAACAAATGATGTTTGTGAAGTTAAGGTTAACAGATCTGTAGTTCAATTACCGAGGCTTGTACTCAAACATTTTCTGGGAGTATTCAGGAATGGCAAGGATGGGCAGACAGTTTTCAATCAGTAGTTCATTCTAGTCAAGTGTTAAGTGCCGTGGAGAAGTTTAATTATTTGCGGTCCCTCTTGGAAGGGGAGGCAGCAAAGACTATAGCAGGATTAGCATTAACAGGGGCTAATTATAATGTGGCTTGGGATATATTAAAGAAACGGTTTGGTAAGCCAGAGATCTTAATTAAAAGCCACCTCCGTACACTTTTAGCTATACCTCCTGTTAATAATCCTAATAGTGTCAAGGAGTTACGGCAGTTATATGATGAATTTGAAATTAGAACTAGGTCCCTGGACAACTTGGGTGTAGGAATGGAAAGGTATGGTATAATGTTGGTTCCTACACTGGAGTCTAAATTGCCTAGCTCAATTTGCTTGAATTAAGTAGGGGACACTCTGCAGAACATGTGTACATCCCCCTTCAGCAGATGTTAAGTCTTTTAGGCACAGAATTAGCAAGACGAGAGGGAATTGAGTTTGCACAGTGGGATGGTAAACAAGGGGACAAAGGCAGGCACAGCACCAAGTTTCCACAAAAAGGAATAACCCAGGTACAGTGTCAGCTCTACATGCATCCTCTGAGAATAAATTAAAGGGAATCAAGGAATGCATATTTTGCGAAGGCAACCACAAGTTATATAAATGTGAGGTGGCTGAGGCATTACCCTTTGAGGAGAGAAAGGACAGGGTAACTAAGTCCACAGCATGTTTTAAATGTTTTTTGAAAGGTCACAGAGCAAGGTTTTGTAAGTTTAAAATTTTGTGCAAAAAATGTCATGGTAGGCATCAGCCATTATTGTGTGAACACACTCCTAGTAGGCCTACCCCAGAAGTAGAGACATCAGTGGCATATGCCACTGCTATGCAAGGGAGTAAAAGTAAAGGGGGATTATTGCAAACAACTGCAGCCTTATTAATTGGGAATGAGGGAGAAGCTACTGTAAGAGTGTTGTTTGATAGTGGTAGCCAGTGTAGTTTTATTAAGACCAGAATTTCCAGAAAATTGAAATTTAAAGAACTTAAGAGGGAAAATTTAAGAATTTCTGGGTTTGGGGTTCCGTTCAAAACCGAACCAAATTTAAGAAGGTAGAAGTTCTGGTTAAAGGGTTGTTACCGCAAGTCCCACTATCGAGGTCCAAGCTGTAGAGATTGAGGAACTTTGCGCTCAAGTCACTACTTGTTTAGATATGGCATGTGTCCAAGAATTGCAAGTTAAAGGAATTAATTTGGGCAATATAAGTTTGAAGGAACAGAAGATATTAGTCTTTTGATTGGAGCTGACTATTATTGGGACTTCATCACTGGTAATATTGTCCGCACATCTCGAGGCCCGGTAGCTATTGAAAGTAAGCTAGGCTGGATGCTACATGGTAGTTATTGCAATGAAATGGAAGTTAAGGCTCTTTGTTAAGATTGAGGAGAACAGCCATGGTCTGGAAAGGCATTTGAAAGCGTTTTGGGAACTTGAATCTATTGGCATAAAGGACAAACAGGCAAGTACAGTGAACAATGATGTTTTAGAGCAATTTGAAAAAGGGATTGGGTTTAGAGATGGTTGCTATGAAGTTGGCCTACCATGGAAGGATTCTTGCAAACCCGGTTCAAACCTTCAGCTAGCTAATCGGAGGTTGGAGACTTCATTGTACAGGCTAAGAAAAAATGAGTTGTTAATTGAATACAATGAGGCCATCCTAAGTTATGTAAGGGAGGGCTATGCTGAAAGGGTGCAAGGTGAGCTGGTGAGCCAGAGGGCACATTATCTGCCACACCATGCAGTGGTACGGCGAGACAAAACTACCACCAAACTGAGGGTAGTTTTTGATGGCTCAGCCAAGGACAAAGGTGGTGTGTCCTTGAATGACTGTTTGGATGCTGGGCCAAATTTAAATGCAGATTTATTTTCCTTGTTACTGAGATTCAGGTTTGGTAGAGTAGCATTGACTGCAGATGTGAAGCAACCTTTTTGCGGATAAAGTTAAAACCAGAGGACAGAGATGCAGTAAGGTATCTGTGGGTGGATACGAAAGACTTGTTGGAAAATGAACCTAGGGTTCAAGCATATAGAATGAAGTCAGTGTTGTTTGGCCTCAGCTCTAGTCCATTTCTGTTGGCAGCTACTATGCAGTACCATTTTAAGAAATATTCTGAAGTCTATCCTAACACTATTGAACACATAAGGAAAAATTTTTATGTTGATGATTTGCTGTGTTCCGTGGATAATACAGAAATGGCTAAACAGATATTCATGGAGGCTAGAGCTATAATGAGGGAGGCTGGCATGGAGCTTAGAAAATGGCAGACCAATCATTCGCAATTACAAGAGTTTGAGTCATTCCTGTGTAGTACCTGATGCAGCAGAAAGTATTGAGGATTCTGGTATTAAGGAGTTGTGGGCAATAGACGCAAAGGTGCTAGGCATTGTTTGGCAGCAAGATGATGATTTGTTTACCTTCAATGGGAAATCTTTAGTAGAGCTGGCTGAAAATGAGACAAGGTGGACAAAACGTACAGCTCTTAGTTTGGCTTCAAAGGTCTTTGATCCTCTTGGATTCCTGGCTACATTTGTGATAAAGTCAAAAATTTCGTTTCAGAGCCTCTGGGAAATTGGACTTGGTTGGGACCAAGAGTTATCTGATCATATGGTGGTAAGGTGGAAATATTGGTTCAAAGAATTGGCACATCTTGGAGACATTGAAATCCCAAGATGGTACTTTGGAAAGTTGAACAATAGTCCAGACAATTTGGAGCTGCACATCTTTTGTGATGCAAGTGAGGAAGCCTATGCAACTTGTATTTATATAAGAGGCGCATTGCAAGAGGAAGTAAGTTGCAGGTTGGTTGCTGCAAAGAGCAGAGTAGCACCTTTGAAAAGGCTTTCTGTTCCAAGGTTGGAATTGATGGGTGCAGTTATTGCTAGTCGGCTTGCAGTTGTAGTGCAAAAGTCTTTGGCCCTCTCTGAAATTCCAAGCTATTATTGGACAGACTCCACTATAGTTTGGCACTGGTTAAGAAGCCAGGCAAGGAAATGGAAACCATTTGTTGCCAATAGGGTGGAGGAAATTCAAGCGCACACAGATCCCAAGCAATGGAAGCATTGTCCAGGCACCCAAAACCCCGCTGATTTACCAACACGAGGAATTTCAGTGAAAGATCTTGCACAGTCAAGTTTGTGGTGGAACGGGCCGGAGTGGCTAAAACTTGGAAGTGAAAACTGGCATTCTAATCAGCCTATTGTAGGAGAATGCCAGGCTGAAGAAGCATGGGTGAGTGAGGTGAGAAAATGCGCTGTGAACAGTTGTCAAGTTATGCAGCAGGACCCCATATTGAGGCTTGAGGACATTAGCAGTCTGAAAAGATTGTTAAGAGTGACAGCATGGGTATATAGATTTACCAACAACATTAAGGGAGAAACAAGAAGGGAAGGAATTCTGAACAGTAATGAGATTCAGCAAGCCAGGAAATACTGGGTGGTATATATGCAGAAGGAAAAATTTGTGAAGAGAGAGAATTGCTCACCAGCCATCCATTACAGGTTCTACCAACACATTCTGCGCTCAAGGGTTTGGATGTGTTTTTGGATCAGGATTTATTGAGAGTAGGAGGTAGACTACAGTTTTCTGGGCTTCCAGAGGAGAAAAGACATCTAATTTTGCTACCTTCTGGGGGGCACTTTGTGGGCCTTTTGATCCTGGATACTCATCATAAGCTGTTACATGCTGGAGTTAGAGAAGTGATAATAGAGATCAGACAACAGTTTTGGATTCCCAAAATTAGACAAGTAGTAAAAAAGGTCGTGCATAGATGTGTGGTTTGCAAGCGTTGGAGTGCAAAGCCTTATTATGAAAAGGTGGCTCCACTTCCAAGAGAACGGTGTGTCTATACTGCCCCATTTGATGTAGTGGGAGTAGACTTTGCAGGGCCAGTCTATGTGTATGAGCGAGGGGAGTCTAACAAAGGTTATATATGTCTTTTCACCTGTGCTACCACCAGAGCAATCCATTTGGAGTTGGTAAGCAACTTAAGTAGTGATGTATTTCTTTTGGCCTTTAAAAGGTTTGTGAACAGAAGGGGTTTCCCAAATAAAATCATATCGGATAATGCAAAAACCTTCAAAAAGACTGCAAAGGAACTCCAAGAAATTTGGTCCTTGCTAAAAGAGGAAGGATTCCAATCCTACTTTTCACACCAAGGGGTACAGTGGGAGTTTATTGTTGAGAGAGCACATGGTGGGGAGGATTTTGGGAAAGGCTAGTGAGAAGTGTAAAGTGTCCATTAAAGAAACTTTTAGCTAATGCTCATTTGAGCAAAGAAGAATTCTGCACTGTTTTATGTGAAGTAGAAGCAATGGTGAACAGTAGGCCTATCACTTTTGTTTACACAGTATGCAGGATGCAGAGCCATTGACACCAAATCATTTTCTTTGTGGTAAACGATTAACATCAAGCCCCAGTGTGCCAGAAGACTTGCAGCCTATCCAGAGCACTCAAGGAGAGTTAACCAGACGGTTCAGGTACCTTGAAGAGCTACAAGATCAGTTATGGAAGAGGTGGCAGATGGAATACTTGCCAGAACTCAATTATTACCCATTAGGCAAGGTAAAGGGCTCCAATGCAAATTGTATCAAGGTGGGAGAAGTGGTAATGATTGGGGATGAAAGACCAAGGTAATGCTGGAAGCTTGGCATAATTGAAGAGTTGTTTGTTGGCAAAGACAATTTAGTTAGGTCTGCACTGGTAAAGACTTCAGGAGGAAAGTTAAAGAGACCTATACAAAAACTCTATGCTTTAGAAATCAGCAAAAACACAGATAGTCAAGATGAAACATTTGAGTTACAGCCTCATGGAGAAGGCTTGGCTAACCTTGCAGAAGGTAATGACAACAATGCCTCTTCGGTGGGGGGTGTTAGAAAATCTAGAAGAGGAAGAACCATTGTTGTCCCAAGGCGATATGATGACTACGCTGATTGATGCAGCATTGTTTGTATATATTAAGTTAAGGTGTATATATATCCATCTCATAATTGTAAGGTTAGTGAAAAATTAACTTAATTTAGAGCTAGCATTTTTGAGCTCTTGTGGCATCATTGTTTGGTCACACTGTTGGCATCATTTTGGGGCGCTGCGCGTTCTTTCTACTCGTTTGTGGGATGTCGTACGTACAGGGTGTGGTCTGTTAGAGAGCTCTCTTGCAATTCAGTTTGGTTGTTTAGATACAAGATTGTTGCATCGTGCAATAGTCCAGGTTGCGTTGTTGTTGCAAGGTTGAGAAAGAAGACCATAAATAGTACCCCTTTTGTTTATATTAAATTCATGTAACAAAGGTCTAAGGTAGGCCCGCATCTAGTCAGCAACCCTGAGGTAGGACCTAATAGGATCTCAAATCCGTAAGTTTTAATTTTAGCTTAACTTGGGCTGTAGGTAGCACTGGCCCTTTAGAATTTGGCCGTTCACGGCTCAGCTAGGATTTTGAACCCAACAAATAAATAAAATAACACACAATGAGGGTCTGGAAAAGTTAGTCTGTATTGGGGTTGATGGGAAAGTTGACAAGGACACTTTGCTGTACAGAGAAGTTAAGGATGAAAATGGGGAGACTAAGCTGAAGAAAGGAAAGGGACAAGAGCACCATTTGACTTTCACAAAGGAGCCGGGAACTGAAAGTGGAACATATCTTACTCTCAGAGTCATCCCAATTAAAAGTGCGACTGGAGTTCTTCTTGGTGAAGAAGTTGCTAGTGTCTTGGAGGAGTTTAACAGTGTTCATACCCTGAAAGCTGTCCTCCTTGACAACACAAATACAAACACTGGATGGGAGGGAGGCCTTGTAACAGCTCTGGAAAATAAAATTGAGTGGAAATTGCACACCATTGGCTGTTCACTCCATCAGAATGAGCTTCCTTTCAGAGCTGTTTTCAAGCATCTTGATGGCAGTACCAAAAGTCCCACTGCTTTCACTGGTCCACTGGGAAAACTCTGTGAAATTGACTACCAAGATCTGCCACAAGTGGAATTCACCAAACTCAGTGGCCCCCTGGATGACATGGAATTTGCTGAGAAGACACTGAATGATCTCAATAGTGACCAGAGGCTTCTTTTGGGGTATGTGCTTGGAATTTCCAGGGGCAAAGTCAACCCAAGATATGCTGCCTGGAAAATTGGACCATTAAACTATGCAAGATGGTTGACTTTGGCAATTAGATTGATGTGTCTGTGGACCAGAGGTGCTTACCCTCCAGAACTACAGGATAAGCTTTACCAGGCCATCAAGTTCATTGTGGAAGTGTATGCAGTCAGTTGGTTTGAGATCAAAAGGGACAGCAAGTTCCACAATCAGCAGCTGTACATCTTCAACATGATCCAGAGGATCAAGCAGCAGTCTGAAGAAATCCAGGGTGTTGCTTTCAAGAACCTGAAGTACAATGCTTTTGCCTTGCTGCCCGAGAATGTGCTGTACTCCATGATGAAGTCTGATGACTTGGAAGTGAGAGAAGCTGCTCTCAAGAAAATTCTGTCCATCAGGTAAGCATTTATTAATTTTAAAAAATGTGAAAAAAAAATTTGATTATGGGATTTATTTAATAAAAAAAAGGCCCGAGTTCTATAAATCCCCATAATCGAATTTTTGTTCACATTTTCTTATCCCATTTACCCCCTTCCCCTCTGATAATGGAAATAATCTTACTTTCTTTCTGAAAAAAAAATTCGATTATGGGGATTTATAGAACTCGGGTTTTTTTTTTTTTTTTTTTTTTTTTTTTAAATCAGCAATTCTGAGACTAATAGGGATTAAATCTTAAACTGGAATAAAAAATAAATTAACTTATTCTTTCAGAAGTGGGAAGCCAGCCAAGAAGAGGCTGAAGAAGATCACAGCCATCAACATTGAAGCTACCCACTGGTCAGAACTAATCAACCTTTCTCAAAGTGGCATCCGTGAACCTGCTCTCACAGAAGACTTTTCTGACCAGGAGCTTCAAGAAGCATTGCTGAATGGCACCAAGCTGGAGCTGCCTGATCTGCCTTCACATTCTCAGTGTTGAAAGGGCCGTGAAGCTGACATCTGAAGCTTCCCATACTGTTTATGGACTCGAATCAAGGCACAAACACATTCTGGCCAAAGCCCTAAGCCGCCAGATGAGGCCTTCCTTTGCTTCTAAGGGCTCTTACAGTGAAAATTATGATGATCTTAGGATCTAAATGTCTATTTGACTCTGCACATTTTTTTTTTACTTTTTTCAATAAAATTGTAACTTTTTTCAGGATTTTTTTTATGAAAATAGCATGTTTCTTTCGACCGAAAATTGCAAAAATGCGGTATTTTTCGGTACGATTTTTTGACGATTTTTGAAACGGTTTCCTCAAAAAACGGTTAAATCTAGGGATCTCAAATTTTTTGTCAGTTATTATCATATTAAGCCATAACTATCTCGACTAGTCCAAAGTCGATATCTAAAGAAATGCCGAAAATCAACCTACCTTACTGATGATGCGAAATTTAAAACACAAAATAAGATAACAGTAAACAGAGCAAAGAGAATAACTGGGCAGATACTGAGAACCTTTAAACGAAGGGATAGGAATATAATGATTCCTCTACTGAAAACACTGATCATACCCAAATTGGAATACTGCTCGGTCTTAATATGCCCATATATAAAAAAAAAAGACATTAAGACAGCTAGAAGGGATTTAGAGAAGCTTCACAGCCAAAATCAAGGGGTGCAAAGAATTAATTACTGGGAAAGGTTATGCGAACTAAACGTATATTCACTGGAAAGGAGACGAGAGAGATAGACAATTATTTACACTTGGAAAATAATGGAGAAACTGGTCCCTAATCTTACTCTGAACCCTGTAACTCCCCAAGCAACAGTGGAAAGTAGAAAAGGAAAACTGTGTCGTGTTCTCAAATTAAAGGCTAGACAGGGAACATCCTTAACCCTGAAAGAAAATAGTTTTGTTGTGAGAGGACCAAACTTGTTTAACCAACTGCCCTAAGATCTAAGGAACACGAATGGTGTTGCGGTGAACATCTTCAAAAGAAGATTGGACGCCTGGCTCAGAACAATCCCCGATGAGCCGGGCGTGCCTGGCTATGTGAGGTGGAGAGTACAAGAAACGAATGCACTACTTCATCAGGCCAACTCGAGAGGAGGAACGACAAGCTTGACCTTCGTGAAATGAGGAATCATCGAACGGAACATTTGAAAGGTGTGTGTGTGTGTGTGTGTATATATATATATATATATATATATATATATATATATATATATATATATATATATATATATATATACCGGGCGTCCCAAAAAAATGTATACACACTTTAAATACTTATAAAGGCAGTGTTTATTAAAATACATTTCATTTTCAAAATGTAATAGAATCTACAGACATTATTTAATTGTTTTGTCAACGCCTGTTTTCAAACTGACGTCCGTTCTGGTCCAGGCACTGCTGATAACGCGAAGCAATGGAATCGCAAACATCACGAAACATTTCGTTTGGTATTTGTGTGCATTCTCGTTCAATGGCTGCTCTCAATTCAGCGACTGTTGCAGGTTTTATAGCGTAGACTTTGTCTTTTAAGTATCCCCATAAAAAAGGTCTAGTGGTGTGAGGTCTGGTGAACGCGGAGGGTATTCTACGAAACCCCTTCGTCCAATCCACATCCACATCGTGCCAAGTACCACTCGCAATACTCCACTCTTCGGTCCGGATCATCTTCATTAATAGCATGGACTAATCTTGGAATGTAACTTTTCCATTGACAGCGCTTCAAAATGCGTTGGACAGACGATTCTGAAATTCCTACCTCACGACTCGCTTGCCGGACAGATTTTCTTGGACTTTGGTGATACGTTTCCAGTACTCTTTCTTGCTTTGTGGGGCTTGTCGATGTCCGTGGTCTTCCGGAACGCTTCTTGTGGACATTCTGAACAGTTCCATCGGCTTCAAACTTATCTCTAATTCGAGTGATGGTAAGTCGCGTTGGTGGATCTGTTTGAAACTCCCTCCTAAACTGTCTTTGCACTTCAACTGCGTTTTCACACTTCCAGTAGCATTTTAGAATGAATTTCCTTTGTTCAAAGCTTAGTCTGACTGCCATTATTAATTCTAATGGGTTTAACTTGGAAAGAAAGAAACATCAATTGAGCTATCAGCTGTTAAAGTGTGTATACATTTTTTTGGGACGCCCTGTATATATAAAACGATCTCTGGAAATTAGGAATAAGTTTTGTGATAATATCACAAGGGCTGTATATCTTCTCTGTGTGTTATTTTTTCTTTAAGGGGTTCGGAATCTAAGCCTAGAGCGGCCAAGCTCTCAAGGGTGGATCTAGGCATTTCAGTAAGGGTGTCCAAAGAAAAAAGGACACAGTACTAATTGACAATTCCTTTGTGCAAAATTATTATATTTATTTATGCTGATGAAACGCTATATTCCAAAAAATATATAATCGAGGGCGTATGCTTCCAGAGCAGTAGGTCTTTGGCGGAATATGCAGGGAGACGTGCAATTGTTTTTATATGCAGTGCCTCGGCGGAATACAGAAACCTTAGTAGAATGCATAAAAACAAACATAAAGACTGGGACAAAAATTATATCCGACATATGGAAATCTTATAAAGGCCTGGAGAATCTGCAAGGTTATGACTACCAAAATCTTAGTTAATCACAGTGAGAAATTTATAGATCCAATAACAAATGCTCACACACAGACAGTTGAGGCATTATGAAATGTAGCCAAACAACGGAATAAGCGTCACTGGGGCACCCACAGACAGATGATCGATTCATATCTGTTATTTTTATTTATTTTGATTGGGTTCAGAATCCCAGCCGAGCCCCGAACGGCCAAGCTCCGAAGGGCCACTCCAACCTACAGCCCAAGTTAAGCTAGACTAAAACTTGGGGACTTGGAAGTCCTATTAGGTCCAGTGGCGGCTCGTGACTAAAAATTCTAGGGGTGCTGTCTCTAAGAATGGGTTGAAATAATTACTGAAATAAAAGGATGATCATTGAGCAATCAAAAGTTATTGAAAAAGTTATTCAGTGAGCTCATCCTTATATTGTTCTTGATTATTTCAATTGTAAATAAAAAATTTAGGGGTGCTGCAGTTCCGCAGTGCCTACCGACGAGCCGCCACTGATTAGGTCCTATCTCAGGGTTGCTGACTCGATGTTGGCCTACCTTAGGCCCCAGTTGCATAAAATTAAGATAAAAAACAAAAGGGGCACTATTTATGGCCTTCTTTCTAAACTTTGCAACAACAACACAACCTGCACCATTGCACGATGCAACAATCTTGTATCTAAACAACCAAAGTGAATTGCAAGAGAGCTCTCTATAAGACCACGCCCTGTAAGTGTCGCATTCGACAAACGAGTAGAAAGGACGCGCCAGTGCCCCAAAAAAATGATGTCATATTTCAATAATTCACAGTCCGTCAAATGGAAAAGAGCCGTACAATGTATACGGATAAAGACTCAAAATAGAATTTGAATAAAATAACCATGATCTATTTACAAAAACAAAATTTGTTTTCAGAGGCATTGAAATGAAACGCTCTCCTTTTCCTCGGCTTTAATCAACTTAATTGAACAACATTCCTCTTAATATAAATAACAATAATATAGTTATGGTACACAAAATATATATATAATTAATCAATGACGCAAGTTATAATAATATAAATATAGTAAATATAGGGCATTTATATGAATTGTTTATACTACACATTAGGAATAATTACATCAAAGAAAATATCATTCCTTGATATAATAAAGTATCTCACATCTCATCAGTTCATTCAGACATCATCAGATTCATCAGTTTAATCGAATTGAATATAAACACAAATGATTTTACTTAGGTATAACATTCTAATAAAGTCATCATAAACCTGCAAAATAATATTACAGGCATACACATCATTCAAATAGGACGCTTGCACTTGAAAAAAGGGCACTTGCAAGAAATTGAGGGGGACCCAGACGCCGCCCCTCCCCCTAGATCCACCTATGGCTCTGAAGGAGCAACTACCTTAACTTATTGCCTAAGTTAGTATGGAAAAACTATACATGTTTACAATATTGTATCGTATGTGATACCTTTATTTCATAATTAAATACAAATTATTAATTTATTGAATTAAATATCTACAAAATTGCCTCGGGGTTGGCGACATAGCCTATTGGGAATGAAAATAATTGCCATACATACATAGAACCCAATTTGGAGGCATTGGGCCCACCCAACCACAAGAAAAATATTATTATTTCGTGTTCAAAATTTTCTACTGCTGACTCATGAAAATTACATCGAGAGAAGAGTCCACGAACTTTGCAAATTCAGCAAAAAATAAAATACGAAGATTTATATGAGGTGCTCGCTCGGAGCTTGCTTATGTTACAGTGATGCTTTAAGCAAGGAAGATAAGATGTACTTTATCTTCCTATAAGTTCTGAGTAAATAACATGTGATATAAACCTAGGATAGGCCTATACCTTCAGGTATTTAAATACAGTGACTGCCTATATTAATTACATCAAAGCAACTCGTTGTGCAGTTCCATCGTACCGCGGCCCTACATCGAAAAGCATCGTCGCGCCCTACATCGAAACAGAAGCGAGGTGCGAGGCCCAACGAAATAATAAGGTAAGGCTCTTTCTTTACCATTAAGCAGCGCAAATACCGAAGGCAAATAAACATAGAGAGGTCCTTTAAAGACCTACACATACATAACTCTCTAACGAAAAAATGTAGGGCTTTTGTCATTCACTCTCTATACAATAACTACATGACAATTTCCAATCGGTGAAGGTTGAAGCCAATTTCAATCATAAGCCCCTATAGTTTTTCAGATGGTGGCCCGTACGTGTGGGGAACTGACCCCTTTACCTTTACACTAACACAAACTTTACCTTTACACTAACACAAACTTTACCTTTACACTAACCGTAAACAAAGCCTTGTTCATTTAACAGGTTTAACTCATTTTAAGTCCTATAAAAAAATAGGGTCCTTTCCTGTTAACGGAATATCCAACCGCCCGCCACCAAACTGTTTGTTATGTATTTTTGCTCTCGTCATTTTCGTTTAAACTAACGAAAATATCAACTTAACCTAACCAATCATCAAGGGTGTACAATTGACCTAACCGGACATTCAATTGACCTAACCGGGCATTGAATTAACCTAACAGGTTAATATAACGGAAAATGCACGGTTAGGTCAACTGAATGCCCAGTTAGGTTAATTGAATGCCCGGTTAGGTCAACTGTACGCCTTTGATAATTGGTTAGGTTAAGTTGTGATATTTTCGTTAGTTTAAACGAAAATGACGAGAGCAAAAATACATAACAAACAGTTTGGTGGCGGGCGGTTGGGTATTCCCGTTAACAGGAAAGCACCAAAAATAGACATATTTCGACCTGAGCCTATTTAGTAGGCCCACGACATAGGCTTATTTATAGGCCTACTTTACCTTGACTAATAGGCCTAACATACTCGTACACTAAAGGCCTACTTCAAACACTACAATTTGCAATTTAAATATACAAGAAGCCTACCTCACAAAGTAGGCCCTACTCTTTACACTCGTGGTCTATCCTAACTAAAAACACTAAATTTTTAATTCAACCTGTGGTGTAGGTTATAAAATTTATTTCAGCAATTTAACTTACTCATAAGACTCATTAACATCACAAAATTCAACTCAGAACTTTAACATCACAAAAATTCAACTCAAAACTTTAACATCACGAAGACCTAAAGCAATTGCACGAATTCAAACCTACACCCACCTAACACACACATTCTGAGTCCTATTTGATATAGGCGTAATACATTCTAAGTCCTATTTGACATATAGGCGTAACCTATTCTAAGTCCTATTTCACATATAGGCATAAAACAGACAAGGCTTGATATAAGGGTCTCAAATGCAGCATTTGAGGATCTTTACTCAGCCAAATTGGTTAACTTAACACAAAACTCAAAACTAAAACCCTACAACAAAATATACATTTACACACATACATACAGTATATAAATATATACTGTACATACAACTCCAAGCATCCATTCTTCTTTTAAAGAAGAATCACTCAACATATTTCATCCACAGACACATACATTCTTTGCAAACAGATTGGATTCCTTCAAAACCCCAAACCTTCCAGACCTACCTGTAGGACACATAACATTTACTCAATCATAACTGCGGGTATTGACTTCACTGGAGTGGTGAATCCAAGTTTTGAAGACCAACTGGACTCAAAGGAATGCAAATATATATATATATATATACAAAGGTGGGCACCCGGGCCTCAAAAAGGACCGACGGTCCCGGTCCCGGTCCTTGCCTCAAACTGGACCGACGGTCCCGGTCCCGGTCCTTTCTGAAGATAGGACCTAGGAACGACTTGGTCCTCGATCCTTATATATAATATAAGTGAAAAATTTGATTAAAATGAAATTAAAGACACCGGAAATCTTTAATTTTATTAACGTAAATTATAATTAATACAATACATAAATGATGAAAAAAGTTATTAAGTTAAATGCTTGAGTTTCCCTTCAAGAAGACTAGCATTTCAAAATGGCTGTCACTGAGCCCTGACCTTTCCGGCTTGAGGACGTCCTTCCCCAAAGAGAAGAGCCTCTCCACGGCGGCACTGGATGGGATAGGCGTGTTAAACTTGATGAACAAGTCTTCTTTAGAACTTCAAATAATCACTAAACACACTAAAATCACTAAAAAAGACCGTCCGGACCGGACCGTCCGGAATTGCTTAAAAATGGACCGTCGCTCCTCATTTCGGTCCTCACTGAGAAAAGGACAGACTTTCCCGCTCACGGTCCTTAAAAAGGACCGAGTTCCTGGAGTTCGGTCCTTTAGGAACTCGGTCCTGCCCACCTTTGTGTATATATATATATATATATATATATATACACACACACACACACAAACACACTGTACTCTTTCCATGTCACAAACACAACAACCTGTCCGAACATAACCAAGGATCGGAGAGTAAAAGCTTTATTGCTACGCTCTGATTCTGTGCACATAATTTTGTGCCAAAAAATTATATGGTTAGACAGTGGCACATACAAACAAACGGTGACAGGACAATTGCGTCCTGGTCAAGTGCGTCCCGGTCATTGGCGTCCCTGGACAATTGCGTCCGGTTTTATTTTGTCCCGGACAATTGCGCATTTCCCCAACTACTATATGAAGTTTATTTATTAGAAAAGTGAATAGAAAGTTCATTGTGACTTCACCTACGCAGTTGTCCAGGGACGCCAATGACGAAGGACGAGTATGTTTGTTATTGTAATTTTGTATGGGATATAATGCCCGGTCAGTTTAATTGAATGCCCAGTTAGGTCAACTGTATGCCCTTGACGATTGGTTAGGTTAAGTTGTGATATTTTCGTTAAAACTAACGAAACTAACTTTATCTTAAGTGGACGTAACCCATAAAATTTGACAATGATGTTGCTGATGATGGATAAAGTTTTAGAGAACAGTTTCGAACAGAACTTATGAACATATAACAAGTTTAATAGGTTAAAATGAAAAGTATATTTGAAATTCCAATACTAACTTTCTATTCACTTCTCCAATAAATAAACTTCATATAGTAGTTGGAGAAGTGCGCAATTGTCCGGGACGCAATTGTCCAGGGACGCCAATGACCGGGACGCATTTGTCCGGGACGCACTTGACCAGGACGCAATTGTCCTAGATCCAAACAAACTACTCTAAAGGGTTTTATTACCTACTGTGGCCATAGCCCAAACTACTCTATATAGAGGGTTTTATGGCTACTTTGGCCATAGCCCAAACTACTATTTCAAGGGGCTTATGGCCTACCTTGGCCATAGCCCAAATTATTCAACAAGGGGCTTATGGCCTACCTTGGCCATAGCCCAAATTATTCAACAAGGGGCTGATGGCCTACCTTGGCCATAGCCCAAATTATTCAACAAGGGGCTGATAGCCTACCTTGGCCATAGCCTAAATTATTCAACAAGGGGCTGATGGCCTACCTTGGCCATAGCCCAAATTATTCAACAAGGGGCTGATGGCCTACCTTGGCCATAGCCCAAATTATTCAATTATTCAACAAGGGGCTGATGGCCTACCTTAGCCATAGCCTAGGGTTGCCAGATTTGCCAAATAGAAATACAGGACACCCTGTTCAAATTTAAATTCAAATGATTTCTAATTTGCATAGACATACGTAAATTGAGATAAAATAATATTACTGCATGGGACAAACTTATATACTAAAAAATATTGGTAACACGGTCATCTGGGTTAAATTAAAAATTTAATCAGCTTAACTTTACGCAGGCGAGACCCTGTTACCAAAATATCAATTTCTTATCTAAGTAAAATATAAGTATTTAAATCACATACCTTTAATTATATTTCACTGATGACTTGGCTCTCCTTAACAGGTCCTTGTTTTGCAGAACTTGCTTATAAAATTCCTTGCACTGGCAGTCTATGTGTTCCATTTACATTGTAACATAGCTTCTACTGTGGTCACATCCAACTTATTTCGTTCTTTTGTCCAGTGAACATTCATTAACGAGAAAACACACTCAACATTAGCATTATGAGTACAAGTAGTACAAATAAAAATATTGAAAATTCCAAATCGTATAGCTCTAAACTGCTGAATTTTGCAATTTAAAAAAAATCTTAATACAGGACATTTAAGGCGTCCTGATAAAGTCAATACAGGACACAGGACAAAATCATTAAATACAGGACATGTCCTGTATATACGGGACGCCTGGCAACCCTACCATAGCCCAAATTATTCAACAAGGGGCCGATGGCCTATCTTGGCCATAGCCCAAACTATTCAACAAGGGGCTGATGGCCTACCTTGGCCATAGCCCAAACTATTCAACAAGTCTTATGGCCTCCTTTGGCCATGGGCCAAACAACAAGGGTCTTATGGCCTCCTTTGGCCATGGGCCAAACAACAAGGGTCTTATGGCCTCCCTTGGCCATGGACCAAACAAAAAGGGTCTTATGGTCCCCCCTTGGCCAAGGCCCAAAACAAAAAGGGTCTTATGGCCTGCCTTGGCCATGGACCAAACAACAAGGGTCTTATGGCCTCCCTTGGCCATCCATGAGTCAAACGAAAGGGTCTTATGGTCTCCCTTGGCCAAGGGCCAAACAAAAGGGTCTTATGGCCTCCCTTGGTCATGGGCCAAACAACAATGGTCTTATGGCCTCCCTTGGGCATGGGGCAAACAACGGTCTTATGACCTTCCTTGGCCATGGGCCAAACAACAAGGGTCTTATGGCCTACCTTGGCCATGAGTCAAACAAAAGGGCCTTATGGTCTCCCTTGGCCATGGGCCAAACAAAAGGGTCTTATGGCCTCCCTTGGTCATGGGCCAAACAACAATGGTCTTATGGCCTCCCTTGGCCATGGGTCAAACAACGGTCTTATGACCTTCCTTGGCCATGGGCCAAACAAAAAGGGTCTTATGACCTCCTTTGCCCATGGGCCAAACAAAAGGGTCTTATGGCCTACCTTGGCCATGGGCCAAACAACAAGGGTCTTATGGCCTACTTTGGCCATGAGTCAAACAAAAGGGTCTTATGGTATCCCTTGGCCATGGGCCAAACAACAATGGTTTTATGACCTCCCTTGGCCATGGGCCAAACAACAACGGTCTTATGGCCTCCCTTGGCCAGAGACCAAACAACACAAAAACAAAAACAGTACAGGATTCAAACCCCCAAGCCCTCCAGATCTACCTGTGGAGGAGTAACATTTACTCTACTAAAACTTCGGGTATTGACTAGTCTGAAGTGGTACGAGGTTTGAATGCAGTACAAACTCTTTTAAAACAAGTCTAGGGACCTCTTATCTTAGGCTTAGGATAGTCGATTGAAGGGGGTCTACTTTAGGCCTCAATTAGCATAAACAGAAAAACTATTTATGGTTTTCTTTCTAAGCAGCCTAAACCTTGCAACAATAACACGATCGAACTTGCACTTTTGTACGATGCACCAATCCTATATCAAGCCTACCAAAACTGAATTGCAAGAGAACTCTCTATATGACCACAACTTAATGGTGCCATTTTATAATATAATTGAGCAAAATGTCAATCTCAAGTCAGTTAATTGACAACTATTTACAAAGCTACCGAAGTAGCGTACATAACTTCAGCTAAGAATATACACTATTTACACTTTGCAAACTCTCTCTCTCATTCATAAAAGCGTCCATATTTTTCTTAAAACTAAGGAGCTACTATTTACCACATCATCATCAAAAATCTACTACTCGACGAGTGACAAAGTATTTTTGTAGATCCAGTCTACAGGGTGTCCCATAAGTCCGGCATCATAGGAGAAATTCATATTTTTCTATTTCTACAAACCATAATTCATATTTTTCTCTTTCTACAGGCCATAATGTCTGTGAGCAAGGGAGAACGAATCCAGATAATTCTACTCATAGGAAATCGGAGTCAAAGAGAGGCCGCTGCTGAATTTAACAGACTGCATCCAGACCGCGAGCCAATAACATAGAGTTGTGTTAGCAGACTTGTTGCAAAGTTTAAGGAAACAGGATCCATAGAAGATAAACCACGCAGTGGACCTTCAAGGAGGTCCACTGACGATGATACAGTGACTGCTATCCTGGCTCATTTTAACAGAAGTCCCAATAAGTCTCGTCGGCGATTGTCCGCCGAGACAGGAGTGTCGAAAAGTAGCATCCATCGCATTCTTCAGGCTCACAAATGGCATCCATATAAACTTCAGATCCTACAGAAATTAAGCGAAGATGATCCCAACCGGCGGATGGAATGTTGTGAATGGGCTACGGAACAATATGCTCGGATGCCAATTTCCCGTCCACCATTCTGTTCAGTGACGAGGCTGTTTTTCATGGAAATGGTGAGGTAAATCGACAGAACACCCGCTACTGGTCTCAAAACAACTCTCACTGGTATACCTCTTCAAAAGAACAAGGTGCATCTCGGGTGATGGTATGGTGTGGCATTTGGAAGGATCGCATCATAGGCCCCCTCTTTTTCGATGAACATGTCACTGGAGGCACCTACCTACGTATGCTCAAGGAAGAAGCATTTCCCAGTGTCTTGAACGAAGAAGGAAATTTCCCAACATGGTTCCAGCAAGACGGCGCTCCTGCACATTACAGCACCCAAGTAAGGGAATACCTGTACCAACAATTCCCTGGTCATTGAATAGGACGTCGAGGGCCTGTGGAATGGCCAGCTAGAAGCCCGGATCTCACGCCACTAGATTTTTATCTCTGGGGCCACTTGAAAGCGCTGGTATACGCAGAGAAAATTAGGAGTGTTGAACATTTGCGGCAGCGCATTATTGGGGCATGTAACACCATTACTCCTGACATCATTCACCGTGTGCTTGCTGACTGGGTATCACGTCTGAATTTGTGTATTGAAAACAATGGTGGACATATTGAGCACGTTCTGTAAATAAAAGCTTTTGTTTTGCCTTTTTTTATTATTTTTCCTATGATGCCGGACTTATGGGACACCCTGTACAAGTCTGTCTTCTTATTTTCTTATTACTCTCTCGAGTTTTTCCATCAGTCTCTAATAAGAAAAAGTTAACTTATTTAATCACAAATTATCGTGAATTTTCAAGTAATTACTTGCAAAAACGAAAAAAATTATGATAAAATTGCATTTCGGCACCCAACTGATGACCCCATTTTTGTTTGTTTGTTTGTTTCTAGTGCAGTTTTGTCTCCTCTTTTCAGATACAGAATCCAAATTTGTCGCAAATAAATAATAAAAAAGTTACAGCTATTTAAAGTTTACCTAAGTCACCAGTTGGGTGCTAAACTGCAATTTAACCAAAATTACATATATGAAAATACATTAAAATATGATGCTCTTAAATGTGGAGATATAATGCACTTTAATTAAAATAGAATTTATTTATATATAGTTTTAATTCACTGAGTTTTCTTTACAAAGAAATAACGATGAAAATGTTGAATGTAAATATTGTTAAATCAAAGCTTTATTGCCAAAGAAATGAATTCTGTAATGCAGTAATATCATGTTTACTTACGAAATATGTAGTAGCATGAATATTCAAACTTTGGTTCATAAGCTTTTAAAATATATTTTTAATTTTAAAATATAATTTTGTCTCCCCTGTAATTTGGCTCGTTGCCCATTCTTGGTGATTGGATAGACATCTAGCGGTAGCATCAAACATTACGGAGGAAAACAATGAAAGTATTACGAAAGTTAGATTATTGTTTTGTGTTCATATTTATGAATAAAAAGAAATAAGGACCCATATTTATTTATTTATTTATTTATTTTATGCAAAGGTCACAAAAACTATGCCTTTACACTTTCACTATTGTCTTCATTTAAATCAAAACGTCTCTCTGCTGGATTGGTCTTTGTTATTGTTAGGCCCTGGTTTAGGGCCTACGCCTAATGTTTGAATTATTTATTGGCTACTATAGGTCAACCCCATGCAACCTCTGCTAAGGCTAGCGTCCTAGATAGGCTGAGGTTGTGGCCTAGAATTAGCACCCAATATAGGCCTAATACCATAGCACAATAGTACTGAGAAACCTTATTAAACATGGAAAGCCTTGATAGGCCCACTTTATGTAGGCCTATACTATTCACATGTTATGTTAAGAATAGGTATTACCCCAGAAAATCGCTTCATAGCTCAAATTTCACACTGGTTGACTTAGCCTACTTTAAGTGTAGGTTTGACAATCTCCACACTCTCTAAAGGATCAGCAAGTTTCAGTATTAAGAAGTGCAGAAGTGAAACAAAAATATCAAAGTGCCTCAAAATCCTAGAAAAAATCAGGAAAAGTGATGCAAATAACCCCATTTAATGGGATAAGTGGTAGGCCAAATATTAATCTAACAAGTGATGGTAATTATGCAGTAAATTCCATGACCTGCATTTCAAGCAAGAAATATATTTTTTTAGTGTAATTTGATGTGCTGTATTCAAATCTAAGCTTCATTTGTTGTGCAAATGTTCCAAAAGGGAACCTAACCTAATCTAATAATATTGAATTACCTTTCAAATCTGAGCTTAATTTGTTGTGCAAATGCTCAAAATGAAACCTACCCTGACCTGTACAGGATCCAATTGGCTGACCTTTTAATAATGTTTTAAGAAACTTGCATAACAAATGAAACTTAGATTTGAATAAAGCACATCAAATTACACTAGAAAAATATATTTCTTGCTAGAAATGAAGGTCATGGCATTTACTGCATATTAACCAAAGTGACTACCAGATCTGAAATTAATATTTTAGCTTTAAAAATGATAAAACAGATTTTATAAATTTCTGCTTAACTTCTTAATTTGGGCTGAGTTTAGGCCTTATGGAGCATGGCAGAAAACATATTCGAAACCAAATAACGTTGCTGGTCCCAACTGTCTTTGCTAGCCTATTGCCAGTAAATGCTGTTGAGATGGTCTAGATTCAAAGAAATTTTACCAAGGGCTGAGGTAAGTATGGAATTTATGAATAGAATTTTATCCTTAAATGATGGAGGGATAATCTTAAGGAGATGTTATCACCTGAATTTTGAAAAAATAACTATATGGCTATAATCTACATAACAATATATTACATTTTTTCAAGAGTAGGGTGCCCTGGGGTCAAATGGGTCTATTTTAATTTTGCCTACATAATTCTATTAATTATTGATATTTATTAAATCTGTTTGCGGTCATTATACAGAAAATGATATGGCCTGAAGTTGAATTTAAAAATATATTTTTCTAGTATATTTTGGTGTGCTCTGTTCAAATATAACCTTCATTTCCTGTGCAAATGAAAAGAAATATGATTTTTGGTACCTTAAAAGGTAAATATTTGGCTCGACACAGGGGCTATATTTTTTATTAAAATTATATTTTTCTAGTGTAGTTTTCTCTGCTTTGTTCGAATGTGATACCCATTTCTTGTGCAAATGAATAGAAACTACGGTATTTTTTTTTCCATTCCAAAATATGGAGCGTTTCTACTCATTTGCACAAGAAATGTGTCAAATTCCAACAAAGCAGAGAAAACTTCACCGGGAAAATGTAATTCTGATAAAAAACTAACTAACCTAACCAACCTAACCTAACCACAGAGCACACCAAAATATACTAGAAAAATGTATTTTTTTATTTCAACTTCAGGCCATGTCATTTTTGTTTACGTCATTTTCGTTTAAACTAACAAAAATATCATTACTTAATTTAACCAATCATCAAGGGTGTACAGTTGACCTAACTGGATATTCAGTTGGCCTAATCGGGTATTCAGTTGGCCTAACTGGGCATTCAGTTAGCCTAACAGGTTAATATTGGTTATTTCACCTAAATATCTTCTGATCTTTTCGTATTAGGCACTCACTGTCACATTTCAGGCAAGTTAAGGATGAGAGAATAACGCCGTAATTGATAAAAACATCCAATGCTTTCTCTTCATCTAGGGCACATGACGAATCAAGTTCTCAAAGTCAGAAACCACACGAACAGCATGTCATAATTCTATCACAAACACGACCAAACTGAATCCAATTAGAAAAAAAAATAGACAGAACAGAAACCAACCAACTAATTAAGTCACAGAGTAGCGAAAAAATATTTTATAAAAAAAAGTACATTATAGCCAAAACAGGAAATATTCACTATAAAAATGTAATATAATTTTTTCTATAATCTTGCATTTCCACAAAAAATGATTAGTACCATTGTAAAGAGCATGAAAAATAGTGCTAGTGAAACACAACCTCTCATTTCTTGTTAGCCCCCGTGTCCAGCCAAATATTAACCCATTAAAATAATGCACCGAAAATCATACTGTATATATTTTCCATTTGCACAGGAAATAAAGGTTATATTTCAATAGAGCATACCAAAATATACTAGAAAAATATATTTTTGACTACCTAACCTAACTAAACCTAACCTAAGAAATCAAAATAATACACTATTTTTACCTTGGATTATTCTTGAGGTGGATAAAGAAGGGCAGCTTGTTTAAGAAAATGGTGAAGTTGGCGTGTCCGTGTGTGGCTATTAATGAACAGGTAGTGGGCAAAGTACTGGGAATAATTATGGCTTCTATTCCCAGCCCTAAGTACCCACTTCTTCACGTCTTCCCAAAGTCTCTTGATATTCTGTGTGTGAGCTCTGCTTTCAGGGTTGACAAAGTTCTAGGAATAGTTTACCATAAGATGAGTATAACCTAATTCTGATAGAGTACTGTATACCCACCAACAGTCACTATGCACAATAGATCCAGGTTTGATATATTTGTTGATTAATGGAATGAGGGTTTCTGCCAACCAGTCCTTCACTGGCACTATAAATTTTTTCTTCAAGACCCTCTCAATACCTGCAAAGACCCACACTCCCCTTCACTAAATGACCCCGATTATATTTTGTTTTACCAAATTTACTTTTGTCGATCTCACAAACTATGCCTGGACCGCTGATTGGTTCTTGGTTTACTAGCCAGTTATTCGTGACCTCAGAACAAAAAGATTTCCAGTCAACTGCACTATGAGACGTGAGTTCTAATTTTTCTTCCACAAAAGATTGGTACAAATATTTAGTTAGAAACACATTTATGTAGAGAAGATTTTGCCATGGTTCCATTGCACCTTGTCAAGCCATGTTCCTTTCCAAATGGTACAAAGAAAGTTACACCGGACAACATGCTTATTTTTTTGATTTGTCTTTTGCCAGTTACAATAGAAAGCCTGATGATCTTCGCGATAGTAACAGGGTTTAGAACACTTAGGACAGTTTCTAGACTTTGGTAGCACACCATGCAATTGAAAACATTTGATTGATTCACTATTATTATGGCCAAAATGTTCTATGGCATTTAAGAATGAAACAGCACAACCTTCACACATGGACATTTTAGGGAACTAAAACTTATGAAGGGGTATGCAAAATTACCAGTTCAGAAGATGCGATTCACTATAAAAATGTAACTTGTAATTTTTTCTATAATCTTGCATTTGCACAGGAAATGGATAACATTAAGAAAGAGCAACTAAAAATTATTATATAAACTTAGTCTCCATTGCCGGGGCAGGCCATGTCACTTTATGCATTTTGACCCTGTTTGCTGCTATGAATAAGCTTACTCAAAGCCTATATTTGACATACCTATTTATGTCTTTTACCTAGGTCATGTGCAAACAATATAATACAAACAATAAATAGAACATACACTAAGGTATAAGTAGGTACTATGATTTAATCCTCAGTTAATTCCTTCCTATTCAAAAATTGCTTTTTCTAAGATGGGGTCAAATGGGTCTAATACCCGAAAAAACCTGAAATTTTGCATTTTGAAATTTTTTTTCCCTTCATTTTTGTTTCTGATTTATATGAAGCCAACATATGACTCATTTTGGGTCAAATTTCGTAAATTTGTAAAATTGTACCAGTATGTTAAACTTAAGGAAAATATTTAAAAAAAAGTCACCAGATTTTTTGGTTAAGTGACTCATAAAATGATAAAAGTACGTACTTAAAATGAATAAAAATTATCTCAAGCTTTAATTCAAATTGCAAGATAAAAACCTCTTATTTAAAATTTGGTAAATTTGCAGTTTTAGCCCCAATTCATTTTGAACATGAAACTTGTTTTTCCTGTCTTTTGATGCGATTCATTCAAATTTGGCATATGTTTCCATCAAAAATCACTCGTTTTTGAGATCCCCCCCACCATCAAAAGCCAAAAATGAGTGATTTGCAATGGAAATAGATGTCAAATTTGAGTGAATCACATCAAAAAACAAGGAAAAACAAGTTTCATAACCCAACCCATCTCAATCCAATCTAACCTAACCTAACCTAACCTAACCTAACGCCATGAGAATGAAAGAAACTGAGTGAGTCAATGTTATTCTTATAAAATTTGTGAATCACTTCACACACTGTACCCATGGCTAGACTGAGACAATATGGCAGACCAAAAATTATTATATTTATTATCTCCATTATTATCCATTTATGACAGAAGTGGTATTAGAAAAAGATGTCTGAAATGAAGAGATACAGCTGAACAACACATCAAAATTGCCAAGAACCAATTGGGGCCAAAACTGCAATAATACCTAAAATTTAATCACCAGTTATAAGGCATGTATCTCACAAAGTCAATAGACCCACTTGACCCCACCCCTTACATCAAATGGGTCTAGCAATTTTTTATAATTTTTTTTAGTATTTATTTTAGGGCTAGAAGCTCAAAGTTTGGTTAGTTTTATAGCTAAAGGTCTTAATGGGTAATTCCAGGACAGATCAACCAATGGACAATAACACCATCACCTCTTCAATTTTGCTAAAACTTGGTACAGGGGTAGATTTTGGCCAAAAAATATGATTCCCAAGTTTTTAGCTTGATCTGACCAACGGTTCAAAAGTTATGAGTGATGTCATTTTGAGGTCAAGTGTTGACCTCACATTTTTCAAACTGCCATAATTTTCTTCCTCTTGGTCATAACCCTATAAAAGTATACATTTTTGGAATCAGAATGATCTGTAGATTCCAAAAATGACATCATGTTTGATGTAGGATGAAAAATAAAATTTTTACTTATAAATGAATATTTGAGGTCATCATTTGACCTCTTGGATACTGAATTTCAGAAAAATTCATTGATGAGAAAAATGTTCCCCTATCATTTATCTATCATTATCAGCTTTAAAAAGTTTGTGTATAGGCCATTATACATGTCAAAACACAATTTAAGTAATACTATTATATATATGTATGTATATATTTTTATTTGCATCAAAATAGCCTTACTTGTTTTTATTGGACTTTCATCCAAGTAGGGAAGTATATTGTCATGAAGTATGTCTTTCTTTGGAAAGCTGTCTAGATGCTTTGAAGGAGTCATTAATTGTGGATTGGAGACACTTGAGTCAGATGAGGCACATGAATCTTCACTGATTTTCATTGGTGAAATGGCTTCCACTGCTGTTTGCTTAAGAAGACCTGGTTCCTTTGATATTAATTTTAGACAATTTACACATAATAGGTCATCTTCTTTTAATAGTCCAAGACTCCTAAGAATAATGTCCTTCTTAACCTTCCTTACACTTTTAAAAATTCTTTTTTTATGTTTCTTCAGAGGATCAGAGTAAAATTTCATATTCTGAGGCATTTCATAATAAGGTAGTATTACACTATATTTATAAGCAGGTTCCTTCACTGTAGCACTGCAAAATAAAGAATATATGACAGTACAGGAACTGTGGGCAAAAACAGTGGATGAATAACAAAAAAAACATGGAAGATGATGTTACTCAAATATACATAACAATGCATTAACAAGCAAAATATATTAAATATATATATATATATATATATATATATATATATATATATATATATATATATATATATATATACACCATGTGTGGCACTCTTTATATACTTCTCTTTATTCAAATCTAGCTCTCAGGATGTCTAGATCATGAAATGAGGCAAAATTAGATGTTTATAGTAAAAAAATACAGGAAGTTAGTATTACTTAAATTGTGTTTTGACATGTATATACACACTTTTTAAAGCTAATAATGATAGATAAATGATAGGGGAACATTTTTCTCATCATTGAATTTTTCTGAAATTCAGTATCCGAGAGGTCAAATGATGACCTCAAATATTCATTTATAAGTAAAATTTTTATTTTTCATCCTACATCAAACACGATGTTATTTTTGGAATGTAGAGATCATTCTGATTCCAAAAATGTATACTTTTATAGGGCTATGACCAACAGGAGGAAAGTTATGGCAGTTTGAAAAATGTAAGGTCAACACTTGACCTCAAAATGACATCACTCATAACTTTTGAACCATTGGTCAGATCAAACTAAAAACTTAGGAGTTAGGAATCATATTTTTTGGCCAAAATCTACCCCTGTACCAAGTTTCAGCAAATTTGGAGGGGTGGTGGTGGTATTTTCCAGTTTTATTGGTTGATCTATCCTGGAATTACCCAGTAGGAGTAGCAGGATGACCAGCCATTATTGTTTAAAGCTAAGATTGCAATATTGACTAAATAAAACAAGCAAATTGTGGCCCCTGGTTAATTGAATGCCTGGTGTTAGGTTAATAGAATAGCCAGTTAGGTCAACTGTACACTAGGCTGGGTCGAAATTTTATATTGAAAAGGTACATATGGGTCATTCTCTGTCAGATCAACCAAAAAAAATTGAAATTAACACCCTCATCTCTCATATTTTGCTGAAATTTGGTTTATAGGGAGTTTGTGAGCCCTGAATCCATTTCTGAAATTATAAGGTCAATCTGACCAACGGTTCAAGAGATATGACCTCGGGCAATTTGAGGTCACTCGCGAGGTTACTAACATTTGGCGAGCCATAACTTGGGTAATAATTGTCATAATTATATAAAAGTATATATATTTAGAATCAGAAAACGACAAGGAATCCAAATATGCAAGTTTTAGAACTCTAGGTTGAAAAATAAAAAAGTTACACTGTAACCAAAATTTGAGGTCACGATTTGACCTCTGGGGTATCAAATGAGAATTTTTTTTTAAATGTAAAAAATGAAGGCATAGGCATTGGCTATTAGAATCAAAAAAAAGTTTGTTTATGTTAGTATTTTTCATGTAACTAACATATAAGTGAACACCATATTCATAAGTTGTGCGTCAATTCTACCTATTTTTTCACACTTAAGCTCATAATTTGACCTATAGAAATTAAAATTACATTTTTTATAGATATAAAAAACAAAGTCAGAGTTCTTGACTAATAGAAACAATCATAAAAAGTTTGTTTATGTTGGTACTTTTCATGTAACTAACTTATAAGTGAACACCATATTTATAAATTGCTTGTCATTTCAAGGAATTTTTATATCTTAGCTATCAATTTGACCTCAAGCTCCAAGAATTTAATAAAAATTGTATTTCACTGCTAATCTACATTGGCAATAATAGTTATAATAGTGAAAGGGGAAGACTAAGCTCACATGTAGCCTAAACAAACCTGTTGAAACATGTTGCTACTTGTCTAAGTGCAGAATCAACACAGATAGTTGCAAAATTCCTTGTCTACAGGTTAGTACAGTTCCAGCCAGCACTGTGGGTGGCTGGTGGGTATGGTGTTTTAATGAGCCTCAGAGACTATCAAGGCCTAAAATATTAAGTGTGTATAGCTATATATTTTCTAAAAAATATATATTACCTAATTGTAAATCCTATATCTTTACAGATCAAAATACAATGGTTCGGCACTTGAAATACTGCCAGGACCCTATTCAAAAACACAAGAAACGCATAACAATCAATCTTAGAAAAGTGACTGATGTACTTGTTGAAAAATGTGCTGGAAGAGTGAAAAAAGACTCATTGTTGTGTGTGAACTGCTGGACACTGATAATGAAAAACCCCACTATACTTAGTACCACTGAAAACAACGAGTCTGAGCAGGATTCAAATGAATCATCTACTATCAGTGGCTTGAGTAACATCTCTTCAATTCAAGATCTGGACAATGACAGTGATTGCTTGATAAAGGAAAATCCTTCAACTTCAGTTGAACCAGTTCTAGCATTTCTGGACCAAACACCAGTTAAAAAAAGTAAGTAATAAATTAATATAATAACTTATACTTTACTACAAGGTCTGTTTGATCTACTATATAGCCAATTATATAGCATTTAAGGTACTATAATTAATATTTAATTACTAATATTCAGGTGTGTGAAACCTTTTTTTCTGTTCTTTTCAGAAGGGCTGTCATTAAGCCAGAAAAAGCGCAAGGCTTATGGTAAGCTATCATCTGCTCAGAAACACCTGAAGGAGAGGCTAGAACTCAGTTATGGTGTTCAAATTACCGAGGAGGTAAGTGATACTACAAAACCTGAAACTAAATCTGAAAAACATCTAGACAAATTAATGAATGAATTGAAACAGTCATTCCTGGAGAGCAAATGTCACCATCACAAACTACAAATATTGACACTCTCACCATACACAATTGAAAAAACAGCTAGTTTCTTTCAAACTACAACATACATGGTGAAAAGAAGCTGTTCACTTAAATCAGAACATGGAATCCTTCTGAAGATTCCACTAATGAGCAAAGGAAAAGTGATATCTGAAGAACACAAAGATATAGTTAGAAGATTCTATGAGTCAGAAGAGGTTAGTCGTATGTGTCCTGGCCAAAAGGATTGCGTGAAAGTTATCAGTGCTGAAGGTGCAATGAAGGTGCAAAAACGATTGGTCCTCGGGAATTTAAGAGAGATGTTTGAACTATATAAAAATGATGAAAAGAATCCCAAAATAGGATTTTCCACATTTGCAAAATTACGGCCATCATATTGTGTGCTTGCCGGTAGTGGTGGGACTCATTCTGTCTGTGTCTGCACATACCATCAAAATCCAAAATTGCAGCTGGCTGCATTGGGAGAAAGAGGTCTTTCATACAAGGATCTTATGGATTACAGTGTCTGCAGTACAGAAAGAGAGACTTGCATGATGCAACTTTGCAATGATTGCCCAAGAGAAGAGGGTGTCCTGGATTTTCTTGAGTTACTTGACAGTGTGAAATCAGCTCCAAATGAAATATCTTACAAGCAATGGGTGACTGTTGACTGTTGTACAATGGTTGATAAGGTGGAGCCACTTCATGAATACTTATCATCCCTAAGCATGAAAATATCCCGCATGGTTCGTCATCACTTTGTTGCTCAGCAACAATCACAGTACTTCAAGCAGTTGAAAGAAACACTACCACCTCAGAGCGAGGTAGTTATAGTAGGTGATTTCTCTGAGAATTATTCTTTCATTGTCCAGGATGCTGCCCAAGGGTTTCACTGGGACAATTCACAGTGTACAGTTCACCCTTTTGTCATCTATTATAGATCATCTGCAGACCAGGAACTTAGCCATTTTAGTGTCTGTTTCTTATCTGCATCACTAAAACACAACACTCTAATGGTTTACTCATTCATATTGAAGCTTATGACATATGTTAAATTCAGATGCCCACAATTGAAGAAGGTGCACTATTTCTCAGATGGATGTGCTGGCCAATATAAGAACAGATACAACTTCACAAATCTCTGTTACCATGAAGAGGATTTTGGTCTGTCTTGTGAATGGCACTTCTTTGCTACATCCCATGGCAAAAATGCATGTGATGGGATTGGAGGAACAGTGAAAAGAGCTACTGCTCGTGCCAGTTTGCAGAGAACTACAGAGAGGCAAATTCTTACACCAGAACACATGTTTCAGTTTTGTGAAGAAAACTTGAGCAAGAAGATAAATTTTTTCTTTGTAACTACAGCTGATTTGAAAGATGCAGAAGAACAGTTGGAACATCGATTCAAGGATAGTAGGGCTATTCCTGGAACTCAGAAATATCATAGATTTGTTCCCCTAAACAAGGAAGAACTGATGGTGTATCCCATTTCAAGTGGCATTGGAGAAAAGAAAAGAATAAGGAAAAGTCATTTTACTAATGAACCTGCAATGCTTGGTAACCTAAAATGTGTCAAACCAGGAGAGTATGTTGGCTGCATTTATGACATGCAAGTTTGGTATGGAATTGTGGAGGAATATTGTGAAGAGAGTGATGATTTCACTGTGAACTTTCTACATCCCTCTGGGTCATCAGGATCAAGTGCATATTATTATCCATCAAACAAGGATTCATGTGCAGTGCCAGGACATCATATATTAACTGTAATGAGTTGTCCTACCCTAAGAGGAGGCAGCAGAATTCAATACATTTTTCCACAAAAAGAAATTGATGAGAGCATCGAGCATGCAAAAATTGTATTAGGCTAGCACATGAATCCTCTAAGTAGGTCTTCCCCTTTCACTATTATAACTATTATTGCCAGTGTAGATTAGCAGTGAAATACAATTTTACATTTTTGCCTTTGTTTTTATATCTATAAAAAAATGTAATTTTAATTTCTATAGGTCAAATTATGAGCTTAAGTGTGAAAAAATAGGTAGAATTGACGCACAACTTATGAATATGGTGTTCACTTATATGTTAGTTACATGAAAAATACTAACATAAACAAACTTTTTTTGCTGATTCTAATAGCCAATGCCTATGCCTTCATTTTTTACATTTAAAAAAAAAATTCTCATTTGATACCCCAGAGGTCAAATCGTGACCTCAAATTTTGGTTACAGTGTAACTTTTTTATTTTTCAACCTAGAGTTCTAAAACTTGCAATTTGGATTCCTTGTCGTTTTCTGATTCTAAATATATATACTTTTATATAATTGTGACCATTATTACCCAAGTTATGGGTTGCCAAATGTTAGTGACCTCGCAAGTGACCTCAAATTTCCCGAGGTCATATCTCTTGAACCGTTGGTCGGATTGACCTTATAATTTCAGAAATGGATTCAGGGCCCACAAACTCCCTATAAACCAAATTTCAGCAAAATCTGAGAGATGAGGGTGTTAGGCACTGGTTGATCTGACAGAGAATGACCCTATAACCTCTGAACTGCTAGATTCTAGATCAGGCACAGAAGACTCCGAGTCAGCTGGAATAGACTTGGACATCTGGTTACCAGAATCAATTTCCTAAACTTGATCCTGTGCCGCATCATCCAAATTGTCAACCATGGGTTCAAACTCAATAACTGGGAACTCTTCTTCTGGAGTTATCTCACTAAGTTCCAGGGAACAGTTATCCCATTCCAAAGATTGTCTAGAAATATTTGAATTTCCATTATCCCTTGAAGAGTCCAATAAATCCTTAAAGGTAACTTTACCAAGAGGTTTAACTGGACCAACTAAACCTGCCAATTTTAAAATAGATTTAACTGGGGAATAAACTGGTTTCTCATCATCATCCACATCTGAATCAACATCCATGTCACTAAGACTAGAACTGGACAAATCCTGAAGACTGAACAATTCACTAGAACTGGACAAATCTTGAAGACTGAACAATTCACTAGAACTGGACAAATCCTGAAGACTGAACAATTCACTAGAACTGGACAAATCCTGAAGACTGAACAATTCACTAGAACTGGACAAATCCTGAAGACTGAACAATTCACTAGAACTGGACAAATCCTGAAGACTGAACAATTCACTAGAACTGGACAAATCCTGAAGACTGAACAATTCACTAGAACTGGACAAATCCTGAAGACTGAACAATTCACTAGAACTGGACAAATCCTGAAGACTGAACAATTCACTAGAACTGGACAAATCCTGAAGACTGAACAATTCACTAGAACTGGACAAATCCTGAAGACTGAACAATTCACTAGAACTGGACAAATCCTGAAGACTGAACAATTCACTAGAACTGGACAAATCCTGAAGACTGAACAATTCACTAGAACTGGAATATGACAACAATGATTGATTATCTGAATCACTAGATGAATCAAACACCACAGCCTAAGTATTAACTGGAGCACAGACTGGATTGTTGACTACTGGTTCTTGATCTGGATAACCACTAGACTTTTATATTTGAAAATAGCTCTGGATTTACCAGCTTAGAATAGCTAGGATGTGATTGTATATACTGCAGGGGTTCTTTCCACCCCTTAAGTTAGGTGTGATGAGCTCGAATTTCCTGGTTGTTAGTTTGTCCAAGAGGTGAAAGAACATAAGTAACACCATTTGGTTTCACTCTTAATACCTTGAAAGGACCCTCATACCTATCCCTGAATTTGTTGAATGCTAGATACCCTTTAAGAATGGTTTTCTTGACTACTAATTGTCCTTTATAGAAAGAACAAAAGTTAGGATGACCTGGAGTCCATTGTTCTTGAGTCTGAACTGGAATGATGGGTAAAACTGGTTCAGGATGTTTTTCACCCAACAAGAACTTGGCAGGAGACATCCCAAGTTCAGAATGATTAGTTGTATTGTATGTCATAACACCCCTTGTTAAAGACAAGTCCCAGGAATCTGGACTTTTTGTCAAATTCCTTAAGAATTCACTGATGGTCCTATTAACTCTTTCTACTGCCCCATTACTTGAAGGTTTATAGGGGGTAGTCAATACATGGTGGATACTATACTCTTGTGAAAAACACTTTCAAATTCTTGACTTCGGAACTCTGGACCATTGTCTGTAAGCAAGTGATATGGCTTCCTAGGCAAAGCAGGCAACACTCTATGATCAAAAGCGCTAGCTACTGTTCTAGAAGTTTTATTCCTAATAGGAATGGCAACCACCCACTTAGAAAAGTGGTCTACAACCACTAAACATCCCATATGACCTCTTGAGGTACATGGAAACTGGACTAGATCTGCTGCTACCAACTTGAGTGGTGATTGGGTTACAATCTTACAATCCTTAGCATGAGAGGTTAGCCCTGTTCAAAAATCAACTTTTTCTTATTTTCATAGGTTTCTGTACTTTTTCCCATGCTTTTTGACCTGAAAAGGCCAAAAATCACAACCATTTTGACCTAGGTTGTTGGGAAGCATTGCCGCATGGAGCTTTAAGTTTTCTGCCTTGAAATTGGCCAAAAGCACAAGTTCCGGGGTCCCTTGAATCATGTTTTGCACTATAACTTTTTATCTAAACAAGATAGAGCAACAAAATAGGCACCAAATTAAAGTGTTTTTAATCCTCTTTCTAACTTATACAATTATGATAGTCTTGGAACAAGAAATGGCACATTGGTACATACAAAGATTTCAGAAATATCACAAAATTCGTTTTCTCACACTCAAGGCAGACAAGGCGCCTTATTCATGACACAAATTTGAGATTAACATTTTGTCACAAGTCTAATCGATCAAGAAGTGAAAGCATTACATGATGATTAATTTCATAATGACATTTACACAGTCAGTTGTTGAGAGTTTGTTTCTTGAAGCTGTCAAAGCAGCGTCTGTTGAACTCCACAGCTTGAAGGAGATAGTCCCTTTGCTTGGCATCTGTTGTAATGACATTTGCAAAGTCGCTCATCATCTTGACACCACGTTCAGCAATGTCATTCACCGCTTTCAGATTCTTAACATAGTCCAACGCTTTTCTGTAGTCCTCATTCTGTGGCCAAGACATGACAGGTTCCAGAAGCCACTCGGATCCAATGTTCAGTGTGTCCAGCAGGAAATGTGATTCTGGGCCAATGAGATCAACCAGGGTGGTCTTAGCTGTGACACTCTGGAATAGGGGCTTTCCTGTTATGAAGCTGTCTGGCTTCTAAGTGGCATGTAACTGGGCAGCAATGTCGTGCTTCAATGTGTCACTCAATCTACTGCTGAACAAGGCAAATGGCACGACTTCCTGCGTCAGGTACCATTTGTGGTTTTCCATCTTATTAAGTACTGCATCATCAAGCTCTGGGTCAGTTTTCTTGTACTTCAACATGTCCTGGATTAGACTTAGATCATTCAGGAGCATCTGCAGCAGACATTGACATCATCCATACAGGAGTGTAGAACAGCGCAAGGAAGGTGTTGAGTCTCCAGCTTTGATACAGTGTCTTCATCGTACTCAAGTTGATCTGCAAACATCAGCATTTTCATGGAGTACAGGTTTCTGGCCATCCATCTGGCCTGATGAATGGCGCCTGGTCGACTCCAGTGAATACCTCGAGGAGGCGTTCCTCCAAGAACAATGACTGTCAGTTCAGCCATTTCCCTGTAGTCGGCTCTTGGAAGCCTTTCTGCTGTTACAATGTCTTGGAGTATTTCTTCACTGTTCTTCTTCTTTTCCTTCAGCCATTTGCTGTTGATAGCCAGCATCTTTGGGTTTTCCTTGGACAAGTCCGTCCAAATATCCTTCAGATGCTCAAACCAGGGATTATCTGGCCCCTTCACCTTCCCAAACAGCTTCTCCCAAACTGCTGCTCCTAGGATTTCCAGGATGTGATGTCGACATGCCAGATAAAACACCTTTTTGTTCAGCATTTTCTCTAGCAGTTTGGCAGCTCCTCTGTGAACTCCACTGTTACTGGATGTAGTGTCAAAAACAAGGGCAGTAACATTATCCGTAAGTTCCCATGTCTCCAGTAAATCTATTGAAGCCTCAGCCTGAGCTGTGCCAGAAGAATTGTCGATGACAGGTACTCCCAATAACTTTCCTTCAGTGTATGAAGGTGGACCAGACACTAGCACAGCTAAAGTCTCTGAGGTACTTCCAGGTTCACTGCCCAAGACATCTTTGAGCAACTTTCCATCCCAGTGTAAGGCAGCGTACTGTGGGGGTTTTTCACAAAATTTGGACATGTGACTCTGGCTGATATTATACCTGGACAGCATTCTATTGCGATGTGTTGTTGAGGTTGAGATGACAAAGTTATCCAGATCAGCCCCTCCAGCTTTCAAGGTGGCAGAAACCATGGCAGTAACTTGATTGTCTGATAAACCAAGACGATCAGCTGTATTGCAGATGACCACATTCCATGACCTTCCTTGGAAACGTCAAAGTCACACTAGTCACAGTGTCTTGATGGTGAGAACATCCAGGACGAGGCTGATGGTAATCCATGTCCTCTGTGTTAGCGTCGTTGTCAGTTGAGTCACCGCAGGTAATGTCATCCACATGAACAACTGCCTCTTGTTCTGCTGCAGCTGTAAAATAGTACAACATGTTAAGACAGTAATTGTTAAGTACGGTACATGCTAAATATCGCAATGGAGTAAAACTTAAAACTTTTTGTAACGTTCAAAGTAATTAGTTTTACCTTGTTCTTGTCTATGCTGCAGTCTTTCATTCCTCGCTGCTTGCTGCAGGGATCTTGTCTCAAAAATCTTGTCATGACCAGACATATGACCTTTCCTCTCAGTCTTTTGGTCTTCGTAGAACCTGATATCCTCATCTTTCTTCTCTCTGGATAACAGTCTGTTGTTCTGTATTTCCTGGATTGCATCTGGAGCTCCTATATCGAACAGGCTGTCTAATTCCAGCACAAATGCTCCTCTTTTTCCTCCAGGGTTACTTGCTCTTCCTTTGCTTTTCACCAGAGCACGATGTTTCTCATGTAGTTTCATGAAGAGCTTCATTGCGTTGTACTTGGTCATTGTCTTGATCCTAGCCATCTGCCAGAATGGGATAATAGATTCAACTATTTCATATGCAAGGTCTTGAACCATGGGCCTCCCTGCATTTTCCGGTAAATTCTGAAGATTAAGGAAATACTGGAACGCCTGTCTGTTGGTGAGAAGCTGGGAACCACTGATAAAAGCTGAAGGGTATCCAACCAGGGAAGTTTCAGTGAGAGATCTGGTAGATGGCCCAGTTGACACCTGCCTGTGGACAGTACGTGGAGGTTCTGAGATATCAACTGTGCGCCCATGGAGCTCCCTCAGCTCCTTGCTTAATGCCATTGTGAAGTTGTAACTTGTAGATGGTTTTCTAGATTCTGATTGAGTTTCTGTTGTTTCCTGAAAAATGATAGACAATTATTATTATTATTATTATTATTATTATTAATTATTATTTATTTATTATTATTATTATTATTATTTATTAATTTTATGCTCTTTCATTTGATACCTAATTTGTTGCTCTATCTTGTTTAGATCAAAAGTTAAAGTGCAAAACATAATTCAAGGGACCCTGGAATTGGCGCTTTGGCCGATTTCAAGGCAGAAAATTTAAAGCTCCATGCGGCAATGCTTCCCAACATCCTAGGTCAAAATAGTTGTAATTTTCGGCTTTATCAGGTCAAAAAGCATGGGAAAATGTACAGAAACCTATGAAAATAAGAAAAAGTTGATTTTTGAACAGGCCTAATGAGAGGTGCCACTACTTGAACTGAAACTTTGGTTAATTGACACTGCAAGCATGAAGCTACTACATCATTAGCTACCTTATATAAAGAAGGATGAAATACCTGACTAGAGAGAATGTCTATAACCTTTTGCCTACCTCTATGTACCATTTCTAGATGAATAGTTATTGCTAGCTCAACCACAAATGGAAATGGGACTAGAGCTATTGAACTCTCCTTATCTGGACTGTTCTGGACTAATAAATCATTTTCCACTGTAATTTCTTGAATATATCGCTTAAACCTTTCAAACTGTTTAGGATAATGATTCTTTGGAGTTCCTCAATTAATATGGTACTTGAGAGTAGAATCATTCTTTTGCAAGGAGATAATCTTGAAATCATCAAACAAAGATTGACATTTGGCAGTTGCCACTACTATACATTCTGAAATAATGTCCTCATCATGAGGGAACTAGAATACTGGTAGAGGCTTTAAAGCAGGGTTGGTACCCAAAAACCCAAACCCAAAAACCCAACCTAAAAACCCACATCAATTTACTTCTCATCAACTTATTTTTAACTTGGCATTTTTTGTAATATGGTTAAATGCAGTCTTATATATTAACAACTATAAACTATAATTAATGTGATAAGGCCAATATAAACTAAAATTTCCAGAAACTATTTATTTGACATTTCATTATGAACCTTATATCTAATACTGTATCTAATTTATCTATCTTCTAATTGGCTACCTATATCTAAAAATAAATCATGTTTCTTTTCAGCTTTATAATTTAAATAATTTAAGTGGTACCTAATACTGATTATTGATCAGTATGTTCAGCATCTTTTGACCTTAGGTGGCGGTAGATTTGAACCAAGATTTCTGCCTTTTCTTTCCCTAACCTATTTCGCATTTTCTCCATACCAAGCCAAACATTGAAAAAAATCTTTCCAATGATCCGGAACTGGCTGGACAACTATGAATAGATCTCATAAATTTAGCAAAACCTAATGGTAACCTGGTTTCTTTTTTTTCCTTTCATTTCAACAATTTTCCACCAATTACTAGCTGATGTAGAGCTCACTATACTATCTTTGAATAAATAAGGAGGAAAAATTAGTGCATATTTTAAGTGGAATGCATAATATCCTGCCATGTATTCTGAATTTATTTCAATCAGCCATTCTTCAGCCTCTTCCTCTTCAACTCTATTCAGTTTTTGTCCTGAAAAATAATAGAACTGTGTGGAAACAAAAATAAAGCTAATAATGTAGATTATATAATTTATGTTATGGTATCTAATTTATGCTAATTGTTATCTAATATGGCAATGCCAGATGATTTGATTCAGATTAGAGAAAACTCTTCTGCCCATGCAGTTGTTACCTATGTTTTATATATTGATACCTAGTAGTTAAGCATTTAGGTCCTATTTACCTTCATACTTTGGGTCAGTTATATTTGCCAAAAGATGCCATGGCTCCATAGCTTTTTTAAATCTCTTAATAATATCTTCTTTGTATGGAGCTAATTTTTCATCTTGGATTAAATTGAGCCAAATTTCAATAGCATCAGATAATGTTGTATTATCAGCCTGCAACTGTAACAAAAAAATAAAAACTATAAAGTTATATATGGCTGAATGAAAACATCTGTAAACATTTAGAATTATGCATTGTTAGAATTTATTTTTTGGTGTTACAAGTTACAACACATAAAATGAAGTGTATTTTAATTATTTATTAGTAGTGCTTTAGTACAGGATTCTATAAATAAAATGTGCACTATAAGTCTATAAAATATCTTGAAATTAATATTGGTATTTAAAGTTAAGTAATTTCAACTGCATAATATAAACACACCTTATCTAGAGCATTTCCAACAAGTAGGAGTTGTGACTGTAAATTGAGTGCCTCTCTCTGTATAGATAAGTTATCTATCAATTTTCCAATGTTGTGATCAATGTCTTCAATATGCTCTCCTCTTATTTCTATATATAGAGAGTAATTTGATAAATAGGTTTTTATGCATTCTAACTGAGAATTCCATCTGGTTTCATTTGGTAGTTGCGGCATCATATCTCCTTTCTCCATTAACCAACCCTAAAATCTAAATTTTTATTACAAATATTGCTGGATTTGACAGCATAAATAAATAGCCTATGCAACTTATTAATGAGTCGTAAATTAGGATTCACACTGGTGACAGTGCTAATGCATAAAAGTAAAGCTGACAGTAGCTAATTTATTGGATTTGTTTTTAGCTTACATGAGGTTGGTGATGGTTTCGGAAATATATGTTAATTTCTACAACATGCTTGAGAACTGATTTTGGGGAGACATCTTTTTCTACCAAGTTTAGATGGTGTGCTGAACAGCCATAAGTAATAAGACTGTAGTTGTCCTCCTTAAGAATTTCTCTCATTCTTATCATTTTGTTTTCGTTATCATTGCATATAGCAAATACCTGAAAATAAAATGTCATAACTCATAAGGAACTGAGCATTTGAGTATACCAAGGCGGAGAATTACATTCAGTTTATAACTAAAACAAAATGTACCTACAAAATAGTTATACTTACATCAATGCCATATATTTCTTTAGTTTTTGTTATTGCTTCTCTAGCTAACTGTGCACAATATTCTGCCATCTTTTTTGTACTTCCAGCAACTACTGCTGAAATCAGATACTGTATGGCTTTTTTCCATTATGAATATTGTGCGCAATAATAGGATCATTACCTACTTAATTCCAGCCATCTTATATGAGGGTAATGGTACAATCATCAAGATTAAGGTCATTCTTCATTTCATGGATTACCTCCTCATTAACTTTTATTAACAGATCAGATGCCAACCTTTTCCTGTTTGGTAGTTCATATCCTGATCTTAGACCTTTGATTAATTTTATAAATTCTTTATTTTCTAAAACATTGAGGGGTATGTTAGCTGAAAGAAAGAACCTTGCAACTTGTAAATCTAATTCTTCCTTTTGGTCCACAGTTGTTCTTACCACAAATGGTGTAATTGATCTTTGCCTTTTATGCTTTATTGGTGTTGAATGACAGAATGTGGATGATGAAGAACCTGCATTGGTGTCACTCATTTCAGGCACATTTTCACTTATAATTTTTGGATCATCTTTGCCAGAAGCCAAAGTTGGAGGAAGTGAAGAATCATTTTCAACTGATGCTCCAAATTTGAGTCTCGGCATACCTCTTGCCTCATTTTCAAAACATTCCACTTTTCTTTTACTGCATTTCTCTAGATGATGTTTCACTCTCTCAATTTTTCAAGTGATACTTTCTTTGCAATAATTGAATAGTACTCTAGTAGGCTGATCACTTAATAAAGTCACCTCGTCCCATTCGCTAGCTTTAGATCTTCCACCTCTATAACTCTTTGAGTTTGGCATCTTAAAAATTTAAATTTGAGTTAGGTCTAAATAAAGCTGAAATCTGCTGTTAAGAAATAAAGGAAAGATCTAAAATTAAAATGAAGAAAATTCTAATATGTCATTATTATCTCTCATATCTGAACTTTCTGTGAAATAAAGATGTTTTTTTAATGTATATTGTAGATTAGATAAATAAATTAATAAAATAATAGATATATTAGGCACTACATAATTATCGAACCTTTCTAAAAAAAATTTCAACCCATCAAAAACCTAAAAACCCAGTTGGGTTGTTTTTTGTGTGAAAATCCTGGGTTTTTGCCAACCCTGCTTTAAAGCCTCTATTGCTTTACCTTGGTACCGAAGATAGTTCCTTGAAAAATCTAACTCCAAAGGAGCAAGTGACAAGAAATTTGCACCTAGAACAAAACAGTATGGAAGTGAGTTATCTGCAACTATGGCAAAGGGATGGTTCTGGATAATCACTTCAGAACCAGTGGATACTGTGAGCTTGATATACTTGGTCACCATAGTCTGTTTAGCTCCAATACCCTGGACTCGAACTATTAATTCACTAGAATAACTATCTTCTGAAGACACCAGCTCTTTCCAGGCAAAATCAGAAATGAGGCTAATTTCTGCATCCGAATCTAACAAGCCACAAAATGTCTTTCCTTGACACTTTACTGGAACTACTGAACTAGACAAGGATGAGTGGGCACAACTGAAACAAACCCTAAACTCTAGTGGCTGTAAATTCATTTCTTCATTTCCCTCAAATCCCATTTCTGACTGGAAGTATACTGAATCTTGAACAGGTTCCATAGTTGGATACTCACTACTAGTGTCCTGCTCTACTTCTAGACACTCAGTTATATGTAAATTACATTTCTTGAACTTCTCTGTCTCAATTAGCAGGTTATAATGAACTCCACCTAGACACTGGAGATGGACTCATTCTCTAGATTCCTTACCTATCAATTCTTCTTCCACACTGGTAAATCAGTGGTTTGTTAGTGCCAAAATGCACTAAAACATCAACATGATACAAGTTACAAAATGCCAATAACACCTCTGGAGAAGTAACCTGACCTGAAAGTTTCATTAAATTGAACCTTTTCTTTACTGTGGCATTCATCTTGATGCTAAATTTAGCTGGATTTTGAATAACTGCCTCAACAAGCTGTTGTCGCAACTGTAAACAAGAATCAGGGGAATTCCTTTCTTTCTAGGCAAATTTCCATGGCATGCCACAAACATTCCACCATAGCATCACCACCACCATCAGGCTTGAAAGAAATCAACAATCCCTTGGGCAGGGCTTCTGGAATTCCACTATCAGTTTGTTCAATGGTGTGGCAATGTTCCCTCGAAAGGGCATCTGCTGCTAGATTATCCTTACCTGGAGTATACCTTAATTCAAAATCAAAATCAGCTAGATCTTTTAGAGTTCTAGCAAGTCTATGGTTATGGTTGACCAACCTCATGTTATGTAAATACTGGAGAGCGTGATGATCAGTGTTTAGAATGAAAGGAACCCCATACAAAAAAGCTCTAAAAGTTTTGACTCCCCAACACATAGCAACCAGTTCTCATTCTGTTACTGAATATGCTCATTGGGGTTTAGAAAATGTCACTGAGGCATATGCTATAACACAGACTTGACCATTCTGTTCTTGAGTTAAACAAGCCCTTGTACCAATGCCGGATGCATCAACCCAAAGGTTGATTTTTTCTGCATTCTCACTATAATCTGGAAAAAGCCAGTTCAATTTCTTTTTGCATTTCTGCCTTAAGGTCCTCAAAAGCTTGCTCCATTTCTGGAGTCCACTTAAATAAAGAAGAACTAGGCTGACCTGTAATTTCTGAGAGAGGTTCAGCAATACTTGAACAATGTGGAAGAAATTTCCTCTGGAAATTCACCAAACCAAGGAACTCACTAAGTTCTTGAATATTGTTGGGCTTTGAGGAATTCTTGACTTTTCCAACATAATTGGGTGATTTTGTTAACCCCTTTTCACTAACAATGTGCCCAAGGAATGGAACACTAGACTTGAACCAATTACATTTTGAGGGCTTGATTTTTATACCATGTTCCTGAAGGACTTTAAGAACACTCTCTACTAACTGGAGATGGGCCTGAAAAGTCTTTTCCATTCATGATTAAAATATGATCAATATAGACAATTACATTTTTCCTTGAAAAATTCTTGAGAACCTCCTGCATTTCTCTCTGGAAAGCTGCTGGAGCATTTTTCAGGCCAAAGCTCAATTTGTTAAACCTCCAGTGACCATGGGGAGTGGAAAATGCAGTATAGTCTCTACATGATTCTTGAATTGGCATCTGATAATAACCTCGGACTAAGTCCAAGGTTGTAAAGATCTTAACACCATGTAAACTACTGTAGACTGCATCTGTAAGATTTTCCATTGGAAATATGTCAGGTTTTGTAACTTTATTTAGTTTCCTGTAGTCCACACACAAACGTATGGATCCATCTGGTTTTGTAATAGGCACTGCAGGAGCAATCCATGGTGAGTTGGTTGGCTCAATGATACCCAACTTATGGAGTTCTTGACATTGATTTTCCACTGCTTGGGCCACTGGTTCTGGAAATCTTTGTGGTCTCTGATAAATAGGGGTCTCATCATATAATTCTATTCTGTGGGCAGTCATGCATGCTTCTCCTACATCAGAATCTCCTTGACTTAAAACAGTTTTATACTTCTGGAGCACTTGATACACTTTACTTTTCTGATTATCATTAATATCCCCTAGATCAATTTCTTGATATATTCGTTCATCAGTCCACTCTCATATACCCAACTGAGGGCTTTCATCTTCCTCATCACTATTTGCTTGATCAGCACCCATGCTTTGTAAAACCCTATCAACAGTATCTGGATTGCACCTTTCACTGTCCTCATCAATATACATTTCTACAATAGAATACAGATGACCTAGTAGATGTAGGCCGGGCTGAAACTCAAGATAGAATTAATCAGAGTCATTAACAGTTGGCTTTTGATATAAAAAATAAGATTCCTGAAAAAAATAATTGGTGGCCACCAACGTGTGTCTGGCCACCCCCGTTTTTGTAAAAACATCTAATGCCGCACTAGCAAAATCAGGAAAATGGCAATATCTCTTCTTCTGAACATGCTAGAGCAGTGGTTCTTAACCGGGGGGGCATGCCCCCCTAGAAACAGGAATTTCTCTAATTGTATTTGTTATTCTCTTAACGAGAGCATGGGCTAATATTGAGAAGTTATTGAGAATGTTATTTTGATTGAAGGGGGGCGTGGAGGGAAGGACCAATTCCTAGAGGGGGCATGGTAGTAAAAAGGTTAAGAACCACTATGCTAGAGAGATGGGTTGCATACCAAAAGATGCAGAATTTGATTTAGAACAAATTATTAAGAGTGGTATTTTTTCATAAAACCTTTAGTTTTTGAGTTATTTTAGAAAAACTAATTTTTGGGGCCCATAGACCCCCTTTCAATGGACCTTAGTGACAAAAGAAATTCTAAAATAAGCATGATTTGGCTTTTTGATTACTAACATTGCCCTAAAAGGATGTTGACATGGACATAGTGATCACATGATATGACTTTTCCTTGTTATCTTGCATCCATTATGCTTGATTAAAGAATAGAGGGTGGGGCTGCTTCATGAACTTTTTTTAAATGTAATAAATTGAAAACTTGTTTTTTTAGGTGCCTTTGTTATAAGTTTCCAACTGCAATTTGTCATTGAATTCAATATTTGCAATATAAAGTATGACTTCTACAAGGAAAACAGTTGCTAAAGTACTTGGTGATGTACATTTTATGCCAGCAGAACAGTTTCCTTTAGGGAAATTGCCTACGTTGAAGCAAGTTATTGAAAGGTGTTTGTGTTTCAGAGACTATAAAACAGATGCTGTACTGAGAGCTACTTCTGAGGAATTGCATAAATTGTGGGTCACATATAATGTTTATCCAATATCAGTAAATGCCATACAGAGCCGACTGAAAACCCAAATAAAGGAATTCAACCGCCTTCTGAAGTATGACAAAAAGAAAAGGGGACCTAAATATCATCAAGATCTGGATGATTTTCTGAAAACTGTAAATGTTTTATTTGACATATATCAACATGATCATAAACTGTTGGCAGATACAGAGAAAAAGCACTTACTAAAAATGACTGAATCTGATTACCAGTTTTATGAGGTAGGTCTGTTGATTGAATTTCAAGTTGTAAATTATTAATTAATATTAATTAATTACACAGGCCTGCAAAATTGAGGGTCCTAAAAACTTTTTTGAAATTGTATGCTGGTTTTATAGGAATTTGGGGTGCTAAATCCAAAAATGGCCTCAGATTTGCTCCATCACGTATAGTTTTTTCACAATTTGCTATGATGTTTTTATGTTGTAATATGTTACTGAATAAAATAAGTACTGAAGAATTACCACATGAAACCTATTTCCTGACCATTTCTGAATATATTTATTTTAAAAAACTATAAAACTTGGATACTTACATCTTTACTTAGTGGAATGGCTTAGTAGCCCCGTTTTCTTTTGCCAGTGAAGCTGCGCCTGTTGCATTTCCTTTTGTGCGCTGCTTCCAGATTTTCACGATGCAGCATCCAGCAATAATCCCCCATCATATTAACGTTCCACCGGCCTTGGTATCTCTTTTCCATCTCCTTAATGTCTTGATGGAAATGTTCTCCCTGTTCCTCACTTACTGCACCTAGATTTTCTGGGAAAAAGTCCAAGTGTGGCATTCAAGAAATGAATTTTGATACTCATTGAGCATCCCAAAGCTTTGAATTTCTCCAGCATGTTTTCAACAATGAGTGCATATTCAGGGTCCTTATTATTCCCAAGGAACTTAGTAACCACACTTTTGAAGGAATTCCAAGCCTCTTTTTCTACTTCAGTCATCATAGACAAGAAGTTTTCATCTGACAGCAGTCTTCTAATGTCTGGGCCTACAAAAATACCTTCTCTTAATTTTGCTTCTGATAGGTTAGGGAACTTCTTGCAGAGGTACTTAAAGCATTCTCCACTTTTTTCTAATGCCTTAACAAACTGTTTCATAAGGCCTAGTTTTATATGAAGAGGTGGTAGAAGTACTTTCTTTGGGTCAACAAGATTTTTACGCAAAATATTCTTGCTTCCAGGTTCTAGAGATCTTCTTTGTGGCCAGTGTTTTTGCTCCCAGTGTTGACTCTTTGCTCTGCTATCCCATTCACAAAGGAAACATGGGAACTTAGTATATCCTCCCTGCTGCCCCAGAAGCATGCACAATACCTTAAGGTCTCCACAAATCATCCAGTGATGATCATAATATTTTATCTTTGTAAGAACCAATTCCAAATTCTCATAACTTTCTTGGAGATGTACCGAGTGACCAACAGGTACAGAGGCATACTTGTTCCCATTGTGCAAAAGAACAGCTTTTAGACTTCTTTTAGAAGAGTCGATGAAAAGTCTCCATTCATCCGCTTTGTACTCAATGCCAAATGCCTGTACCAAACCATCAATATCACTACAGTAAACTAAATTGCCCTCATGTGAAAAGTAGTGAATAAACTCCTTTTCTCTTCTTCTATACAAATATATTGATGTTCCAGCTGATAATAAATTTCTTTCTTTTAATCTGGAGCCTAAGAGTTCAGCAGATTCCTTGGATAATCCCAAATCTCTCACTAAATCATTTAGTTCAGATTGAGTGAACAACTGGGGGTCTTGACTTCTTATATCACACTGAAATTCTTCATGATCAGTATCTGAACCAGAATTACTAGGCAAATCTTCCAATGTTTCTGGTGGAAGCGGAACTGGAACTTCTGGCCCATGAGGAACAGGTCGAAAAGCTGATGGAAGATTTGGATAGAATATGGCTTTCTTATTTTTTGAGTTATAGCCTTTAACATCACAAGAGCAAAAATAGCAGTCATCACAGTGATTTTTTGGCTCCCTCCATACCATTGGCACACCAAATCTGAATGCTTTCTTTTTGCCTTTACACCATTTCCTTAGATCCTCTACGCAAATAAAACAAACTTTGTGTGGTGCCCATGGTTTGTCTTGGTCTCCTAGTTTCATTCCAAAGTAGGCATGGTACACTTGCCTAATAAAATTTGTTACGTTTCTTTGATGTTTCTTGATCACAAATTCCCCGCATATGTAGCAGAAGCTGTCGGGACTGTTGACACATCCACGGCTAGCCATGATTCACAACTTACTACAGTACCCAAAACACAATAAGAGTCTTGAATTTAATTTAATAAAGGCTAAATAAGGCTTTCCGGAAATCTGACATCGAGTCAGTGGCCTGGCTGGGGCAGGTTCTGAGGACCTTGAACCTGATGCAGGCCTGGGTGGTTTGGACTGTCCACCATTTGAATTATAGTATATTCCAGGATTCTTGCTATACCTTCTCCACATTTTTCCTTGATTTCTGTTTAAATTCCTTGGCCAATTATTATTCTTATGGTTTCCTTCATCCTGTTGACTTTCTCCCAGAACTGGATCCTGAGATGCTTGTACTAGAAACACATCAATAGTGTGGTTCAGTGGTTTCCTTGAAGCCTCTGTAACCTCCATAGCAATAATATTCAGAATATGTAACCAACCAACCTTTTTACCATGTAAGGTTTTACTTTGCATTATTACTCTGGACAACTGCTGATGAGACATAGTGGGAGGAATCTTTTCTAGAAATTTCTTACTTGGAAAAGCATGTCTAGCCAGAGTTTCCAAATGTGCTGCAAACACATCCAGAGATTCGCCAACATTCAACTTAGCACTACTAAAGTCAGTCAGCTTGCCAGTAGTCAAATTTCGCTTGACTCTATGATACCATTTGAACAGTCTGTTTCATTTCATCATACTCAACTCCGCAGCCTCCATATGCATTATACATGTCCTTGATTTTCCCTTTCAGTAATTTCCCTAGAGTACCTGTCCAATCCCTACATTCACATGAAAAATGGGTAGCACAATGTCATTCAAAAGCCTCCAAATACTTACCTAAAGATCCACCTGACTCAATATCATATTCATCTTGATCTGGAGTTTCTCTGGCCATGTTAACAGGAGCAGAATGGTTTATACCAGTTCCTCCTGTGGGAGCTTGAACATTGGAATCATCAGAGTCATCTGATGACTCTGAATCAGGAAGGGAGTCACTTCTGGATGACCTTCCATGTTCTGGAACTGGTGATGAGGTTCTAGGTGGTTTGACCTCCTCCTTGGGCCTCCCTTGAGTTCCTACTTCAGGCAGCTTTTGCTCTCTCTCCATCTGCTCTACCTTTTGTTGCCAATACATGTTCTTAAGATAAAGCTCATCATATCATTTTCATTAGCCAAGTGATCAGTCTCCTCCTTCAATTCATTAAACTTGGCTTTCCATTCTTGATGTAATTTTTTCATAGCTTCAACTTGTTCTGTAAGTAGGCCTTTAACTGAAGAATCTGCTCTTGTAAGTCTTGACTCTCTGCCATGATCACTGATTAACTTTCAGGCTCTGCCAGCAAAAGTGGTTTCCTGGGTCTGGGCACCAAAAATAATGTTGTGGGAAAACTAGAGAACCCACCTGGATTTAACTCTGGAAACCGTTCTTCCTATGGTAGGAATCCAAACCTACTGGCTGGCCACTGTAAAGGCAGATCGAGCAGACTGGTAGGCAGGAGGTGAAGCTGTTCTCAAGAATCTTTTTCCAAGCAGCACACTAGACATTAAGTGAGCAAGGACCATCCAAAGATCCATCAAGCAGGAAGAGCAGGACCACCACAGTGCATTCAAGCAGTGGAAAGCAACTAGTATGCAAATAGTATTTGCTGTGATGTTAACGAGTGGGTGCAAGATAAAAGGTGTTCAGGCAGATTAAGGAAAAGAGGGATTTAGAACAGCCTGGAAAACATTCTAGGAGAAACTGTACAAATAAGAAACTGTACAAATAAGAAACTATCCCACTAAAAAACCCCCCCAAGAATCCAACCTCCTGTACCTTGAACTTATGACCCCCCCCTCCTTGGTTGGCTTTATCCCTTAGTTTTATAAAGTGGTTTCTAGACTTAATTCCCTGTATTGATTAAGTGATCAGAAGAAGGGGGTGGGGGTTGTGGTGATTAATCATGAGTTATATCCCTGGTTTAAAACTAGACATTAGCAAATTTCTAGAACCCCATGTATTTTTCTGGTTTCCTCTTAATGGTCCAAGTTTTAATTTCAATCTAAGGAACTATTATTGACAAAAACCTTGATGATTTTTACAAGTTTATTCCTGACAATGACAACACCACTTAGGCTATCCCCCAACTATACCCTAATGGTATATTTTAGTTTAATTAACCAGTCTGGAACCAGAATGGCACTAGAAAAGGAGGGGATAGCCCAGACAATAAGATAATTCATTTTCATCAAGGCAAAAATGAGGGGTTAGTATGGTTAAGATAAATGGTGAAACAGACATTGAATGAGTACCTAATCCTAACTAGAAATATTTTAACATAGATTTGGAAGGGTCCCAAAAGTTGTAGAACCATGCACAATCTTTAATTGTAGGGTGCTCTAGTTTCTCACTACTGGAACAAGTTCACTAGGGTGCAAGTTTATGTGGAGAATCAGCACTAAACTCATGGGTACCACCCATGTTTGTCCACTCTTAGGAATTAACAGTGACATCCATAATCATGCCATAGTCTTGCAACTTTCCACATACCTTCATGATGAAGTTCTTGTTACTGAGGGTCTTCTCTCGTATTTATTCACTATTATGAATCACTTGATTCAGATCCAGAATAGGTCTAGAATACTTTACCAAATTAATGGAACACTTGATTACTATCGTCTTTCCGGTTTATCACCCTCTTTTGTCTGGCTTGATATTTGTTCTTATATTCTCTCTCTATTTAATCATTAGCTTTTTATAAGTCCTTAATAAGAGGCTGCTAGAGTTTGAATGGCTGGAAATAAAACGATAACAATTAGAATATTCAGTTTCATTAATTCAATCAAACAATTTATTAAAACCCCTACATCGTAAGCTGATAAAAGATAACATAAGCCCTCTAGTGGATGCTAATGGCAATTTGGCTTCCGACACTAAAGTGATGGCGGGTATTTTTAACAACTTTTTTGCGAAAGTTTTTACCGTAGAATGCGTAAATAATGTCCCCAATGTGGACGATATTGTTACGTTTAGTAGCAAGACTATTTTGAATGAAATAACTGTTTATGAGGGTAAGATTGTGCATTATATTGATAAGCTAAAAGTTAGCAAGGATCCAGGCCCTGACATGCTTTATCCTAGACATTTGAAAGATTTGAAAAACATTATCGTAGGCCCCTTAACAAAAATGTTTAATAAGTCACTGGAAGTGGGATTATTCCTGAAGACTTCAAATTAGCTAATGTTATGCCCTTTCTTAAAAAAGGCAACCACAGTAGCTAGCAATTATATGCCTATTAGCTTAATGTCAGTTGTCGGTAAACTTTGGAATCCATAGTTAGGGATTGTATCATTGATCACTTAGAAAGTCGCGATCTGATTAATAGTAGTCAGCATGGGTTTTGATGCCATAAATCTTGTTTAACTAATTTGTTAGTTTTATAATGAAATAGTGGGCGAATATGATAGGCATACAGTAGGGTGCATCAAACGCCCTTAGGTTCTTGGATTTTAATGTCTATTCTCTCAAATGTTACACTTGTTGCTAGAAGTGTGTATGCCAAAAATTAATTAAATCGGAGGTGGTCCTGGGTGGCCACCGGTCACTTTTATATTTTCGCGGCAATTTTTGGGGGCCGCGCTATGTAAAAATATCTATTTTTTTTATTTACTAACCAGTTGACTACTAACATTGTTTCTTTTAATATAGAGTTGCTAAGGGGTGATTTACATAACATTTGAGAGAATAGACATTAAAATCCAAGAACCTAAGGGCGTTTGATGCACCCTAAAGGGGTGATTTACATAAAACATGTACCATAAATGAAACTTCACTTATAGTCTAATAATATCCTTTATTGTCTTTCAGAAACAATGGAAGCTAAGAAGACCAGATTAGCAAGTGCCATTTTTGGTCTTGGCAATGCTCTTACAGAAGGAGATGGTACATTGACAGGAGTCCGCCTCCCAACTTGCCGGCAGGTTCTTCGATGCGTGATGTGGCACATCCAGAAAGAAATATGTGAAGGCAAACAAACACAGCCACTCAAATGGAAATCTGCCAGCATAGTCCTTATCCAGCTGAAAACATTCTACACTAAAAGCAAATATTCCTATGCTTTCAGACCATCAATGCTGCAAACTAATACTTGACCTTCTTAATGACAATAACAAATTGCGTCAAATACCTGTTTCTCGCAGAGAATCTCCAAACACTTTGGCTAAGTTGCAATCCATGAATGAATGTCTTGATAAGACCTTTGGTGTATGGACAAAAGATGCAATGACAAACATTAAGAATGAGGAAGATAGAGCATTTTTAGAGTCAATGAAATCTGACAGAGTAGCCTCATTTGGTAGTGTTGACAAGAAGAAAGCTGATAAAGATCGTAGAAAAGAAAAACGCATCTTAGCGGAAGCTTCAAGACGAGAACGTCATGAATCATCCAGTGTACAAGAGATGAAAAGTTCTGTATGCTCTGATGATAGTGCCTCTGCAGATAGCTTGGAAGAAACTGAAGAAGAGGCGATTCCAGAGCTTCAAAGGAAGCGTAGTCACCACAGATCAACATATGCAGGTACGTCTGCCTTTATTCCTCATGATATTCTGAAAAGGCCTTCAGTCGTGTCTGTTGCTACTCGACTAAACATAACTCCTGTTCAACAGGCTGTGCTCACCGAAGCTGTAATTCAAGAGGCAGGAGGTGATCCACGTCGTGTGGCCAAGTCGTATTCAACTGCTGATAAGGCTCGACGATCAATAACAAGTGCTATCGCCAAAGATATTCGAGAAAATTGGATCGCCCCAACAGCTGCAACACTTCACTGGGATGGCAAGCAGATGCATACGCTCACAAACAAGAATGGCAAGGAAGAAAGATTGGGAATGCCACTGATGTAAAGCTACTGGGAGTGGCTAGATATCCTCGTGGAAGTGATATGTCATCAGGTGACATCATTGCCGAGCACACTTACACGTTTCTACATTCATGGAAGTGCAAACAGTCAGTTGTCAACTTATGTTTTGACACAACAGCATCAAACACTGGACACGTTACAGCTGCCTGTGTTACCATTCAATCAAAACTGGACCGTGCTCTTCGGTGGTGTGCATGTCGCCATCATGTTGGAGAGGTAATCCTGGATCATGTGTTTGACGCTCTCAAAATTGAGACATCAAAGTCTCCAGAAGCATCTTTGTTCCAAAGATTCCAGAAGAATTGGGAATGCATATCGCATGCAAAGGATGAAAGTTTAACCAAAATTGACATTTCAATGTACAATGACGATGCACAACAACTGCTTTTATCCTGCAAAAACAAGGTTTTAAGCACAATCCGCACAAGCGCTTCATACTGTAGGGAAGACTACAAGGAAATGGCACAACTCTGCCAGGTAGTCCTCGATGATGATGTCACAAAACAAGGAACACTCCACAGACCTGGGGCCATGCATAAAGCAAGGTGGATGTCAAAGATTCTTTATTCCATCAAAATATGCCTACTTGAAGAGCAAATTTCTGTACTACCTCAAGGAACTGTAACAACACAACATCAACAGGAAAAACTGAAGGAGTTTGTTGTTTTTGTTGTTTATATTTATTGTGATTGGTGGCTCATATGTCAGTCTGCTTCAAATGCCCCATGGTTTGATTTGTGCTTATACAAGACTGCTCAATAAAGCTGTCAACTCAATCATTTCAGTCAGCGCTGTGAAAGCCTTTGATAGACATTTGTGGTATTTAACCCCAGAACTGGTTGTTTTGGCACTGTTCAGCAATGCAGTACCTCAAAAGGAGTGTCGTGCCCTTGCAGATGTGTTACTGGCCATACAACCAGATGAAATGCCAAGCACTCCAAAACACCGCTACGGTTCTGGATATGGCAAACCGTCATTTCCAAAAATTACAGAAGCGACAACCCTGGCTGATCTTGTGAACGAGGACTCGTGGTTTACAGTGAACCTTCTTCACCTGGATATGACCTTCCTAACAGAGGATGTTCACAATTGGCAGAACAATGACCACTTCAAGGCAGCCAAGTCCATTGTGGATGGGTTAAATGTTGTGAATGACCCTGCGGAGAGAGCAGTAAAGCTCACAACTGATTTTGTCTCAGCTGCAAGAGGAGAAGACCACTTCCAAAATCTTCTTCAAGTGGTTGAATATGACCGCAAAGCGAGGCCAAATTTGCGGAAACGAGCAAAGTTGGAGTAGTGACATTGGCATTGTTTTATACATTTTCAACTTTCAATCAATGTAAGTATAGTAATACCGAATATTTGTATATTAGTATTATAAGTAATACCGAGTATTTGTATATTAGTATTATAAGTAATACCGAATATTTGCTGAATATTCGGTGCATCACTACTAAATATATAAAAGTGGCCGGTGGCCACCCAGGACCACCTCCGATTTGATTTATTTTTTGCATACATACTTCTACCAACAAGTGTAACATTTGAGGAAATAGACATTAAAATCCAACAACTTTTTGAAAATCATGGGGCGTTTAATGCACCCTAGCATACAGTGGCAGACGTTATTTATTTAGACTTTAAAAAAGTGTTCAATACAGTTCTGCATAGAAGATTAATTGCAAAGGTTAAAGCGCACGGTATACACAGTCAGGTAGCTAACTGGTTAGAGGAATGGCTTCTTGCCAGGAAATAGAGGGTCATTGTTAATGGTAGGGAATTGGGGTGGTTGGATGTAGGTAGCGGTGTTCCTCAGGGTTCAGTGTTAGGCCCACTGCTATTCGTAATCTACATTAATGACATAGATGTAGGCTTGACCAGTAACATATCAAAATTCGTAGATGATACTAAAATAGGCAGTAAAGTTCTTAATGTGGACAATAGAAATAGGCTCCAAGATGATATAAATAGGATTATGGAGTGGACAGATAAGTGGCAGGTGCAATTTAACATAGACAAATGTAAAATTTTGCATATAGGTTATCGTAACAACAGTTACACATACACGATGGATGATAGGCAGTTAGCGAGCATTGACAAGGAAGTAGATTTAGGTGTACACGTATCTAAGGATTTAAAAATTAGGAACCAGTGCCTCGAGTCTTGTGCAAAGCTGATAGGATGTTAGGCTTTATAGCGTGTAATTTTTAATTTAAATCAAAGAATATTATATTGCCCCTTTACAAGTCCCTAGTCAGGCCTCACTTAGAATGTCATTCAGTTTTGGTGTCTGTATTGCGTGAGGATATTGATAGGTTGGAAAGGGTTCAGTGATGCACCACGAAACTAATTCTGTCACTACGCAACAAGTCTTACGAAGATAGGATTAAAGAGTTAGACTTGCATTCACTCAAAACTAGGAGTTGATTAAGGGGTGAGCTTATTGAAGTTTTCAAAATCATTAATAAAATCAATAATGTATATTTTGACAAACTGTTCACTTTCAATAATAGCAATACTCGTAATAACAGATTTAAATTACATGGCAGATGTTTCATTACTAACATTGCTAAAAACTTTTTTACATTTAAAGTAATTGATAAATGGAATAATCTTCTTGCATCTGTCATGAGCTCTACTAGTGTTAATATGTTTAAAAACTGTTTAGGTAGGCATTTCAAAAATATTAACATTGTTTAAAATAAAACAATTAGCAACAGGTGCTCTGGGGGTAATGGTCAAGGAGTCTGTTGATGATTAATGCCAGCTTGTGATGATATGCCAGCAATAAAATTATATTAAAAAAAAAATTAGACTAACATGAACTTAGATGTAGCTCATAGCGTAAACTAACCCACTTTTTGTTATACTCTTTATACTTTTTTCTTTTCTTATCCTCTCTTTACTTGCATGTCTGTAGTTTGCGTGGTATGACAGTGTTTGAGTTAAGATTGTTTGCATGGTTTGTAACCCCTCTTATTACTACTTTTCATCTTTCACCCCTTTCCTATTCTCTTTGACTATTTTTCTGACTTGTCAGCAGTGGCTGGTGGATGATGATGGTGAGTCTTTCTTTCAATTTTTCTGAATGAATGTTAACCCATGAATGATAGGTTTTGTTACTTACTGAACTCCTTATTCTTTTCTTTTAACTCTCTACTCTCTTCTTTCTCTCGGGCTAACCTTAGAGTGGATCTTAGGGTCTTTGTTAGCCTTAGCTTCTGTAGATCTGTAGATCAATCATAGGGCCAACTAACTTAGGCCCACTGGACTCTGAGCTAGCAGCTTTCTTAAACCTTGCCTTGAGCATGTCCCTAACCTCAGCTAAAGACTTGTTGCAAAACCACAAAATATTTGGTGACCATACCCCTGTACACTTGTTCTGTAATTTTGATACAGGCTGAGTGATACCAATCATCATAACTCTCACATACTACAGCCTTATCTCCTTCCTGAACTTCCTTCTTACAAACCTTACAGTCACACTCTAAAGTCATCTTAAATACTTACTACTATTTAACTCATTTAAAAGCTTTAAGGTCTAAGTTAGGCTGTTCCCTGGATGGAATGGCTAATGAGGGCCTAGGCTAATCAACCAAAATGTTGGGCTTGCACTGAATGAACCTCAAGATCTATCTAAATACCTACTAAGTTAAATTAAGCTTAAAGTTTTGGAATAGAGCTATTTATACTTTATAATCCCTATGAAGAAAAATCTACAGAATCAAAAATAAATTCTTTAACAATTTGTCAAAAAAACTTGGAGCACAGAAGAGATAGTGTTTACTACCTACTTCTTTCTCTAAATCATTTAGATATAAAATAGAGTAATGGACCTAAAACTGATCCCTGTGGTACCCCACTTTTCACTTTCTGGCACCCAGATTCATGACCATTTAGAATTACTCTCTGTTCTCTGTCTTCTAACCATTTTTCTACCCAATTTATAACTGAATTTATATTTTATGAAATCTTTTGTTGAATGGAAAACAAAAAAGTGACCATTTTGTGACCTTTGACCTGACATTACTAAAAATGCATGACACCTGATTTTTTCATTTCTTGATATAATGTAGTCCAAATATTCAACAATGCTCTCTCTGAATCAAAATCATGTGCTGGCCAAGTGTTTGGGAGCGACATTAATTTTCCTGGTGATCTCTGCTAAAACCTACTTTGTTGTTTGTTGATGTTGCAGTCTAAATCTTCAACTGATATGTTGTGTCTGTTCTTGTAGTTATTTAATGTTTGTAGGCCATCATGCCTGTAGTATTTTAGGGTAGACCTACCCATACACTGTTTACACAGAATTAGTAGTGAAAGCTTAAACATTTCTTTCCCATATCAAGCATTCATTCCGATCTGAGGCAAGCTCTTTGAATTTATTCCTTTGTTTTTGTTGTTTGCTGAGATCAGCAAATGGAAAATTTCATACATCTTTTTATGTATCTTTTTGTTTTATTGCAAAATTTTTGGTGACATCAGTAGCTGGAAAGTTTTACACATACATATTTAGGGCCTTATATGTATCAGGTCATCCCATAAGTAATGTCGTTTTTTACGATAGATTAAATTTAAACTAGTCCTACTCAGTTTAAGCATAAATTTTCCGAAGTTTATATCTAAGAGGAGAGATCTATCATGTTTCACTACATACTTTACAGACCTTGACCAGTGAAGACATGTGTTTTGCTTTATGTGAACCTTTCATAAACATGGCAGTATCAGAAGAGCATATCAGGCATATAATGCTTTATGAGTTCAAAAAAGGGAATAGTGCTACTGAAGCAATGCGAAGCATTCAGGACATTTATGGCAACGATATTCTGCATGTGAGGAAATGTCAAAGATGGTTTCAAAAGTTTAGGAATGGTGACTGCTGTTTGACAGATGCAGCACGCTCTGGACGCCCTGCTGAGTTTGATGATGACCTGCTGTTAGCCGTACTTGAAGAGGACTGTTCAACAACTGTCGAAGTATTGGCCCAGAAACTCAATTCATCCCCATCCACTATCCATCGACATTTGCAGCAACAACTCGGGAAAGTGCCTAAGTTAGGAAAATGGGTGCCACATGAATTGTCTGTCGACAATCTGAGGGTGTGGGTAAACATTAGCACAGCTCTTCATTCCCGTGAACTCCAAGATCCATTTTTGCACCATTTAGTGACTGGTGATGAAAAGTGGATACTGTACCAGAATGTTAAGCGGCGTCGACAGTGGGTTTGTGCCGGAGAACCAGCAACATCACAGCCAAAACCAAATCTTCACCCTCGGAAGGTGTTGCTTAGTGTTTGGTAGGATAAAGGTGGTGTAATACACTTTGAAACCTTACCACACAACCAAACAATCACCGCTCAAGTCTACTGTCAACAACTGGATCAATTGAACACTGCACTAAAAGAAAAGAGACTTTCTTTGGTTAATCAGAAAGGAATCGTGTTCCACCATGACAATGCACGTCCTCATACTGCTCGGATCACTTCTGCAAAAATTGAGGAGCTTGGGTGGGAAAAACTTCCACATCCTCCATATTCTCCAGACCTTGCGCCTTCAGCTTATCATCTCTTCAGGAGTCTGCAAAACTATCTTGATGAGAAACAGTATACTTCTTTAGATGACCTGCACACCAGTCTTTGTACGTTTTTTGCCTCAAAACTGCCTGAATTTTATAAACATGGCATTGAAAAGCTTATAGGACATTGGCAGAGTGTCATTGATTCCGATGGAAAATATATACTAGATTAAAAAGTTTCAGTTCAGATTTTTTTTGTCCTTCAAATTCCAATCTAAAAAACGACATTAATTATCGGATCACCTGATATTTCACTCATTTTGTTTTTATCAATGTAGGACAATGCCTTCATAATCTTTCATTCTTCTGATAATTTCCCCCTTTCTGATGGGCTTTACTCCAAAATGAAGACAATTTGTAGTTGTATAATATAGGTATGTACCGTAATAATAATATGAAGTGGCTCTGGAACCTGGATGTAGGTTCTGCAACTTACAGGCTACAGAACTTGCGTGCAGGTTCCAGAGCTCATATACAGTAGGCCCTCATTGTGATTAATTGGGACTGAGAAAAATATGTCAAATTATGAAATCGTGAAAAATGAGATCCATTTTCAATGTAAAAGCTCAAGGATGGCAGTGTAAAATATCCTTAAAAATGCCAAAAAAGTTTTATTTTAATAAAATAAACATAAAAATAGTAACTTACCTGCAGTATTTAAGTATTATTTACTTAAATTGTCTTTTTAAGTAATAAAAAACAAAAAAAACAACTTACCCACAGTGTGCTGGCAATTATGCATAAGGGGATGGTTGTTGGTGATGGAAGAGATGGTTACTGCTTGGAAGGAGAGTCTCCTTCCATAAAGTTGGATGGTAGGTCATTGGAGATGTGTAAGTCTTCTGTTGAAGTAGAAGGGACTACAGAAGGTGCTCTTGAAGCAATTGGAGATGAAAATACATTTGGTTTGAAGAAATGGTAAATTTTTGTCTGTTTTAATTTAGTTTCTATCTCTCAGTTTAGTCTTGTATGGGAGACAGGCTGATTGAATTGCACTAAAACACTTGAAGGCCCTGTCTTGTAGAGGATCCTTGTCTGTAATTTCCTTTATGGCATCAATGTAAGAAAAGAGCTCTTTTAAATCTTTTCCTGTTAGGTCTTTTGGTAGCTCTTCAATTGATTGCTCTTGTTCAGAGTCTTCAGAAACTTGTGCCGCATCTATTTCAAGGATGTCATCTTTGGTTAAACTTTCATTGTGGGACTTTAATAGGTTTTCATCTTTGTCTTCATTAATCTGGAGGCCCAAGCTATTGCCAATTTCTGCTATATCTTTATTTATTTCCTTAGGTGTAGGCTCAAAACCTTCAAAATCAGGAAGCTCACAATCTGGCCATAAATTCTTCCAAGCAGAAACTAAACATTTTTCACTAACTTGTTCCCATGCTTGTTCACCATCAGTGGCACGAAAGCATTGTTCAAATGTAGCCTTGTGGTAGTACCATAATGTTTAAAATTAGCAATGACATTCTGGTCCATGGGTTGAATGATTGATGTGGTCCTCGGGGCAGGAACATAACACTGATAAAGTCACTGGATGAGTCGAACAAAGGAGAGTGGGCTGGTGTGTTGTCTAGCAGTAACAAAGCTTTCTTGTCAAGATTCTTCTTTAAATAACATTCCACAGCTGGCTGGAAGAAATTTGTAAACTAATCATCAAAGATATCTCTGGTGACCCATGCTTTGCGGCTACTTTTCCACAGGGCTGTGGAGTCGGCACATAAAAAACTGACTCCGACTCCTCAATTTTTTGTCTATCCGACTCCGACTCCGAAGGTATATTAATTCTAAATCTGCTATGATGATAATTACACAAGAGGCATTTCATCACCACCACGTGAAGCATCATCATCTGTGGTCATTGTTACGGTAACTTTGTCTGTAGTAAAGAATCTTGTAAGTGGTGCTTGTCGTTCAGTAGATTTCTGATCTTTTGTTAACTTTGAAGTAGTTGGAAGGTTTTTATTACTATCTTTCTCAATGACAACTTCTAAAATTTTGGGATGGAAACACTGCAAATGTCTTTTCAAATTTGATGCTCTGGTTGGTGCATTTTTATCAGAGCCAGTAAAACCACTGATTTTTGCTTCACATAATTTTTCATCATCATCATCTTCTATCATACACTGACACACGAAATGTTTCCCATCTGTGGTTATTGTAAAATATTAAAAAACTGCAGACTTTGTTGGAAGTGTCTTTGCCATTGTGAAAGGGGTTTTAGACTTGAAAGTTAAAAACTTATGAAATTTAGAAAGAACTCGAAATTAAATAAGCATTAAAAATAAAAAATATTATCTGAAAAGAAAAAATGAATTAATGGCATTAGTGTCTGAAATGGAAAACATTGTGTTTATTATTTAAGTGGTTTAACCACCATAGCTGCCAGTGATATCACACACAAAAACATATTTTATTAAAATTTATATTGAGGTCGGAGTTGACTCCGACTCCGACTCCACAGCCCTGCTTTTCCATATGACTGGTAAATGAGCTTTCATGACATTCTTGAAAGCTCTGGAGTTTTTCGAGTGATACACTAGAAGAGGTCACATTTTAAAATCACCAGTTGCATTTGAACCAACCATTAAAGTTAGCATGTCTTTTGAAGCCTTGTGGCCTGGCATTTTTTCTTCCACTTGAGTTATGTAGGTTGTTCGTGGCATATGCTTCCAAAATAGTCTAGTTTCATAAAAATTAAAAACTTGTTCAGGCTTATATTCACTAACTAATTCACTAAATTCACACTTGTACTTTTCTGCACATTCTACATCAGCTGAAGCTGCTTCACCGTGTCTTCTCTTTAATAAAAGCAGAACTTATAGAGTCTCCCAACTTTTCTTTCTCACGAATCCAGGTCACAAGATGTTTCTCCATTTGTACTAGAACATTATCATGAGTTCTTAAAATTTTCACATCACCTGAAGTATTCTTTGTTGCTGATTTATACTGCTCTTTATTTTTCAAAATGCTGGCTACAGTTGACCATGATAAGTTAAGCTCCTGGACAATTTCACTGGTGCATGCTCCTTCCTCACTATGTTCAATAACTAACCTTTGTTTGTAAATCAGAAAATGTTCTTGATCTTTTAGAACTCAACTTATCATCATTGCTAGATTTTCTTTTAGGAGTCATGATTATTATTATTATTACCGTACCCTGAAATAAAAAAGATAATATTGAACAATTTTGTAAAACACTGCACAGAATATACTAAAGCAATACGTATTATTAAACAATGATTCACATCAAACACTAATAAAAACCAATAATGTTACTGTAATATTACATAAATAATGATATTTTACGTAAATGAAAACTTTTTACTGTATGTAATATAAAGCAATATTATTACATAAACAATTATATAAAGCAATAATATTTTATAAACAACTAAATAACACTAAATATAGTACACTGGCATTGAAGAGCATGAAATGACACAACCTCACTCAGTGAAAGACAGTGTGACTGAGCCTGCATTGACCTGCGTGGGCAGAATTGCAGATGCCACGTGACAAAATCACAAATTTGCGGAGTCAGTCACGAATTTACTGAAATATGGTAGTAAAATGGGTCATCAGCGATTTGCGAAATCGTGAACAGAGAGCCTCATGAACAATGAGGGCCCACTGTATATGTAATAGCTATAGAACCTGCTAGACTCTAGCAAGGATTTCAAACTCTATGGGCTGTTGAAATTGTGCAGAAATTTTTTTTAGCTTATTAAATACATTATACTATTATCTATAGTATATCATAATCACAACAATTCTGACAAACAACATCCCCAACAGGGCATGAAAACAGCGATGTTGGCAACTCTGCTTAATGGGGAATCCTCTCAGTAAGCAAGTGAATGATTTTATTTTGACTTTGGATTAGACTTCTTCCATGAAGTGGCTCAGAACTTGGCTGGCATGCTGGTTGTGTAGCCTACAAACTACATGGCCAGCATGCTGGCCAAGGAGCTAAAGATTGGGTTGCCAACTACATGGCTGGAATAATATATATATACATATATATATATACACAGTAAGATGGGGTAACTGGGCCCTACTAAGTTTTAAGGTAAATTTCGTTATATAACTATGAATTTTTTCCATAAATTGTAGGTATCTACCTATGTACAGGTACTTAAAATGTATGGAAAAAATAATAACGAAATTTACCTTAAACTTAGTAGGGCCCAGTTACCCCATCTTACGGTATATATATATATATATATATATTAGGGTGGTCCACTCTTATAGGGGTGGAATTTTTTTTTGTGATTTGTTTTTATTGCTGGGTTGTAACTTATGAGGATGGATGAGAAAACACCTCTAGGAAAGTTTTATTTGAATCAGTTAATTTGTAGGGGTAGCACATGACACTTGAAGTTTTGGTATAATCTGAAAATCACAGCAAAGTTAATCTTGGTGACAGTACATGACTATTAGGGTAACTAACAATTCCAAAATGAATTGACTAACAATTCCCTCTGCACCTCATTTGATCTTTGTTTTCTCGCCCAGTTGCCAGGCTGACTTCAGTGGTTGAGGAAACTGCTTCCTGTAGTTAGCAACAACTTGCAGGAGATACTGCAGTTGTTCCTCATTCCTGGTGTGGCAGCCGTTGTATTCATTAATGAGAGCAACCCCCCTCTGCAAGATCGTTCATGACAGAGAGGTTTGCCACTGATTTCTTCGCTGTTTGGTAATCAGGATCACTGTCCCAATCCCGCACCTCCTTCCTCAGGTATCCCACACCTGACCCCAGAGACAACAGCAGTCTTTTTGAGTTTGCTGTTGCTAGTGACTCGATTGAAGCCCCCTCAGCAACACCTTTCCTTCTCTTCTGGCAATCAGGCTTTCCTTCAACTTCCTCCATCGCCTTCACCATTGCTGTTTTAGTCTCTTCAGACACCTCAGGATCGAAAATCGCGAGGCCCACCATCTCCTCCGAAAGATACCAAAGATGACCACTGAGTTTTTTTAATGCCACTTCCGAATTTTTGGGGTCATGGTATTCCTGAAGACTCTGCAGAAGACTGAGGTCGCTGCGAGGCGCAGCAGCAGCTATTGGCGCTGTCATCCATGCCTGCAGGTAGATGGAAACAGCGAAGACACTGACATCCTTAAGACACTTTTGCTCTCGTGGAGTGAGGGCTGGGATTTGTCCCCTGAACAGCCACATCTTCAATGAATAGATCACCTTAGATAACCATCTGGCTTGGTGCATGGGGCCAGGTCGCTTGAAGGTGTAGTTGTCAATGCTCCCTCCCAAGAAAATGATGGACAGATTGAGGAATTCCTGATAGTCATCTCGAAAGGATTTTGAGGAGTGTTTTTCCTCAGCAAAGCGGAGAATCCAATCTCTAATGGGGGCCAAGAGTCGATGCACCTCTTCATCATCCCATCCGGTGCCGTATGTTCCTGTGTCGATGAAGGTCCATTTGCTCTGAAACCTGCTGAACAATGGAACATCAGGTCCACTCGTTGGGCCATAGCAAGCAGTGAAAACTCCACGACATCACTTCCATGATGTGATGACGGCAGGCAAAATGGAGAAGGTCTTTCTTCAACTTCTGCTCCAGCAACACACATGCTCCATTCAAATGACCAGCATTGGAGGCAGTGGTGTCGAAACACATCCCCACAACAGATTCTTCGAGGCCCCAATCAGTCAATAATTCAAAAACTGCGCTGGCTTGGTGTTCTCCTGATCCAGTTGGTATTTTGGGGACTCCAAGGAGCTGAGATTGACCCAAAAAGGAGGAAATGAGCACAGGCAGCCGATCCACATGCGCATGGTCTCTGGTGTTGAGGAGGTCTGGAATAAGTTTTCCATCCCAGTGGATGATTGCAGGACCGGACTGAAAGGAAGCTTTTAGGCTACTGCAGATCATGATCCGATGTCGTTCTCTCTGTCGTTTGATGGAGGTCCGGGTGATGTTAAAATTCATTGGGCTATGGCCAAGGCTCAATGCAGTCTCTGCTATTATGTAGGTTGCCATCCTGTCCGTAGTGTGTGTCCGATCTAGGGCAGCAGCTAGATTTGATGTTATCACATTCTTGACTCTTTTTCACCTGTTTTGGAGGTCACTTTCCACCTTTTGCCTATTCATCTTCGGTGGAGGATGACTTGTCAGTGACTGAGGATTCTGTTGAGGACACCAATACTGCTGTACCCGACGTTGATGCACCTTCATTGACTGCCTGCAATACAATCGAAGAAAATGGACAATTAGTGTTAACGAACAACCTAATCATTGCAATCAAATGAAAGTAGGAATTTGAAGAACAATCTCACCTTTCTCTTTCGCATCTCCTCCTCCATCTTCCTGTGGGCAGCTTGTTTTTCTTTTTCTGCTGTTTTTCTGTCTACTCCCACCATGCATCCCTGTCTTCCAGGCTCTCGCTGGGCCAGCAAGAAGGCCTTGTCTTCTGGGTTTTTGATTAGAGACAAGGCATCAGCATGTGCCATATCAAATAGGTTCCGAAGTGTCTCCTTGAATCCCTCTTCGTTGTACACCTAAATATAAATAATAAATATATATAATATATATATGATAAATGTATTGACTATTGTACAGTATAATATGTCATACTCTCGAGAAACTATTTTATTTATCATTGATCATCCAACTCACCTGCTTCTGGCTCCTCCTCATTCGTCCTTTTTTTATTTTGATCCAATCTTGGTGAAGGTCCAAGATCTTTTGGATTCCTTTGTATTTTTGCCTTGTCGGGATTTGAGCTTTGTTCCAAAATATTTCAAGTTGACCCCACACTACTTGAGCACTTTCCTTCAACTCCTCCTTGAGATTAGTGTGGTGATGAAGGAAGCATGACAATACTTCTCCACATGATGGTAATTTGCTTCCAAGAAGCTTGTCCTTCACTTTATCTCCTTCAAGGAGATAAAAGCAAGAGCTTCGAACTTGAGTCATCATATATCCAACCACTAAACACAACCAATGAACACTACACCAATAATCTGTCAAGGAAAAGATGTATTACTGGAACTGGAACATAATATACAAGTAAATCTACTAGGTAGTGCAAAAGTGCAAAAATGAAGTACTGTGTGCTACCCCTAAAAAGTGATTGATTTGGGAAAAAATTGGCCAGAGGTGTTTTCTCATTCATCCTCACAAGTTACCGCCCGGCAATAACAAAAAATCAAAACTTCAATTTTATGGACCACCCGAAATTATATATATATATATATATATATATAATATATATATATATATATATATATATATATATATATATATATATATATATATATATATATATATATATATATAAATAATATATATATAATATACACACACACACACACACACACACACACACACAACCCCCAATATATACGAGGGTTATGTTCTGTGAAATCATCTCATAAGTCAAATACTTAAATACATGGGGAAAATAGGAATGTGTTCCACAGCCTTGTCTGCTCCCTCCCCCCCCTGCAATTCTGCCATTTTTTCATAACAAAAACAAGATTATAATACAACAGTGATGATATATTAAAACAATATAAATAATAAAAGACAAATAAAACCTAATAAGACATAATAAGTGCATTAATACTCACCAAGCGAAGTTCTCTTACACTTAACTGATGGGCCAAGGCTTGGCACACTTGAAGTGGGTCACTTAGAAGCCATAATCACAAAGCAAATGGCGAGAAAAGCTATAATCAGAACACAAAGCATACGTAGCACAAAGAGCGTAGATACAGAAACACACAGCATAGCATCTCGCACAGCTCGCATATGGGTAAATTTTTCTCGCATATATCGAGGGGTTAGTTGAAGGGGGGGTCTTTGCATATATGTGAATTCACATATTCTGAACTCGCATATATCAAGGGTGGAGTATATATATATAAATATATACACACACATACAGTACTGTGCAAAAGTCAGAGACCACTGTTGATCTGATAACTATTAGATAATCTGTTGTATGAAAATTGGTTTTGATACGAAAATACATATTAACTAGAACCTCTGGTTTATATTAACGTATAACTAAGTTATTATTTAAGTGTATAAAATTGTATAAGCTGGATGACCCTTTAGTCTGCATAAATTGGACTTGAGGGTTGATTCATTATATTACTTATAACGCATGTGTTTAAAGATCTAGCGAACTATTACTGATGGATCTGCAGTAAATGCTCCTAAGCTATTGTTATATCAATATTTACAATTAAAAGTATTGTCATATTCACTTAAATTCTGCAAAACAAATTTATCCAAAATGTTTCTCATTATAATCCTAATTCATGCTGTTTTTTTTCTTTCACAGGCTTAAGAAATGACAAAAAGTACAATTTCTGATTAGATATAAAATAATACATTTGCATGCTGAGGGACTGAGTCAAAGAAAAATAAGTGAATCTACAGGCGTTTCCAAAACTGGTGTATAAAAAAATCTTGGGTCATCACAGATCAAATGGGACCCCAGCTGATCGTCCTAGATCAGGGAGGCCCTCTAAGCTTTCTCCATCTGATCTACAATATCTAAAGATTACTTCCGTTTGAGACAGACACAAATCCAGCACTTCACTTGCAGCGGATCTCGAAAAAACAACAGGTGTTTCAGTTGATCCTTCTACTGTATGAAGGAAGCTTAATTCAGTATGGTAGGTCTCAGATGTCCAATACTTGTGTTTCAAAGCACATTTTTTTCTCTTCTCTTTATTTCCATTCCTTAAAAGTGGCTTTTTTGCTGCAACACATCTTTTAAGACCTACTGAGTTAAGTTTCCTTCATACAGTAAAGGGATCAACTGAGACATCTATTGTTTTTTGAGATCTGCTGCAAGTGAAGTGCTGGATTTGCATCTGTCTCGAAGGGAAGTAATCATTAGATATTGTAGATCAGATGGAGAAAGCTTAGAGGGCCTCCCTGATCTAGGGTGATCAGCTGGGGTTCCATTTGAGCTGTGATGAGCCAAGATTTTTTGTACACCAGTTTTGGAAACGCCTGTAGATTCACTTATTTTTCTTTGACTCAGTCCCTCACCATGCAAATGTATTATTTTATATCTAATCTCATCAGAAATTGTACTTTTTGTCATTTCTTAAGCCCGTGAAAGAAAAGAAACAGCATGAATTAGGATTATAATGAGAAACATTTTGGATAAATTTGTTTTGCAGAATTTAAGTGAACATTACAATATTTTTAATTGTAAATATTGATATAACAATAGCTTTGGAGCATTTACGCAGATCCATCATTAATAGTTTGCTAGATCTTTAAACACATGTGTTATAAGTAATATAATGAATCAACCCTCAAGTCCAATTTATACAGACTAAAGGGTCATCCAGCTTATACAACTTTATACACTTAAGTAATAACTTAGTTATACATTAATATGAACCAGAGGTTTCTGGTTGTTGTCTCTGTTTAAGTGACTTATCTTTACGTAGTGATTAACTAGAATGTTAGCTTGTTGTGTGTATGTTGGGATATTGGGATATTATTTTGGCTGCAACAGATAGCCGCATGTGAGGTGTGAATGCCACTCTTAGAGTGGGTAATGCTGTTTATAGTCTTGTATAGCCTGGATGTATCTGTGGAGTGGTTTAGTGTTGTTATGAATTCCCTGAATGTTTCTGTTTGTTTTTCTTTGAGTTTGTTGTTTATTTCTGTGTTGAGCTGTTGTATCTGCTGTTTTATGGCTTCTGTGTGTGGTGTTTGTGTGTTATATTTTAGGTTGTTACATTGCCTTATGAGGTGGGCTATTTCTCTAGTGTAATTTGGGTTGTATTTCCTAATGTTGCCCTTGGGTATGTATTTGTTTGCATTATTGATGATCTGATTAAATGTCTTGAGTGTTGTATTGATGTTTATGATGGGTGTGCTGTTTAATGTGGTGAATTGTTCCTCAGTCTGTATTTTGAACTGTTCCCAATCAGCTTTCTTGTAATTTCTGTAAGTGTGCCTAAGGCTGTTGGGGCAGAGTGTAGAAGGTGTTGTAATGATGATGGGCAGGTGGTCTGATGACAGTTGTTTTTCTGTTCTCCATTGTGTATGTGTTGCTAGTGAGGGGGAACAGAACGTTATGTCTGGGGAGGAGTTTGAGTATCCTGCTTGATGTGGTATGTGTGTATGTTCTTCTGTATTGTTAAGAATGAAGAGGCTGTTTAGTTGTGTGGCTATGTTGGTGCCTCTGTTGTTGTTTTGGTTGTGCAGGTACCAACTAGTGTCTTTGGCATTGAAGTCTCTTCCTAAGATGATATTAGTGAGAGAGGCCAAATTGTGTAACTGTGGATTGTAATTGGCTGGCACCTGAGGTGAACTATCTGGTGGGATGTAAATGTTGATTAGTGTGGTGTTGTGTTTTGCGCGTGTTTTAATGTTAACTGCCTGTATTTCTATCGTGTTATCTGCTTGGATTGTGTTTGTAATGTTTTGGGTAGCATCAGTGTAGCTAATGCTTTTACATATGTAAGTGATGAGTCCACCCCTGTTACCCCCAGTACGATCTTGACGGATTGCCATGAAGTCAGGGATGGTGGGTGTTTTGTGTGTGTGTTTTAGTTTTGTTTCTTGTATAAGTGCTATGTGAATGTTTTGTTTGTGTATGAATTCCCTAAGCTGCATGATTTTGTTTGTGAGGCCATCTACGTTGTACTGTAATATGTTGATATACTTCTGTATGTGTCTCATGGTGCTATTGTGTCTGTCTTTGTGTATGGTGACATGTGTAAGTTGTAGTGGGGCCTGGATTAGTCTTAATGTCGCCAGAAAGTAAACACTATATCCTGATGGGTGCAAAAAGCTAGCCTCAAAGTCATCAAATTCCTCATTATAGGAATGTACAAATCCCAACCATTTCTGATCATTGTAAGTACAAACTATGTACTCTCCTATTTTCGGATTAACTTCAACATTATCTTCACCCAGAAAAGTTTTGCTTATAATCCTCACTTCACCAACTTCATCCGAAGAAAATTCAAATGCTTTTATGTTATTTGCATTAATAGGTACAAATGTGTGGAATTTTTGTGTTCCTGTTAGCCACATACTTTTTTCATATCTATCATTTAAAAATTTTTCCATAGCTTCAATTTCTTCAGAATTTATTAAAAAAAAATTTATGCTGTCACTTATATTGTTTGAACAAAATTCAAACATGTCTTCTGGTGTTAATATTTGATTTGCGAATGTTCTCTGCATACTCACTCTGGCTACAGATCTTTTCACTGTACCCCCAATCCCATCACAAGTGCTCTTACCATGGCTTGTGGCAAAGAATTGCCACTCACATTCTAGCCCAAAATCTTCATGTTTACAAATGTTAACAAAGTTGAAATGATTTTTATATTGTCCTGCACATCCGTCAGTAAAATAATGTAATTTTTTTATATGAAGGTGGGATTTTCTAATAATAGGTATGAGTGTATTTAAAAAAGTGTAAACCATTGTAGTGTTATGTTTTGTATTTGGAGATAAAAAACAATAACTTCAATGTTTTGTTTCATTACTTTCTGGTTCCTTATAATATAACACAAAGGGATGCACTGTGCATTGGGTATTTTCCCAATGAAAACCTTGGGCTGCATCCTGTACTACAAATGAGTAGTTTTCTGAAAAGTCACTAAGAACTACAGCTGTATGGCTATTTAAATTATTCTTCAAGTTTTTTAGAAATGCACTCTGATTCTTTGCTATAAAGTGATGACGTGTCAATTTGACAATTTTTGTGCTTAATGAATTTATAAAATCATATACAGATTATGTTTTTTCAACCATATTGCATCGATCTCTAGTAACCCATTGTTTATATTTTATTTCCTCACATTCAGGATTGTTAACACTTTGAAAAGTGAGCAAAAAATTCTTAATACCTTGTTCTTTTGGACAGAGATTACATATTTGCATCGTGCAATTCCTGTTGTTGACATCACACACTGCTTTCTCCATAAGAGTTGTGTATTCCAACCCTTTGATACCCAAAGCTGAGAATTGTATTTTGACATTCTGGTGGTATGTACATACACACACAGAATGGGTACCAGCAGCTCCAACTAAAACACAATGTCTGGGGCGAAGGCTGGCAAAACTAGAGAAGCCAATTTTGGGACTATCTGGATTATTTTTAGAGAGACTAAAAGCTTCTTTCAGATTCATTAACACCAGTCTTTTCTGCACATTCTTTATACCCACTTTCATTTCTGATACTCAGGCAGTCTTTTGTACTTGGGCACAAGTGACTAATTTCATGTGATTCAAAAAATTTCTGAACAAAATCTTTAGTACCTTTGGTTATTACTTTTCCTTTTGACATGGGTTCAATTTCAGGAATAATTCCAAGTCTTTGTTTTATATTTCTGCTTTTCTTAACTAAATATTCAGTTGTCTGAAATAGATTTATAGTTTTTGATATGGTAAATGGAGATAATATCAATGTTTTTTGAGTTTCCTCTCATAACTGTCAGTAGAATGGAAAGCTTCCACCAGTTCATTCATGAGATGAATCATTGACCTGAAACAAATTCATGAATGTATAATAGCTATAAACAAAATACAGGGTGTACATAAAGTCAGGATCTATTTTTGTGAAGCACTTGGAAATTATATGGAATTCAATCATAAAATGATAAAGTGGTAACATTTATTAAATAATTAAGAGTAGGATTCAACGTGATGCCCATCAGTATCCCTGCACAGCTCAAATCATTCCGCAGCATTTCTAAACACATTCTGGAGCATTTGCGGGGTTATGTTATCTGCAGCAGTTCGTATACGTGTACGTAAGTTTTCAAGACTCGTAATCTTCATCTGATAGATGTGCGATTTGATAAAGCCCCATGCAAAGAAATCTAAAGGGGTTAAATCTGGTGATCTTGCTGGCCAAGGTCTGTTGCTTCTGCATCCGATCCATCGATTTGGAAAATGTCCATTTAGATAATCCTGAATAATTTTGGCATAGTGACAAGGAGCACCATCATGTTGATAGACGACAGGGATAGGATTGTTAGTACCGTCGTCTATCAACATGATGGTGCTCCTTGTCACTATGCCAAAATTTTTCAGGATTATCTAAATGGACGTTTTCCAAATCACTGGATCGGACGCGGAAGCAACAGACCTTGGCCAGCGAGATCACCAGATTTAACCCCTTTAGATTTCTTTGCATGGGGCTTTATCAAATCGCACGTCTATCAGACGAAGATTACGAGTCTTGAAAACTTACGTACACGTATACGAACTGCTGCAGATAACATAACCCCGCAAATGCTCCAGAATGTGTCTAGAAATGCTGCGGAATGATTTGAGCTGTGCAGGGATACTGATGGGCATCACATTGAATCCTACTCTTAATTATTTAATAAATGTTACCACTTTATCATTTTATGATTGAATTCCATATAATTTCCAAGTGCTTCACAAAAATAGATCCTGACTATGTACACCCTGTATTACATGTGCATATTAAATTTTTTGGATTATAATATTGATTTCAAGTGTAACAAAAATTACAAAATGAGCATTCTTTGAGAGAGAGTCAAATTAAACAAAAAATTATTTTGTGACCAAATATTATCAAAACCCTGTATCATTTTAGTTTGTGACCAGATGTATTCCAAATGATTTAATGGGCCCTCATTGATCTCCAATCTTTAGGGAGTTGTGCTTCTAGTTTCTACTGTCAAAGGAGAATACCTACATTTTGTTTTTATGCTTCAGTTTTAGTTAAGTTTTAATTTGGGAGTTATTACCCATTAAAGTTAGGTGGTAAAGTGGGGCCCATATCTCAAAAACTATGGGTCATAGAACTTTTTTATTTGAACCAGTGAAATCCGCACCCAGAAGAACCCCATATGTCAATTTTCATCAAAATTCGGGTCAGAGTGGTGACAAATTTTTTAATTTTTGGGTGATTTGTCCTGGAATTCCCGACAGGTGAGTTGTGCCACTTGTATATTCTTATGATTACAGTTCAGGCAACTAGGTTAGGTAGACCATCAAGCTAGGCAAGTGCTCAGGAATTGTGTAGAGTAAGCTAGTCTCTCTAATATTTATAATATTTTGAAATGTGAAATTTAATGGATCACATCACCTCAAATTCTGTTCACACAGATCAATTATCAAACAAAATAAGAAAGAGTATTTTAGCAAAAATTAACAGAATATGTAATGTTATGTTCTTCTCAGGAGCACTACTGAATATTTGGAAAAGCCATCCTCAGCAAAGCCTGATGAGCATCATGAGCCAACAGCAGGACCCATCCTCTATGCAACCTCAAACACCAGTAGAAGTAGAGCCTCATGAACCAACAAGTGGCCCATCTTCTGTTCAGCTTCAAACACCATACACAGGCATTTCTACTGAGCAACAAGAACCAAGATCTGCTCCACTGCTTGATCCGTATGACTGGCCAGTTGTCCTGTCAGATGCCTTGAAGATAGATCTGGTGTCTCGAGGACCATTTTAAATCACTCCAGATTTCACATTCTCACACGTCTTGTAAGTATAATCCAATCACTGGCAGAGAGAAACCTTGCTTTCAGGGGGTCTTCCTCTACATTGTACATTTGAGACAATGGCAACTTCTTGAAGGAGGTTGAGCTGCTTGCCAAATTTGATCCAGTGATGAAACAACACATCAGCAGAGTTGAAAGTGGCCAATATAGTCATTCAAGTTACCTAGGAAACATCATTCAAAATGAGCTCATTGGGTCCATTAGTGGGAAGATCTTGGATGCCATTGCTGCAGAAATAAAACAAGCTAAATATTACTCTCATTTTAGACTGCACTCCAGACATAAGCCACCAAGAACAGATGTTGATTATTATCAGAACTGTTAAAATGGGTGAAGTACCAGAAATAAAAGAATACTTCTTGGGCTTTCTTGAGGCTTCAGAAAGTACAGGCCTGGGTTTATCAATTCTGATTCTGAAGAGACTAGATGAACTGAATATTCACTTTGATGACTGCAGAGGACAGTCATATGACAACGGAGCAAACATGAAGGGCAAGAACAAAGGTGTTCAGGTAAGGTTATTAAAGAAGAACTGTTGTGCACTCTATGTTCCATGTGGGGCTCACACTCTGAATCTTGTAGTGGCTGATGCAGCTAAAGCTTCCACAGATGCCATCAGCTTCTTTGGCAAAGTACAAAAATTGTACAACCTTTTTCTTTTGCAGCAGCTACACAGACAATCCTAAAGAAGCATGTGAACATAACACTCAAGTCTTGGAGTGAAACCAGGTGGGAGAGCCAGCTTAAGAGCATTGAGGCTGTGCAATACCAGAGCCACAACATCAGAGAGGCCCTGTTGGAAGTCAGAAACAATGCCACAGATGCCATAGCCAGGATTGAAGCACAAGCACTTGCAGAGGAGGTAGGGTCTTATTGCTTTCAGATTTGCGCAGTAGTATAGTATGACATTCTTCATGCAGTTAACCATGTGAGCAAACTTCTGCAGTCTCCTACAATGCAGTTTGATGTGGCAGTCAACCTCCTCACAAAAACAAAATACTCACTCACCAGCTACAGAAACACAGGTTTTGTTGCAGCACAAGTTGTAGCTAGGGACATATGTGAGGAAATGAATGTGGAGGCTGTTCTGCAGGAGAAGAGGCTCAGATCCACAAAAAAGCACTTTGCTTATGAAGCTCCTGACGAACCATTTACAGAAGCCTTAAAGAGGCTGGAAGTCAAATTTTTCAATGTGGTGGTGGATTGTGCCATTGGGTCAATAAATGAGATATTCAAAACATTAGATGATGTGAGGGACATATTTGGGGTTCTCCTAAACTTCACCACAATGAACAAGGAAGACTTGTCCTGCAAGTGTGAAAAGCTCTCTAAGATACTGAGCTCTGGAGCTGACTCTAACATTGATGGAAGAGAACTGGCCCTCGAAATTAAGAACTTGCCGAATTTACCTTCACACAACATGACTGCATTGGAGCTTCTCTCCTTCATTCATCAGAAGCAACTGGAGGAACTATACCCCAATCTCTGGGTTGCACTAAGAATTGCCTGCACTCTACCTGTGACAGTAGCATCAGCCGAGAGGAGCTTCTCTAAGATGAAGCTAATCAAGAACTATCTCAGATCATCAATGGGGCAGGATTGCCTCAGTGGCCTTGGCATCATAAGCATCAACCAGGACATTGGCAGGGAGATTTCATATGATGATGTTATTGATGATTTCACCCAGAAAAAATCTAGGAGGCAAAAATTTTGAAGATACAAACTGTTCTGTATAACTGTTAGCTATTACACGATTGTATCATAGAGTTAGTAATTGTTTGGTAGTTGATAATTACATTATTTTTTTATACATAGTTCTGTGTCATTTATTCTAAATAATATATAAGCTAATTTTCAGGAATTTCATGAAGAGTGTTTTTTCCATTTGTCTTCTGAAAGTATATATTTGTTGTTTTGGACATAAATGTTTCATTAAAATTGTTTCATAATTGTTTTTTATTAACACAGCCATTTTTTGTATGTGTGTGCTGAGGTGATGTAGTAAGGCATGAGTTGGTGGATGGAGGGGTGGAGCCTCAAATGGGTATACTGCTTAGGGCCCCCTAATGGCTAGAAACGGCCCTATGAAAAACCATTTGTGCCTCATAAAAGAATCGTGCATTTTTTTTTGGATCAGATCAGTACTGGTATCTCAATTTCTTTTTTTAATCAGATCAGGAACACAGTTTGGATTTTAAACTCGAATAGAATCATCCAGATGTAGTATTAGGATCTGGAGTTTTGTTCCATCCCAAGGAACTTAATGATCCCAGTGGCCTAATATCATTTCGGCTTTTATCATAAATTTTCTGTTCTGATGTCTATGCCATGATAATTATTGCATTGAAGCTCAGTAGCTGAATCAAAAAGGAAAAAGATGGACACAAGGAAAAGAAGGAAGGAAGGAGGATCATCTCAGTCTCTTATGTTTGAAAGTTTGCAGTCTTTGCCAAAAAGGTAGTATTTATTGTTCATAAAAGGTATGGTAGGCTATCAGTATGATAGGTATGTACTGTTGTATATACTACTGTATCATAGGATACTTAACCCTGAATATAATTTATTTCAGTCAGTTTGAACTTTTGAAGTTAGTACAGTATTGTATTCTCCATAGCAATCTTATGAAGCACTTCATAAAGGTATAGAGCTTTTATGTCCTTCACCAAATATGATAAATTTGGAGGGGGGGCCATACTGGATTGTACTTATCCATCCATCTATCTATCTATCTATCTATCTATCTATCTATCTATCTATCTATCTATCTATATATCTATATCTATCTATCTATCTATCTATCTATCTATCTATCTATCTATCTATCTATCTATCTATCTATCACACTTCTGTGTCTGCACTATAACTTTCGAACTGGTCAACATAAATTGATGAGACTTCATACATATATAATCATCACCAGACAATGTGTCATGAGCAAGAATCAAAGATCAAGGCCACAGGTTGAAGGTCAAAGATCAAGTGGAGGTCTGTGCCATAAGTTTGAACCACCCAATATAAATTGATAAAACTTTACACATATGAATCATTACAAGATCATCTATCATGAGCAAGAATTAGGTTATTGCATTGAAGGTCAAGGTCATAGAGGTCAAAGGTCAAATGGAGGTACATGCCTTATCTTTTGAACCACTTAACATAAATTTTAGTATATATGGATGAAACTTTGTGCACACATAGATGATCAGATGATGATATATTTTCAGTAGGATTCAGGTCAAGCTCACAGTCAGGGGTCAAAGGTGAAATGGAGGTGCATGCCATAATTTTTGAACTGCTGTATATAATTTGATGAACACCCCACTCTCCAGCTTTAAGTTTTTCTTTAGCACCACAGTCATCTTAATGACAGCTTCCAGTTGCACATAGCCTAAAGGATTAGATTTTTGGTTGCTTGAAGTTCATGCATTACAAAAGTATGAGTATGGAATTTGCATTATTATCAATTTATACTTTTAAGGTGATGAATTAATGTTTACCGTATTTGACGGCATATAAGATGCACTTTTTTTTTCTGAAAAATGACTAAAAAAAATCACACTGCATCCTATATATAAAGTTGCAATCTCCTGTAGGCTAATGAATGAAGCTGTCCTGGTAGGCTAAATTCTACCTTGCCCAACCTCAGAATTAAAAATATGTTATTGTTACTTAAACACATTATTATTATTTATTATTATTATTATTATTATTATTATTATTACATCATTATTTCTTTTAATTAACTAAAAAAGGAATTATTGTAAATATTAAAGCTGGATTTATAACTACTGATGATGATATTACGAGATGATTATCATCTGTATGGCACCCAACTATTCAGAGCTAAGCAGTAACTGTTTCTGAACTCTTACATTGTAAATGATTTCTTCTGCTATGCTGATCTCATGTTCATTTTCCATATTAGTAGGAGTAAACATTAAATGCTTAAATACATTTAAAAGTTTTTTTCCTAATGTTCCCTGCTGAAATGTGGGTGCATCTTATATGCCCATGCATCTTATAAGCTGTCAAATATGGTAATTTGAAAAAGTTCAAATTTTAATCACAGAATTCTGTAGTGGCAGTTGTGTTTATGATGAATCATTTATCTTGTGTATTTTTACTGAATAATCCCTATCACTATCTGTATAATGAAGTGCCAGGTGGCCCCAAGATTTTTGCACAGTATATAACTAATTTTGTTCACAAATTCTGTTTGCAAAATTTTATTCAAGAAATTTTGAATATACAGGGTGTACATAAAGTCAGGATCTATTTTTGTGAAGCACTTGGAAAGTATATGGAATTCAATCATAAAATGATAAAGTGGTAACATTTATTAAATAATTAAGAGTAGGATTCGACGTGACGCCCATCAGTATCCCTGCACAGCTCAAATCATTCCGCAGCATTTCTAAACACATTCTGGAGCATTTGCGGGGTTATGTTATCTGCAGCAGTTCGTATACATGTACGTAAGTTTTCAAGACTCGTAATCTTCGTCTGATAGACGTGCGATTTGATAAAGCCCCATGCAAAGAAATCTAAAGGGGTTAAATCTGGTGATCTCGCTGGCCAAGGTCTGTTGCTTCCGCGTCTGATCCAGCGATTTGGAAAACATCCATTTAGATAAATTAATCCTGAACAATTTTGGCATAGTGACAAGGAGCACCATCATGTTGATAGATGACGGGGATAGGATTGTTAGTACCGTCGTCTATTAACATGATGGTGCTCCTTGTCACTATGCCAAAATTGTTCAGGATTATCTAAATGGATGTTTTCCAAATCACTGGATCGGACGCGGAAGCAACAGACCTTGGCCAGCGAGATCACCAGATTTAACCCCTTTAGATTTCTTTGCATCGGGCTTTATCAAATCGCACGTCTATCAGACGAAGATTACGAGTCTTGAAAACTTACGTACACGTATACGAACTGCTGCAGATAACATAACCCCGCAAATGCTCCAGAATGTGTTTAGAAATGCTGCGGAACGATTTGAGCTGTGCAGGGATACTGATGGGCATCACGTTGAATCCTACTCTTAATTATTTAATAAATGTTACCACTTTATCATTTTATGATTGAATTCCATATAATTTCCAAGTGCTTCACAAAAATAGATCCTGACTTTATGTACACCCTGTATATTATAACTACTATGTTCAGACGTCCATTTTATACTTCAGTTTTTGTGAGTTAATAGTTTATATAATAAGGATATGCAAAATTAATCTGATTCTGAATTTTTAAAAAATATTGCAAATATATAATTTCATACTGTCCACTAAATTGCTTTCAGGGTCAAAGCTTGTAGGACTCATTTGAATAAAGATTCTTCTCCCAGCCTATGTGAGGATTGTTTATGGAGTAGGCACTATTGCATTTTTTTTAAATTTTGCTTTTCCTGCGTAAGTTCATCACAGAAAGAACAGACTGAAAAAAATTTATTCCACTTTAGTAGATATTATGCAAATATTCCTTTTACTCTCATCTCCTTTATGATCTCTTTCCAAAGAAACCTGGCTCAATGTGATACCTTTGAAGATATCATAGGTCTTTCTTCTTAAACTCATCAACTTATTTTAAATTTTAATCCTTATAGTTAGGCTATAAGGTATAAAAAGAGAAATTTAGACATGCTAAAGACATTGAGGTTTGGAAGTTATAGTAGATTTAAGAAAAGTCAAATTGAATATAGTTAATTTTCGTCATTAAAGTTTTGTGAACATCCTTCCCCTTTAAATATTTCTTAATTTTTATGCAAATATTTGTTTGCAACAACCATTCCATGATATTTTCTTGGGCTTAGGCTTATTGAATAGGTTTCACAAATCAATCTGACATGATCCTGCAAAATAATAATAAGAAAAATAAGAATCAAGAGAGTTCCTCTATTGACTTATTGTTTTTCTGATAAACTCCACTAAATTTTCAAGAAAATTTTAATAGCATTTATGGCTTTCTTTGAGATAATTTGCATTATACAAGTTCCTGCTTTGCAGATCATTGTCAAGTATAAAGTAAATGTACTTGACTTTATTTTATAAGCCTTTATTTTATTTTAATATAAAAAATAAAAAAGCAAGCTTTCATCATTTGTATATACTGTATATACAGGGGTTGGACAAAATAATATGAACACCTTGATAAATGGCGGTTTTTATTCTTAATATGGAGTTGGTCCTCCTTTAGCGGCAATAACAGCTGCAATGCGTCAGGGAATTGATTCATACAGCTTTTGGACAGTGGCTAGAGGAATCCTGAGCCATTCTTTGAGCAAACCCTGCTCCAGTTCCTCCAAAGATGCCGGCAGTGGGAATCGGCTTCTGACCTGCTGCTCCAACTGACACCACAGATGCTCGATAATGTTAAGATCCGGGGATTGTGGAGGCCAATCCAAGCGTTCTACTTCACTAACATGCTCTTCAAACCAGTTTTTAACGACCCCAGTGGTGTGGATTGGTGCATTATTATCCTGGAAGACGGCGCCGCCATTGGGAAACAGCGTTTGGACCATGGGATGGACCTGGTCAGCCAATATTGACAGATAGACCTGGGCGTTAACCCTACCATGTAATACTACAGCTGGGCCAAGAGTATTTCACGATATTGCTGCCCAAACCATCACAGATCCGCCTCCATGCTTATCGGTTGGGGTCAGGCAGTCAGGGTCATAAGCATCTTTAGGCTGTCTCCAGACGTAAACTCGACCGGAACATGGAAATAGCGTAAAGGAGGATTCGTCAGAGTAGACTACATTCTTCCACTGGTCCATTGACCAATTCTTATGGTCATTACACCATTTTCTGCACCGCTCAATGTTGATGTGCGAAAGGAAGGGTTTGGCAATTGCAGCCCTCCCATGGTATCCAGCTCCATGGAGCTCGCAACGTACAGTTCTGGTCGATACTGGGCTTGCAAGATGCTGGTTAAGCTCTGCAGTCACTTTTGGAGCTGTGGTCTTATGGTTCTTTGTCACAATGCGCTTTAGCACCCGGCAGTCTCGATCACACAGCTTCTTCTTGCGTCCACTATTGCATTTGTCGGTGCTTGTCTTTCCATGGTTTTGGTATGCAGACATGACCATAGAGACAGTTCCTCTGGATACATTGAACATCTGAGTGGTTTTGTCACCGATGCACCAGCCATCCGCGCTCCAACAATTTGCCCTCTTTGGAAGTCTGACAGGTCTTTCATAACTGCTAATTCATAATTCACTCAGATCTGTAAAAACAATGTGAGGGTTATAACATGACGTATACACACTGTTACGCATTTAAATAGGTTTGCCAGTCATTTGACCGTTTACTTTGTGTCTGAGCAGTCCGTAAAGATAACCGGTGAAATTGGCGGGTGTTCATATTATTTTGTCTAACCCCTGTATATACAGGGTCTCCCGTAAGTCTGGACCCATAGGGCAAAATTAATAAAATTACGAAATAGTCCAAAAATTTATTACATAATCTGTTCAAAGTGTCCGCCGTTGTGTCGCACACATAGTTCAAGACGCAATCTCCACTGCGACAGCACTTTCTGAATCACAGTCGCAGAAATTTCTTGACCTGCCTCCACAATGCGTGCTTTAAGGTGGAAAATGTTTTGCATTTTGACCTCGTACACTTTGGCTTTCAAGTGGCCCCACAAATAAAAATCCAGTGGAGTAAGATCAGGGCTCCTTGGTGGAAACTCAACATGTCCTCATCGTCCAATCCAGTGTTCTGGAAACTGTGTGGTAAGGTAATTTCTAACTGTCGTGGCGTAATGCGGAGGGGCGCCATCCTGCTGAAACCACTCCGGGTAGTCGCCTGCTGGGTTCAACATGCTTGGAAATGCTTCCTCCTGCAACATCTTGAGGTACGTGTCACCGGTTACCGTCACGTCAAAGAAGAAGGGACCAACGATTCTGTCTTTCCATATCCCCCACCAAACCATGAGGCGTTGGGCACCTTGTTCCTTGGAAGGATCAAACCAATGAGGATTTGTTGGTGACCAGTATCGAGTGTTCTGACGGTTGACTTCCCCAGAAACATAAAAGTTCGCTTCATCAGAGAACAGAATCTTTGATGGGAACGTCTCATCACTCACGCATTGTTCTTCTGCCCATTCGCAAAACTGAACTCACCTATCAGGATCATCTTCACTTAAACGCTGATGGAGTTGCAGTTTGTATGGATGCCAGTGATGAAGTTTCAAGATGCGGTGGATGCTGCTCTTGGAGATCCCAGTTTCGCTGGACATGCGTCGAAGTGACTTCTTGGGACTGACAGCGAAGCTAGCCAACACATTGGTACTGGTTTCGTCTTCCGTAACAGTCCTTGAAGGTCCTCTGTGAGGCTTGTCAGCTACGGATCCAGTTTCCTTAAATTTGGCTATCAACTTGCCAACACATCTGTGTGTGATTGGTGCGCAGTCTGGATGCATATTGTTGAATTCTTCGGCCACTTCCCGGTGACTGCGGGTCCCGACCAGCAAAATAACTTGAACTCTCTCCTCTCTAGTCAGTGACATGGTTTACCTGCAACATAATAAAAAAATATATTATAAATCCCTATGGGTCCAGACTTATGGGACACCCTGTACAGTAAACTCTGTGTTATCCAGAATTTTACTAACTGGAATTCTTTTAAACTGACATTTTAAGAAATGCCCCTTCTTAAAATGGGGAGGCCATTTTGACCAATTAATCAGAGCTGATTAGTTGAAAAATGTATCTTTGTAATTTCTCTTTTGATTAGGTAATAATCAGTTAATCTGGTGATCTAGCCAAAAATATAATGCTTCTCCAAAAATCTCTTATCTCCAGCAAATTCCTACATAAAGTTGAAAAAAAAAATTTCATACAACCTCCTCCATCCCCTTATATTTGTTTCATTGCTATAGACCACCTGAGGGATGTTCAGTTGGAGGAATCCTCAAAAGTAGAGAAGAAAATAAGTATGTAGAAAATAAACTTATTGATGAAATAAATAAAGCAATGACAAGCAATATTATTATTGTTGGAGATTTCAATTATAGGCGTATAGACTGGGAAATATTACAAACACCAGAAAGTAATGAGAGATTCTTAGACTGTATAATTGAGAATGGTTTAACCCAGTTAGTAAAAGAGCCAACCAGGGCCGATGCCATTCTAGATTTAATTCTAACAAATAATCCAGATACCTTCCAGGATATCTCAGTTTCAGAAACACTAGGTTCAGGTGATCATTGTATCCTTTGGTTTAATATTGTTTGTAATTCAAGACCTAGTGAAAATAAAGCAGAAATCCCAGATTTTAAAAGAGGAAATATAAATGGACTAGTAAATGATCTGTGTCTAATAAATTGGACAGATATTCTACAGCCTGAACAGACAGTAACTAGTATGTGGGAAAAATTTAAAAGTATAATAATGAACATACAAAGGAAACATATCCCACAGTGTAAAATCAGAACTGGAAAAAATAAAAAACAACCTTGGATAAACTGCAATGTAAAAAGAGCAATCAGAGAAAAAACAAAAGCATTTCATAAATTCAAAAGAACTAAAAATGGCACAGACTCCGAAATATATGAAAGTGAAAGAAGCATTTGCAAGAAAGCAATCAGAGATAGCAAATGAGACCTGGAAAAAAGTCTAGCCAAGAATTCAAAAAACAATCCTAAGAAGTTTTTCAGTCACTTCAATTTGAAAAGTAGAGTGAAAAAGAAAATTGGCCCCCTCCATATAAATCTACAGATCTACAGAAGCTAAGGCTAACAAAGACCCTAAGATCCACTCTAAGGTTAGCCCGAGAGAAAGGAAAGAGTAGAGGGTTAAGAGGGTTAAGAGAAGAGAAGAGAAGAGAATAAGGGGTTAAGTAAGGAGGAACACCTATCACTCGTGGGTTAACATTCATTCAGAAAAAGAGAAAAAAGACTTGCCATCATCATCCGCCGGCCACTGCCGACAAGTCAGAAAAATAGTCGGAGAAGATAGGAGAGGGGTGAAAGATGAAAAGTAGTAAAATAAGAATGCTTACAAACCATGCAAACACAGTCTTAACTCAGTCATACCATGCAAACTACAAACATGCAAGAAAAGAGTTACAGACATGCAAAGTAAGGAGATAAGAAAAAAAAAAAGTAGATAAAGTTAAACAAAAAGTGGGTTAGTTTACGATACGAGCTACATCTACGTTCGTGTTAGTCTATTTTTTTTTTATTTTACTTTTTAATAATTTTATTGCTGGCATCATACACTGGCATGTTGCAAGCTGGCATTCATCGTCAACAGACTCATCCTCGACCACCACCACCAGAGCTCCTGTTGCTAATTGTTTTTTTTTATTTTAAACAATGTTAATATTTTTAAAATGCCTGTCAAGACGGTTCTTAAACTCATTAACGCTGGTAGAGTTCATGACGGGCATGGGAAGATTATTCCATTTATCAATTACTTTAAACGTAAAGAAGTTTTTAGCGATATTAGTAATGAAACGTCTGCCACGCAACTTAAATCCGTTATTACGAGTATTGCTATTATCAAAAGTGAACAATTTGTCAAAATTTACGTTATTGATGTTATTAACGATTTTGAAAACTTCAATAAGCTCCCCCCTTAATCTCCTAGTTTCGAGTGAATACAGGTCTAACTCTTTAATCCTATCTTCATAAGGCTTGTTCCGCAATGATGGAATTAGTTTCGTGGCACAACGTTGAACCCTTTCTAACCTATCAATATCCTCACGCAAGTATGGGCACCAAAACTGAATGGCATATTCTAAATGAGGCCTGACTAGGGACTTGTAAAGGGGCAATATAATATCCTTTGATTTAAATTCGAAATTACGTGCTATGAAGCCTAACATCCTATTAGCTTTTGCTCAAGACTCCAGGCACTGGTTCCTAACCTTTAAATCCTTAGATATGCGTACGCCTAAATCTACTTCCTCGTCAATGCTCGCTAACTCCCAATCATCCATCGTGTACGTGTAATTATTTTTGTGAGAACCTCTATGCAAAACTTTACATTTGTCTACGTTAAATTGCATCTGCCACTTATCTGTCCACTCCATAATCCTATTTACATCGTCTTGGAGCCTATTACTATTGTCCTCATTAACAACCTTACCGCCTATTTTAGTATCGTCCGCGAATTTTGACATGTTACTAGTCAATCCTACATCTATGTCGTTAATGTAAAGTACGAATAGCAATGGGCCTAACACTGAACTCTGTGGGACACCGCTACCTACATCTAACCACCCTGATTCACTATAGATGATGATCTTGAAATAACTGAAGAACTAAACAAATACTTCTCATCAGTATTCACAAATGAAAATTTAAATAATATTCCTGATCTTATACTACCAGGACAAGATAGAGAAATAAATGAATTAAGGGAAGCAAAACTAGATATCCTAAAAGCAATAGATAAATTAAAAATGGAAAAATCTCCAGGGCCAGATGAAATGCATCCAATAGTCATAAAAGTTGCCAAAAAGAATATAGCACAGGCACTAGAAATTATTTTTAATAAATCATTGATATGTACTGAAATTCCAGAGGATTGAAAGAAAGCAAATGTGGCTCCAATCTTTAAAAAAGGAAATAGAAACTTGGCAAAAAACTACAGACCCATCAGCCTCACCTCCATTATTTGCAAATTACTCAAAAGTATCATTAGAGGTAAAGTTACTGAGTTCCTTGAAAAGTGCAACCTTATAAATGATAGCCAGCATGGCTTTTGAAATGGAAGGTCCTGTCTAACCAACTTGATTGAATTTTATGATGGAGTCCTATTGCATTTGGCCAATAAAGAGCCAGTAGATATAGTATACTTAGATTTTGCAAAGGCATTTGATACTGTTCCTCATGCAAGATTGTTGGTAAAAGTTAGAGCCCATGGTATAAGAGGTCATTCATATAGCTGACTAGATAGAAGAATGGCTGAGAAACAGAAAACAGAGAGTTCATCTAAATGGAAATAAGTCTACTTCGAGACCTGTATTGAGCAGAGTCCCACAGGGGTCTGCGCGGGGACCTCTGGTTTTTGTTGTCTATATAAATGCTCTAGAGAAGGGCCTATCATGTAAAACCTCAAAATTTGCTGATGATACAAAATTAGGCCATAATGTTAAGTCAGTAGCAGGAGCAATGACAATACAAAAAGACTTAGACAGAGTAACAGCCTGGGCAGATAAGTGGGAGATGAAATTTAATGTTGATAAGTGCAAGGTTATGCATATTGGGCCAAAAATCCAGAATTTGAATACAATATGAATGGAATTTGGATTAAAAATGATGATAAAGAGAAAGACTTGGGTGTCACTGTGACTAATGAACTTAAACCCTCAAATCACTCTATGGAAATCAGAAATAAAGCAAATGCTAGACTCAATCTCATGCAGACACATTGAATACAAATCACCTAATATTATAAAGCAACTATACATTTCATATGTGAGACCCCTCCTCGAATACTGTATTCAGTTTAATAGTCCCTATTTGATACAAGATATTGAAAAACTGGAAAGAGTACAGAAATGGCAACAAGAATGATCCCATCTCTAAGACAATTGACATATAAGGAAAGACTGGTGTATCTAAACATGTTCTCATTAAAAAGGAGGAGGTTAAGGGGTGATATGATAGAGGTGTATAAAATGATAAAAGGGTTGGATAAGATAGATTTTGATTCTCTTTTCATTAAAGATCACAATAACCAGACTAGGGTCATAGTATGAAATTATTTAAGCCAAGATGTAGAACAAATTTAAGAAAACATAGTTTTACAAACAGAGTAATTAAGTTTTGGAACAGTCTGACAGAAGAAGTGGTCACTTCAGATACACTTGATTCTTTCAGAAGGAGGTTGGATAGTTTGATGTCTGCAAGGGACATCTGGTGATAGTGTTTAAGCCCATTTTTATTGCATGAATGGTACTAGTTTATGTCATATATATTATGTGCATTTAGGTGATAGATCCCACAGCTCAACACAAGTGTGGGATATAGGGAGGCAGCATCTTGGGTTAGGGGATACTTTCTGTCCTTACACATCCCATTTAAAGAGATTCCTCTGCCGAGTGGTGCCCCCCATAGTACTGTGAGGTATTGAAAAACTCATGATCTTCACTTGCCCCACAAACACCTTTAAATGGGAGACCCAAAATGGGTGCACACACATTTCTACATTACTGTACAGTCTTTACAGCCACACCTACACTTTTCCTCCCAAGTATATATATATTGTAATCAGGAATGGGGAGTCGGCCAAAAACTCCCGACTCTTGAGTCGGTATTTTTAAAAACTGACTCCGACTCCCGGCTCTTTCAAATATATAAGTATAAATAAATGTAATAAAGTAGGTATGATAATAATACAGTTTAGTAATTTAATACAATTTTAATGTTGTATTACACAAAAATAAAAATTAACAGAAAAAGAAATTGATCTTGTATAAAATATTTATAACCTCATTAGGTTAACAATTTTAAAATTTTAATGTTGCGTACGGTACCGTAGCTAAATAAAAAAAAGTTGGTAAAGAATATTTTGTTTCCATTATATATTATGATATGCTAATATTGAAGCTAAATATTAAAAAAAGGCTAAAAAAACATACTTAATAATTTAACTCTCTAAGGAGAATTTGTTCTTAAGAAAAGTATAGCATCAATTATGTCCTCCTTCAACTTAGCCCGTAGGTATCACATCAAGTTTTAATGAACGATCAAATTTCTCTATTTTTGTTAAAGCTGCATTAAAGTATTCTCTGAATTTGGTCAATGGGGTTATTTTTATTGGTTTATCATCTTGACTCAAACGGCATCGCTTAACTTTTTTTGATTTTTCTTCATTATCAAGATATTTTTCAAAATCCATTTCTTCTTCAGAGTTTGAGCAGGAGCTTTGCATAATGGCAGGACTAGAGCAGCTTTCAAATTCTGAATTACTTGCGGCATCTGTTTCATTTAACATTTTCATTCGCACAGCTACATCACACAGAGCTGACTTTCCTCTAGCAATCTGTTCTTCAGTTAAAAGTACCCTGTGCATAGGATCTACATAAACTGCAGCCAATAGCACGTCATTATTCAGTAAATTTTCTTCTCTACGCTGCATAGACATTCTTATACCATCTGCAACAATGCTGCCAATTTGAGATAGTTTATAATTAATATTTTTCCATTCCTTGTAAAATGTGCCAGGTGTCAATTCAGCTGCTTGAAACTTCTTTGTAACCACATATGGGTACTTAAGTAATGCCTCAAGTTGACTTGCCTGCTGCCACTGGATATCAGTCATTGTTACATCTGGGTTTGCCATATCGATAAGGTATGGCTTCAATTCAAGAAGGCGCTTAATCATTTCATAGGTACTCCCCCACCGTGTAGCTTGATCTATAACTGCACCTTTTCCGGATCGACGTTTTAATATTGCATCAAGTTTAGGTGTTCTTGCAGCCACTACTATGTTGCGTACCTACCTACTACATTAGCAGCATTCCTTTCTTTTAACCCATCATGAATTGCCAGTTGCAATGTGTGGACTGCACATCGCATATGGGGGATATTTTGAATCCAGCAAAATCATTGTCTACAGTGTCAACACTGTCAAGTTTGTCAGCAGTTCATCCGTATCTTTTCACTACTGTCTTCAAAAAGGTCTCCTTTTACTTCACCATCATTAAGTTTCTGTACTGTACTTGTCATATTTGAAGCATTATCAGTAACAATTGATAATATTGCTCTTTAGTGATTTCATATTCTGTCAAGATGGTTTCAATTAGCTTGGTCAGGTATTCGCTTGAATGTTTGAGTTTCAGTGTCCTTCACTGCCAGAGTACGTATAACTAGTTTTCCTTCAATCAAATCTGAACATTTATTGCCATATAATTAATTCTTTGTCTCGTGCAGGCATCCATCTTAAGAAAGAAGAATTTTCCTTGCAGCATTGTTTTCAATAAAGTTTTCTGGCTTCTCCATTTAATCCACGGAAAGCTGGGGAGGAAAATAATGTAAGTGGAACCCCATTCTTTACAACTAAATCTATAAGGTATTTTTAAAAATTTTCCTTTGTCATTGATATTGTAATTCTCTCACTGTGGAAAAATTTTGTAACAGAGACTTGTTTGCTTTTTGAAATAGAGGTACTGGTCTGACTAGAAGTAGGTTTCTGGATTTCCTTATCAAGCTGATCTACAACCTTATAAATATTGGGATGTTTGTTTCGTAGATGGCGTTTCAAGTTTGAGGCTCTAGTTGGAGCATTAGCATGTTTCCCAGTGTAAGCACTAATTTTTGCATTACACTCTTTACCATCCTTTTCTACTTGACAAATAAAAATACTTTCATCCTCATTTAGCTTAAAATATTGAAAGACTGCTGATTTTCTACTAGGCCCACGACTCATTACTAATAGGGGCTAATTAAATTAATAATTAATATATTGCTAATTTTTATATGGTACCTAGTATCCTGAAATAGAAAATAGAAATATGAAATTCATTTGCTAAGATTTACCAGAACAATAAATCAAATGTGGAAATGTGAATCTAGAATTAGTTCAGGAAGATATTTATTTAGGGCAGAGTAGTATTCTGGTAAATTGTTGGCATATAGAAATTGAATCAGAGTCGGGAGTCGGTCATTTTTACCAACTCCCGACTCTTCAAAAAAGCTCTGACTCCGACTCCCCATCCCTGATTGTAATGTATATGGTTGTAAATTGTGACTTGGTCTGCAATTGATATGGACCGTGACTTATTTTTGGTTGGCAAGGTACTGGTATTGATGGGTACCGTAATGAAATTGACTGGATTCTTTGGATCTGATATATTTGCATGTCAGTTATAAATAGATATAGAGTGTAATAAATTTGTGGATAGTAAGTAGCCTGTTATGACTTTGATCCTCTGGATCCAGAGATTCTATCTTTAGTTTTAAATTGATAATTAATTAGTTTTGTAAAAATTGGTTGTTGCCAATGTACAGGCAGTTTTTACATAGTGGAGCCACCTCGATGTGCCCACTATAAAAATTTCTTATGTTCTTAATGCTCCTCTTTTATTTAGTTTTTTTAACTCTCCATTTCTTTTATTATACAAAAAATAAAAAATACAGACACAGAAAAACATTCAAAATAAAAGCAAAAAATAGGAATCTTGTTTTTTTCATAAACAACTAAAAACTTAAATCTCTACTCTCAAACACTTATTGACATTGTTGTCATATGCTGGTTTACCTGACTTGGACTGAAAATACTAAACTAGTACAAGCCAGGCTGTAGGCCTGCACAAGCCATCAAACTGATCCCACACACTGTCACATGCTCAAACTGGCCTGTGTTAACGTGTTTCTACAGGCAAACTGACAGGAACTGAACATGTGTCACAGTGTGTGAGGTCCTTTACTCTCAAGCCAACTTGAACCTCAAGATGCTGCCAGATGTGAGATAGTGAGAAATGGTGAGACTATGTATCTGAGAATGGTTGTTACTGCCATCAATAAAATATAATATAATTTCTGAATTTCTGGTGAACATTTCCAATGTTGCATTAACTTTGAAAGCAGTACTGTCAAAATTAAAACATAATATGAGCCTGCATTGTGTAGTACTTGCCAGATAACCACCTTCTGATATAACTGACCCATTTCTTTCCATACTGTACATTTGATAATGAACATTGTTCTGTTCGACTTTATAAAACACTTTTATAATGAAATATTTTATTTGTGTTTAGTGTTTCTGTATCATGGACATTACTGACACAAATTACATCACAAACTGGTATATGGTGTCTCATTTTTTCTTTCAAATTCATGTCCAGGCAAGTCCAGGATGTGTTTTCATGCTACTTAAACACAAACATTTACAACCAACACATATTTATGATTGGTAAGAATTAAAAAGTGTAATTTATAATATTATTATAAAGAAGAAATTTTTAAAGAATAAAAAAGTGTAACTTATAATAAATACAAATTAAAATGATATTTGGATACTAAGGACTCAATAGGCTGTTAGTGTGAGGTTAGATAGGGGTTGAGAGGTCAGGTACCCTTGGATGGTACACTAACTTTATTCACACCATCAATCACACTAGCATCCATGATGACTACGAGGAAAAAGAGAAATACAAATACAGAGTGATTTCATATAATTTACAACCAGGGTGTACAGAATGGAAGGTTACAACCAAGCAAAGGTGATAATATACTAGATTCATTAAGGGTGGGTATCACTAAAACCATTCACTCCCCATTAGGGTGACACTTATTTTCGAAAGTTTGAATTTTTATCGGGACGGGCGCGTTTCTGGTTCCATTTTGTCAAAAAATATCGTGTGTAAAATATTTTTGAAATAAAACAATATTTAGAACTGCCTCAATACGGTCAAAGTTTGTATATTTTCTCGAAAAGTAGAAATTTTAGATCATGATGTTCTATGCCTCTAGCAAATAAAATTCATCACTTTGTTTGTTGAAGCTACTAATCTTGACCTAAAACATATAACTGGACTTCATACTTTCAACTCTAGGTCCCCCTCAACTCGAGTATTAGCCCCTCAAGGGGGGGGGGGTATCATGGGCGCCCATCTCCCTCTCATTGTTGCCTACTTTGCAGAGGTCACGGTGGACTTGCGGGCGGTTGGGAAGTCACAGCGGTGCTTCTCGACCACTTGTAAGAGGAACTGCCTTTGGTCTTCACTCTTGGTAAGGGCCAGGTTGAAAGACTGCATCAACGCCACCCCGCGCTCCGCGAAGTCATTGACAACTTGAAGGGCCTGGACTCGGCGGGATGCGGCGATGAAGGCTGGGTCCGTCCGCCACTCCTCCGGATCCTTGAGCAGGAAGGCGGTGCTGATGTCCAGAACCTTGAAGAACTCCTTTGATGTAGTCGTTGTGAACTTGGCCAATGTATTGTTGGCGATTGAGGCGGTGGACAGGTCCACATTGATACGCCGCGGGGGATCCTCCGATCCTTCCTCTTCTTCCATCGCTTTAATCATCTCCCGCTTTGTCGCCAAGTCGATACCCTCGTCAAAGATGGCCAGGGTGATGAGGCGCTCGCTCAAGTACCATAGGTGCCTGGCGAAGACTGTCGCCGTCGCCTTGGCCACCGCTGAGTCCGGATAATAGACGAGGGCCTTGAGCAGCGCGAGGTCCGCGGCTGGGGCCGTTGCCGGGAGCGGCGCTTTGTACCAGGCCGTCACGTAGATGGACACGGCGAAGATGGTGAATCGCCGGATTCCAGCCGCTTCGCCTGACGACATCTGAAACTGTTCCCGGAACAGGAACAGTTTGATGGCATAGATGACTTTTGCCATCCAGCGGCGCGATGGAAGGCGCCGGGACGAGCGAACCGGGCACCCCGCTTGTTCGGACCGCCCAGCACAATTACAGAGAGCTCCAGAAGTTCCCTGTAGTCATCACGTGGATGTTGACCATCGAGGAGGCGGCTGAATTCGATCAGCAGGTCGTCGCGGGCGTCCTTCAGGTGCTGCGGCATGGTTCCATCCTCGAAGGGCTTCGCTTTGGTTTGATCGATGAAGTCCCACTGGGCGGCGAATCGTTTGAACAGGAGGATGTCAGGACCAGTAGAGGGACCGAGGCACGCCGTGAATGCCTTCTCGCACACCAGTTCGTGGATGTGGTGGCGGCAAGCCAAATGAAGCACTGTCTTCTCGAGTTTCTGCTCAATGATATAGCAAGCTCCTCCTGAGAGTCCTGTGTTTGAGGCGGTGGTGTCAAAAGAGAGGGCACAGATCCGTCCCTTGATGTCCCAATCCTCGAGGGCAGAGAGGACGGCTTCCGCCATGGCGCGGCCGGTGCCGTCGGGGAGGCTGGGCACAGCCAGAAGCTTGTCGACGTTCTCCCCAGACACCAGAACTGGAAGGCGATCTTCAGCAGGGCCTCCGTCAGCCGCTGGTACGATTTTCCCGTCCCAGTGAACGGTCAGCGGCACAGTAGGATGGAAGGCTGCCTTCATTTCCGCTGCTGCCATAGCACGGAACTTTGCTCGGTCGCGGCGGGAGGATTCGCGGTTCAAGACCAGCTCCTCAGGGTCGTGGCCCAAGCTCCTCGCAGCCGCCGACAGCAAAAAAACACCTTCTCGGTCGGTAAGTTTCGTCCGATCCATCGCTGCGGAGAGATCAGGGGTGATCATCTTTTTCGACGCGCGGAATCGCTTGGGTGGTAAAGGGGTCGTAGATGCTTCTGCATTCGACGTGGACGGGCCCGGGAGAGAGAGCTCTTCCTCTTCTTCTCGGCGACGACGCCGTGTCGGTGACCGAGTCGGGCTGCTTGCACCTGAGCTGGAGCTCGATGCCAGTTCGACGAGTTCTTCTCGGCTCTCTCTGTTCGCCCTTTCATCATCTTGCCGGTGGCTCCTTTCCGCTTCCTGTCTCCTCGCACGCTCCTCCTCAGTGTGCAGCGTCATGTCACGTGTGGAGGAGATGCGGCCGCGCCGCACCTCGGCCCTTTGTCCCATCAGGAACTCCCTGTCCTCTTCGATTGTGATCATCGACATCGCCTGTTCGTGTGCGATGTCGAAGAGGCGGTCAAGGGATGAGAGGAACTCGGCCTCGTTCCTGATTTGGGTCACAGTGCGCCGTTTCGAGTTCTTGTTCAGAGCCCGCCACTTCTCGTACATTCGGAGAACCTTGTCCCTTGCGCGTTGGTCTTTCTGCGTAGGAATACGGGACCGCTCCCAGAATTCCTTGACTGCGGTCACTGTCTCAGCGGCTGCTTCCTTGATCGGCTTCTTGACATCAAGGTGAAGGTGGAAAAAGTACTGAAGCGCCTGCTTTCCCGTAGGCAGCATGCTTCCTGTGATGCTGTGGTCCACGGTCCCCAGGAGATAGACTGCTGTTTTAGATCTTGTTGCCGAAGCCATCACGTCGTTTCAGAACTCACTGAAAAAGAGAATGAAACACTGTTAGTGTTGGCAAAACTCGTCCCAACCCATTTTCTACTTAGAATAACATGTTCTTTCGCCTGTATCAATATTTGGATAAACTCGTGTTACACCCTGTATAATACCTCATTTTAGTCTTCTGTACACCAGTGCGGAAGACTAAACCAACGACTCTGACCGTCCGTCTGTCTGTCTGTTATCATTTTTCAACTCAGAAACTACAGCAGCTATCGAAACGAAAACTGACATGATAACAGAACGCCATGAGTACTTTTCGACAAAAAGTATAAACTTTGACCTCGTTGAGGCAGTTCTAATTATTATTTTATTTCAAAAATATTTTACACACAATGTTTTTAGACGGAATGACACCAGAAATGCGCCCGTCCTGATAGAAATTCCCAAAAAATGAAAAACACCCCAAATAAGTGGCACCCTACTCCCCATATAGGAGATGGCAGGTGGGCAGCACAGCTAAGCTGATGATAACATTGTGGTAATGTCTTTACTTTATGGTACTGATTAATCAAATTTATAGTGCCCATTAATTGGATTTAAAATTCTTAATAATCAGCCAATTACTGACAGTTGATTAATCGGTAATTAATCAGCCAAATTACAAATCAGTACAACTCTATATATGACAGCATAGTTTTCATTGCCTTCAAGTGCATCTAGGATATTGTTATAGTGCTCTATAAGTTGTGATGGGCATGATCTTCCTGATTGGAATCCATGTTGATTTTTGTCTTTCCAGTGTCTCCAAGAAGTCATAGATTTTCTCTCTGACTATTCTTTCAAATAGCTTGGTGAGGTGGCACATCAATGACACTGGTCTATAGTTCTTTGCTTGAGATCTATCACCTCCTTTATATATAGGGACAATGTTTGCTCTTTTCAAGATGCTCAGTATTTCCCCAGTATCTAGGGATCTTCTCCATATCCAGTATAAGGGTGTAGCCATTTAATTTTTACAGTTTTTAATCAATAGTGCATTCCATTTGTCTGGACCTGCAGCTGAATGTCATTTCATTTGGCCTATAGCTCTCACTACATCTTCTGGGATAGAATCAAAGTCTGTTATACATTCTCCTTGCAATTTCTCTTCAAAGAATGCTTCTATGTCAGGTATCAATGTTTCGGGTATTTCTTTTAGATTGTCTGTTAGTTCTTTATTTCCTTTCCTGAAGGGCCTGATAGTAGTGCACATTTTTGTTTTCCTTTTCACATAGCTATAAAAGTATTTTGGATTTTCCTTTATTGCTTCTATCACCTTTTCCTCTTCCCTCTCTGTATGGTCCTTAATCATTGTTTGTATTTCCCTATCAATACTCTTCAGTTTTTCTTGTATTACTTTCCTGGCATTGTTGTCTCCACAATTAGCTAACTTCACCGCTACTCTTTCTTTTGAGGAATATTCTTCTCTTTTGCCTTTCTAGCCACTTCCTCTTTCCTCTTGGCTGTGCTTTCGGAGCATATTTTTCTAAAATTATCAGCATCTTTTCTTCTAAGGTTGTAAGCATTTCCTCAGTTGTTTTATTCTCTAAAACTGTTCTCCACTCTATTTGGGCCATGTGTGATCTGATTTCTTCCCAATTTATGGTCTTTGAGTTTAAGTTAAAAGCCCCAAATTTGCTTCTTCCTTCTGTATGTGTAATGTCTTTTAATGTTATTGCCATATGTATTGATAACTCAATTATATTGTGGTCTGAGATAATAGTTGGGTTATTTTTATATCAGCAATCAAGTTCATGTTATTCATGAATACCAGATCTAGGCAATTATTTTTTCTGGTATTTTCTGTTATCTCCTGTCAGCATAAACTTGTTTGTGAGAGCCATCAGCATTTTTGCTTGCTCCTGGTCCTCTCTTGTGCCCCCCTTATTCTGCTGTATAAATATATTTCTATCCACCTTTTTGTATTTTATAAATGGAAAATTAAAATTGCCACAGAGTATTATATTAGGGTAGGTATAGAGAGTTTACAGACTTTATTAGTATTCTCATATCATCAACAGCATCCAAAAAATTTTTAGTTGGAGAGTTTGGAGGTCTATAGATGACTATCAGTACCATGTTTAGTTTCTCTATTTTCACTGCAAGGGTTTCTATGAAGGTGTTGGATTTACTTATTACTGTCTCTCTCATATGCCTCTCATATATATAAATAGCACAGCCACCTTTACATCTTGCTGTTCTATCCACTCTTACTAAGAATTGCATATCAATGGATTCAACTTACAAAGAGTGTCTTAGTAAGTTGAATCCATTGATATGCAATTCCTTCTTATCAATACAGTGTCCATAGTTATCACAGTTTCCTTGGCAATCTTTAAGATGTGTTTCTGTGAGGCATGCAATGTCCACCCTAGTTTCATCTTTAAATCTTTTCAGGTACGAAACTTTGTTTAGTGAGTTGTTAAGTTTTATTCCTTGAATATTTGCCAGGACAATGTTTATGTGCATTTTAAGTTCATTGTCCTTTGGTATCACATGTTTTGTAGCCTTGTGGTCCTCTGAGATGGATCTGTTCCCACCTACCTGTTCTGGTAGCTTCTTGCCATGAAGCAGTCTGGCTTGAGGGTTCCCAGCTGTGTCAACTGCATGTGCTGTGTAAGACTTAGTAGCTATATAAGACTTAGCAGCTGTATTGTGTCCCAGATGTTGAAAAAATTTTGTTTGCTATTTGTGTACATATTTCTTTTTCTCACATTCCTCCTGTTGTCATTTGAAACTTGTCCTTTGAACTTGTTGGGAGATGATGGTAACCTTTTCAAAGACAAGATCTGGCACACCTAAAGTGACTACTGATTCTGAGGACCATTACATCAAGGTTACATCACTGCATGACAAAAAAGCCACAGCTACACAGATTCAGGCACAGTTGAATGAACAATGGGACTTTCTAATAAGTACAAGTACTATAAAAAGAAGACTCATAAAAGCTGGTCCTGTGTCCAAACCACTACAGAGGAAACAAAATAAGGCTAAAAGATGAGAATAAAAACCCACTCTAATAGACAGAGTTTATTTCCACGACAGTTTCGACGCCCACTGGCATCCTCCTCGGGTGGATACAGAAACACAATAAATCCCTTACGGAGTCGTGGGAACGTGTTCGAACCTAAGTGTGAATTTCTTAAATGTCTCTGGATTGGAATGTTTCCTTACTCGCTTTTAGTAAATGTAATAATGGAAGTAATTAATGTGGAAATAAATATATGCAGTAATTATGTCAAAACATTAGGATCTGTATGTATAGAACAAGAAGATATTTTTAATTTGTGGAAATGTAGTTATAAGCTGACCCTGTAATAAAATGCCCTTCTGGTTTCGGGAGAACGATATCTAACCTAGGTGCGAATTTCTCAATGGTCTCTGGATTATTTCCTAATCGCCTGTTTTCATTCGTTTTTCGGTTTATAATTTCTGTATAATAAACAACAATGTAATAACCAATGTAATAATAAATTTATAATTTCTGTAATTAATAATTATGCAATATTAAATGTAATAAATTTAATTATAAATGTAATAATTATGTAAAAATAATAGAATCTGTATGTTTAGAACAGGAAGATAGTTTAAAAAAAAAAAAAAAAAATTTGTGCGAATGTACTTAATGAAAATGCCCCTCCTGTCTCGAGAGAATGGAATCCAACCTAGGTGCGAATTTCTTAACGGTCGATCCCTGAACTGTTTTTCCCTCTTGTCTTGTTTCATTTGTGTTTCTGTATCCACCCGAGGAGGATGCCAGTGGGCGTTGAAACTGTCGTGGAAATAAACTCTGTCTATTAGAGTGGGTTTTTATTCTCATATTTTGACCTTCACGTAAAAAAGTGAAGTTTTTTGCATTTATTAAGGCTAAAAGATTGGAGTGGGCAAGAGAATATCGACATTTTACTGTAGATGACTGGAAAAAAGTTCTTTTTACTGATGAATCAAAAGTGTAACTTTTTGGGTCTCATAGAGGAGTTTATGTTAGATGTAGAACCAATGAAAAACTAATAGATCCCTGCATAAAACATTCAGTAAAACATGGTGGAGGCAACATTCAAGTTTGGGGTTGTTTCAGTTATTCTGGAGTTGGAGATCTTCACAGAATCACTTACACTCTCACAAAAGAGAAGTACCACTCCATACCAGTGAGCAGGCATGGGGACAGGGCCGAGGCCAAGGACATACATTTTTCAAAGGCTAAGGCCTTTTTAGGGGAGGCCTCACGAGGCCTTAAGATTGTTAGGCTGAAGATATTTGCACCCAGAGTTGTGATATTTGGATGCAAATAATGAATGAGGTATTTGCATCTCTGGGTGCAGATACTCACTTTAAAATCTTTTATAAATAAGCTCCTCTATGCTTTGGGAAGGCACAACAATCTAGCCTAGCCTAGGCCTAAAGCTCTTCCAAAGGTAACCTACCATAGCCTCACACTAGCCTGTATCTCTTCCTTTTTTGAAATCCATAAGGAAAAGCAAGATTCTACTCAAAATTAATGAACAAAGACATAGCTCACTTCACTTGCCAAATAAAAGAGAATTATTAAGTATTAAGCATGTTCACCTGTCACACGTGGCCACACCACAACAACGATACACTGTGTGTTTACATTTGCCAGGTCACACAGTCAGATACAGTTGCCAGAACAAGATTTCCTGGGCACCATACATTAGCCCAATAACTTTTTATTTCTCATTTCATGCAGTTCTTATTTCTCATTTTAATGTACCCGCAATATTTCAAGTATTTATGATAATATGGAAAGTTATGATGTGAAGATGATCTAGCAGAATATTTCATGATTGTACTAACTCACTGAGTATTGATTGTATAATTTCTGAATGGCTACAATTATTAGTGACTCTAGCGAGCATTGCAAACAGAGCTTCATTTGGAGATGCCTTATTTTTTTTTAAGTTTTGCATTTTTATGTATCTTGACAATAAGAAATTGTAGTCTTAAAGTCTACCAAAGATCATTAATGTAATTGTAGCTTGTACTGTATGTGAAAGATGTTTCTGATGTACGGTAGGCCTATAGGTATGAAGTTTATATCATGCCATTACTATATAATTATATACGATAATATAATAACTATAACATTAAGAATATATTTGCACCTGATATTTCAGCATGTTATATATGTAATTTGATTCAAGAGTATATTTGCACCTAATATTATCCATTATATTAATTATCAGACATTTTTAAAGTTATATGTATAATACTTTAGCTATATTATTAAAGTAAATGAAAAAGGCCAAAAAAATTATTTGCAAACAATATAACAATTTACATCTCAGTTATAATGCCAATATTAGCAAAATTATTGTTTGCATCCAATATTATGCAGGGTGTACACAAATTATCTTTACAACTTCTCTCTCAAATAAAAATATTAGGAAATGAGGTACACATACCACTTTAGGGCCATCTGTGAGAGAAAGTAATAAAGTTTCACATAACCTCAAACACATTCAACATGGGCACCATTTGTCGCATGTAAGAAGTCCAAATGGTATTCAATCTCCATCCATGTATGCTGCAAAATTTCAACATCAACTCTTGCAATAGCAGCAGCATTTCTGGTCTTTAAATCATCAGTGTTGGCCACTGAAGTTGTGTACATGCAGTCTTTTACATAACCCCCATAGAAAAAAGTCACAGGGGTGTTATGTCTGGTGATCTGGTCAGCCAAGAGATAGCCCCCCCCCCCCCCCCCCCCGCCAATCCACTGATTTGGGAAATGCATGTTAATGGAACTTTGTACCAATTTTGTAATTTGTGTACAATAGTGTGGACCAAAAAAATGAAGGTTTAAAAATCTTTGTTCCACATGAGTAATGTTATTCCTTTTGCTACCTTAATCAAATTAAAAAATTTGAAACCTCTACGTCAAGTTTTAGGGGTCCCGAGAAAATTGCACTTTTCCTTTTAATGCTGAAAAAATTAGTTTTTCCTCATTTTCATAAGTTCTGCTTTATTTTTTGTTGGAAATTCTTTACGATTCTTGAAAACTGTTTTGAGCAGGTATTGTTTGTCCTCTTCTTTAGTTGTCACTGCTTGATTAAATTTTTCAATCAATGTAACACCCCGCTCAGCTGTGTCATTTGTCACACTAAGGGCATGAACTCTAGCACAGCCTCTTTGGTACTCAGGATCTATTCCCCATGTTGATGCAGAATTTTCAGTGAAGAGAGAATTGAGATGTAGAGCATCAAAAAGAGATTTAGTCCTTGAAGTAACAAAATCAGAAATCCTTTTTTCTTTAAAAGAAGCTAGGGTTACCTTTGCTTCTAAACGTTTCAGTCCCTTATTTCTTGGAGGCATTTTGATATTATTTCGCATTTGCTCCTTTTCTTCAAGGGATATGCTTTTGTCAAAGAAGCTTAATCCAACAAGTGTTTCTGAGAGGTACCACAGATGTCGTTTAATGGCATTTTGGGCTTGCTTGATAACACTTGATATCAAAGAATTTTCCTCCATTATTGCAAGATCTTGCAAAAATTTAAGATCAACATTTGGGGCTTCCTCTGGTTGAGAAGCTTTTGCCCAAGATTTTGCGTATACCAATGCAACAAATAAACAAATTTCTGTTATTGCATCAAGTTCTTTTTTAGTCATCTTAAATTGATTTTGGAGAAGAAAAAGCTTAAATGCATAAATTCCTTTTGCCATCCATCTTGCATGATGGTACGCTCCAGATCTCTTCAAGGGAGTATTAGAAATGCTTTCTTCTCCAAAAAACAAGAGAACAAGTTGAAAAAATTCTTTATAATCAACTCTTGGCTGTTTAGAGTTGAGTGCCTCCTTCATGATTAAGACTTTGATTTTTTAAACTTGAACTCTCTCAATTATTCTGCAGCTTTGGGAATCAACAGCAGTTGTGATTTGAGAATGATCCATAAAATCCCATTGAGTTTTGAATCTTTTGAAGATTGGAATATCAGGTTCAGAGGAATGGCCCATAGAAGTCCAGAAGACTTGAGATAGGACAATCTCATAAATATGGTGTCTGCAGGCTAAATATAAAAGCTCTTTTCCAAGTTCTTGTTCAATTTTAGTGCAAGCTCTGGGTCATATCATGTTCTTGCAGGAGAGAAATGCAAACACGAGCCATCTCTGTACCCGTGCCAGCAGTGACTTTAGGAATTCCCAGCAATTTCTCTTCACCATTCCCACTGACTAACACTGCAATCCTTTCCGTTCTTCCTTCGCCTGCAAGAAAAAGTTAAAATATATAATTTATATATAATTTATATATATTTATTTTTAATATTTTATTTTAGATATATTATATTATATATATATTTAATATTTTATTTTATATTTAATATATTTATATATATTATAATTTATATATATATAATATATAATTTTAAATTAAACTTGTTATTTTAAATTAAACTTGACTTATTTTAAATTAAACTTGATTTATTTTAAATTAAACTTGACATTTTAAATTAAACTTGACTTATTTTAAATTAAACTTGATTTATTTTAATTTGAAGGTAAAATGGTGTAGATTGTGAAAACTAGCTTCAGACAGTGAAATGTAACCTAATTAAATAGAAATTTAGCTATCAAAATGTTTAATTAAAACCAACCAGATAATAACACATTGCCTAGGTGTGAAAACCAGACCCGCAACTAAGTTTTTCACCTGAGAGATAAAATATAAATATGCTAAATTAATCAGACAAAAAAACTAACCTGATATCTCTGGGAGCATTTTTCCATCCCAATGAAGAACTAAAGGCTCTCCAGGACAAAATGCTTGCTCTTGATATTCTGTTGCTATTTCTTTGTGTAACTTTTGACGAGTTCGAAGCATAGTAGATTTTGACACTGTAATGTTTTCCAAATTATGGCCCAAAGACTGAGCAACAACAGCATAAGACATAGCTGCATCTCGATTGGAAAGATTCATTCTATCATAGGCTGCTACAACATTTTTGTCAATAGGCTTTGACTTTTTAGGAGCCAACATTTTCTTTTTAAATTGCTCTTCAGAGGGACCTTGAAAATTCATTTCAAAGTTGTTGTCATTAGTTGATGGTGGTGGTGATGATGATGATGTGAAATCATCTCTATTGGCAGGCAAGAATGATCTTTTAGATCGCTTCTGCTCTTTGAGGGCTCTTTCACACTCTAATTCTTCACGATGAAGCCTTCTTTTCTCTCTTTTTGCAAGAATTTGGTCTACTGTACCCATGCTACTTTGTGTAGGATCTTCTTGCTGGCTTAAGTAGAAAAGCTTGTCTTCTTCATTTGACATCATCAAAAGGGCATTAGAGTGACCAATATCAAGAATTTCGGCCTTAATTTCATCTTTAAACATAGCTTCTTCAATACGACATTTTTCCTCGGGCCTTTTTCTGTTTTTCATCAATTTATCATAACAGCTTATTAAAGAGTCAATCTTTCGGATGGCACTGTCTCTACGCATTGTGGGAATCCTGGCTTTCTCCCAGTAGGTCATCACTTCATCTAAGCAAAGATTAATGGATCTTCTTCGTCCCAATTTTTCCTCTTTTTGATGGAAGAAATATTTTTGCAAAACTTGCAGTTTTGTAGGTAAGCGGCAACAAAGTATATCTTTATATAAATGGCCAATGAGCCAAACTTTAGTTTTAGAACGAGTAGCCATTTTTAGTTTAAAAAATTAAATTTCTGAAATAGTAAAATAAACCAGTTAAATTAGGAGACAAAAAGGATAACTAAAAGGTTCAAGCCAATTAGGCAAAGCCTTTAATTTAGAGTTGACCAATTAAGGATAATATATTTTATCCAAAATTTTTGTTTTCCTTATTAATAATTTTCTCTGAAATAATGATCTAAGATTGTTTTTGTACTCTATTAACACCAAAAATTTCTTAAATAAGAAGAAATTTTTTCATAAGTTGCAACTCAAGAGTTGAGTTGATCATTGATGTTCTAAGCACGCCTATTCATTGGAAATTTTTTATAAGTCATTAAATCTCGGGACCCCTAAATATTCTCATATTTGACCAAAATTTTGCTGACATGTCTATCTGGTCCAAAGGAACAAGGGCATTAATGTGGAACAAGTATTGCTTCAACTTTATAATTTACCCCCCATTTTGGTCCACACTAGACTGTACAACCTGTATAATAATCTGACATCTATCACGTGAAACTTTATTATTTTCTCTCACAGTTGGTGCAAAAATGGTATGTGTACCTCATTTCCCAATATTTTTATTTGAGAGAGAAGTTGTAAAGATAATTTGTGTACACTCTGTATATTCATTTCAAATCATATTATTTAGAAGTTTGTTATAATTTATGACAGGCAAAAAACAAAATTATCAATGCTAGTACAGGAATACCTCAAAATTCGTCATTTCGCAGATTTGTCATCAATCTTTTACTACCTATAGTTTCGCAATCCATTGTACATATTCGCAGATTTGTTGTTTTTTAAAAATTAAAAAAAAAAATGATCGAAATTGATGAAATTCAACTGTTTACCAATGCAACAACACAATATATTATTATATTTTGCCAAAAAATGAGTAGAATTTGATTAATTAGTCTGTTTAATAACATAATACAGTAAAATGTTTTCTCATTAAAACATGTTATAATCTACCTTGAATTTCGTCATTTTGGATTTTGTTGTGTTATTCCGGAATGAATTAATGACAAATTTCGAGGTATTCCTGTAGCTGGTTATCAGTATACCAGGTGGTATTCTTCCCTAGTTTGGCCTATTTTTTGTTATAGAAATAGATACAGTACAATAGTTTATACACACACACAACACAAACACATTATATGAGCTCAGTTCAACTGATGACTAATTGATAGATTGCTTTCCCACACTAGTTTTGCTAAATTAAGTCAGTTGGTCTACTGCTGACTGACTGAATAATATTATATACCACAACATATATAATATTTATGTACCTAACATCACAGTGACCTGTCACTAATCTGTTGGTCACCTGACTGAATAGTATTTATCAAAGACTGCTGCCTGACTAGTCACCTGTCTGAATAATATTTATCAAAGTATGCTGCCACATACAGTCACCTGTCAGGTCATGGTCCTCACCTGAAGAATCTCGACCCCAAGTGTGCCCACCTGAAGAATCTCCACCCCAATGCTACTGGGGGTTGAAAATTACAGAACAAATCAAGATTCCATAAGGCCTCACGAAAGTCATGAGGCCTTTCCACTTTTCAGCTGGCCTTGAGGCCAAGGCCACTTTTGAGGTCAAGGCTGAGGCCTGCAAAATATACCCAAGGCCAGCCTCGAGGCTGAGGCCAGGCCTCAGCCCCATGTCTGCTACTGAGACATGCAATACTATCCAGATTGAGGCTTTGTGGTCAAGGATTCATTTTCCAGCAGGATAATGACCCAAAGCACACTTCTAACCTTTGCATGAATTATCTCAACAAGAAAAAAGATGGTGTTCTACAAATTATGAAGTTTCCTCCACAAAGTCCTGATCTCAATCTAATAAAGCATCTTTGGGACCGTTTGAAGAGTCTGAAAGCTAAAAAGAATATAACTTCTCTTGATTCTCTCTCGGAGAATGTAGAAGAATGCTGGAATGGCATAGCACAAGATGTTATCCAGAAACTTGTTGAATCTCTGCCTCACAGAGTGGAAGCTGTCATTAAAGCAAAAAGTCATATCAATTATTAATAAGATTATGCCATTAAATTGTTAATTTCTTTACTAATTTTTAATAATTACATTTAGAAGCAAATAATGTAATAATAAAAATCAAATTTTGTTGTAATTATCATATATATTTGTACAATTTACAATAAATTGGGTGATTATAAGGTGGGCACAGACTTTTGAATGCCACTGTAATATATATATATATATATATATATATATATATATATATATATATATATATATATATAATAATATATATATATATATGCTGCAGCTATATATTTTTTCTTACCTGTTATTATTTCTATCATCATCATATCCTGATCTTCACATCATGATTAACACTTTAAATAGTCTCAATACTGTAACTGGAATTACTGAATCTGAAAATGTAGTCAACTCTGACTATATTTCAGTAGACAACTTTTTAAATGAGAAATACAACAATGGCAACCTGTCTTTGCTGAATGTAAACATTTGTAGTCTCCCAAATAACTTTAATAAATTGACAGCTAATCTAAAATTATTGGGTCATTCTCTGTCAGATCAACCAGTGCCTAACACCCTCATCTCTCAGATTTTGCTGAAATTTGGTTTACAGGGAGTTTGTGGGCCCTGAATCCATTTCTGAAATTATAAGGTCAATCCAACCAACGGTTCAAGAGATATGACCTCGGGAAATTTGAGGTCACTTGCGAGGTCACTAACATTTGGCGACCCATAACTTGGGTAATAATGGTCACAATTATATAAAAAAAAGTATATATATTTAGAATCAGAAAACGACAAGGAATCCAAATATGCAAGTTTTAGAACTCTAGGTTGAAAAATAAAAAAGTTACACTGTAACCAAAATTTGAGGTCACGATTTGACCTCTGGGGTATCAAATGAGAATTTTTTTTTTAAATGTAAAAAATGAAGGCATAGGCATTGGCTATTAGAATCAGCAAAAAAAAGTTTGTTTATGTTAGTATTTTTCATGTAACTAACATATAAGTGAACACCATATTCATAAGTTGTGCATCAATTCTACCTATTTTTTCACACTTAAGCTCATAATTTGACATATAGAAATTAAAATTACATTTTGCAGACACAGACAGAATGAGTCCCACCACTACCGGCAAGCACAATATGATGGCCGTAATTTTGCAAATGTGGAAAATCCTATTTTGGGATTCTTTTCATCATTTTTATATAGTTCAAACATCTCTCTTAAATTCCCGAGGACCAATCGTTTTTGCACCTTCATTGCACCTTCAGCACTGATAACTTTCACGCAATCCTTTTGGCCAGGACACATAGGACTAACCTCTTCTGACTCATAGAATCTTCTAACTATATCTTTGTGTTCTTCAGATATCACTTTTCCTTTGCTCATTAGTGGAATCTTCGGAAGGATTCCATGTTCTGATTTAAGTGAACGGCTTCTTTTCACCATGTATGTTGTAGTTTGAAAGAAACTAGCTGTTTTTTCAATTGTGTATGGTGAGAGTGTCAATATTTGTAGTTTGTGATGGTGACATTTGCTCTCCAGGAATGACTGTTTCAATTCATTCATTAATTTGTCTAGATGTTTTTCAGATTTAGTTTCAGGTTTTGAAGTATCACTTACCTCCTCGGTAATTTGAACACCATAACTGAGTTCTAGCCTCTCCTTCAGGTGTTTCTGAGCAGATGATAGCTTACCATGAGCCTTGCGCTTTTTCTGGCTTAATGACAGCCCTTCTGAAAAGAACAGAAAAAAGGTTTCACACACCTGAATATTAGTAATTAAATATTAATTATAGTACCTTAAATGCTATATAATTGGCTATATAGTAGATCAAACAGACCTTGTAGTAAAGTATAAGTTATTATATTAATTTATTACTTACTTTTTTTAACTGGTGTTTGGTCCAGAAATGCTAGAACTGGTTCAACTGAAGTTGAAGGATTTTCCTTTATCAAGCAATCACTGTCATTGTCCAGATCTTGAATTGAAGAGATGTTACTCAAGCCACTGATAGTAGATGATTCATTTGAATCCTGCTCAGACTCGTTGTTTTCAGTGGTACTAAGTATAGTGGGGTTTTTCATTATCAGTGTCCAGCAGTTCACACACAACAATGAGTCTTTTTTCACTCTTCTAGCACATTTTTCAACAAGTACATCAGTCACTTTTCTAAGATTGATTGTTATGCGTTTCTTGTGTTTTTGAATAGGGTCCTGGCAGTATTTCAAGTGCCGAACCATTATATTTTGATCTGTAAAGATATAGGATTTACAATTAGGTAATATATATTTTTTAGAAAATATATAGCTATACACACTTAATATTTTAGGCCTTGATAGTCTCTGAGGCTCATTAAGACACCATACCCACCAGTCACCCACAGTGCTGGCTGGAACTGTACTAACCTGTAGACAAGGAATTTTGCAACTATCTGTGTTGATTCTGCACTTAGACAAGTAGCAACATGTTTCAACAGGTTTGTTTAGGCTACATGTGAGCTTAGTCTTCCCCTTTCACTATTATAACTATTATTGCCAGTGTAGATTAGCAGTGAAATACAATTTTTATTAAATTCTTGGAGCTTGAGGTCAAATTGATAGCTAAGATATAAAAATTCCTTGAAATGACAAGCAATTTATAAATATGGTGTTCACTTATAAGTTAGTTACATGAAAAGTACCAACATAAACAAACTTTTTATGATTGTTTCTATTAGTCAAGAACTCTGACTTTGTTTTTTATATCTATAAAAAATGTAATTTTAATTTCTATAGGTCAAATTATGAGCTTAAGTGTGAAAAAATAGGTAGAATTGATGCACAACTTATGAATATGGTGTTCAGTTATATGTTAGTTACATGAAAAATACTAACATAAACAAACTTTTTTTTGCTGATTCTAATAGCCAATGCCTATGCCTTCATTTTTTACATTTAAAAAAAAAATTCTCATTTGATACCCCAGAGGTCAAATCGTGACCTCAAATTTTGGTTACAGTGTAACTTTTTTATTTTTCAACCTAGAGTTATAAACTTGCATATTTGGATTCCTTGTCATTTTCTGATTCTAAATATATATACTTTTATATAATTATGACAATTATTACCCAAGTTATGGCTCGCCAAATGTTAGTAACCTCGCGAGTGACCTCAAATTGCCCGAGGTCATATCTCTTGAACCGTTGGTCGGATTGACCTTATAATTTCAGAAATGGATTCAGGGCTCACAAACTCCCTATAAACCAAATTTCAGCAAAATATGAGAGATGAGGGTGTTAATTTCAATTTTTTTTGGTTGATCTGACAGAGAATGACCCTATTACAACATAAACTCGCATGCATTATCTATACTATAAAAAGGGAGTCCTTTCTCTCTGTCCATCCATCTATATTTTGGATTGGTTGAAAGATAAAATGGGCAGAGCTCTATTGTGTGCTTTTCACTCTATGCCTTTGCGATTCAGCAAACAAAATTATTTTTTTTTAATTAGACAAAAAATTTAATTTTTAAAAATTATACTGTATATATGCTGTGTCTGTCAGTCTGTCCTACCGTAAAACATGGAAATGACTCCTTGAGAGAAAAAATTATTGAGAAAAAGTCACTTAAAATTAATTGAAACCTCTGTGAAAATTATTGAATGCCCATTTAGGTTAATTGAATGCCTGGTTAGGTCAACTGTATGCCCTTGATTGGTGAGGTTGTCATGATATTTTCATTAAAACTAATGAAAATATCACGACTTAACTAACCAATCATCAAGGGCATACAGTTGACCTAACTGGGCATTCAGTTAACCTAACTCAGCATTCAGTTGACCTAACCAACCAGTTGGTTAATTTTAATGTTAAAAACTATATATTTTTTAAAAGCAACAGGAAAGGAAAGAACATGAACAACAGACAGAAGCAAATTTGAAGTTTTTAATTTTCACTCCAAAGCTATAAATTGGGAAGTTGTTACATCCAGCATGGAAGTAATAGATTGGAAAACCATCTTCGAGGCCAAGACAACAGAAGACATGCTAGTGACCTTAGAGGAGAAGATGCTGGAAATTGTGGAAAAACATGTCCCAAAAATATAACAAAAAGGAAAGAGAAGCTGGTTTGAGAGACAAAAGGGGTCATTGTTCCAAAAGAGAAAAAAAGTAACTGCAAAATTAAGTAACTGTAAAGATGACAACATCAGAAAAATATTAAATGATAAACTTCAGAGTATTCATTGCATTATACAGGAACTAACTGAGAAGCATACAGAAAAAGATGATGATGATGCTATAGAAGCGATAAAGGTTAACTCAAAGTACTTCTATAATTTTGCAAAAAGGAAGTCAAAAAACCATGCAACTATCAGACCTTTGAAAAATGAAGACAGTGCTTTTATCTGATGATCTAACAGAAGTATCTGAAATATTGAGAGCTCAGTATGAATCATCTTTCAGTATCCCAAAAACTGACAAACTGATATGTGATAGAAACGCATTCTTTGAAGAAGAACTACAAGGGGAAAGTATAATAGACTTCGACTTTATGACAGATGATATTACACAAGCTATAGGGAAACTAAAAGCACACTCAGTGGCAGGATCAGACAAATGGAATGCCACTCTGTTCAAAAACTGCAGGAATGCAATCACTGAGCCCCTATGTTGGATATGGAGATGATCACTAGACACAGGAGAAATACTGGGCATCCTGAAGAGCGCGAACATAGTTCCAATATATAAAGGAGGAGATCAATTCAAGGCCAAAAACTATAGGCCAGTGTCGCTTACATCTCATCTCACTAAAATATTTGAAAGCATAGTTAGACAAAAAATCTATGACTTTTTGGAAACACAGAAAAAATTAAATGATAATCAACATGGGTTTTGGTCAGGCAGATCATGCCAATCACAACTAATGGAACACAACAACAACATTATTGATGCACTTGAAAGTAATGAAAACTATGATGTAATATACAGACTTTGCCAAAGCATTCAACAAGTGTGACCATGGAATCATAATACATAAACTGAAATATATGGGAACAACAGGAAAAGTAGGGAAATGGATATATAATTTCCTTACTGAGCAGCAGCAAGTCATTACAGTACAAGGAGTATCATCAGAATCAGAGGTCCTCAGCTCAGTACCACAAGGAACAGTATTAGCTCCACTACTCTTCATAATCATTAGGGTGGTCCTTGCTTAGGGGGTGAAATTTCAAGTTGAACATTTTTCAGCTCCCACCCGCGGAAATCGTTCGAATGGTCGAGAAAACTCTCTAGGTGATTTATTTTTTTAATCGGACAATGTTTACCCCTCCCTCATTGAGCATTACCATTAAGCTAATTTTTTTACTTTCAAGTAAATGTTACATAATTTGTAATGTTTGTTTTTTTCATTCTTTCCAGATTTTCAGTGGTTGGATAACTAATGTGTGTAAAACTGTAAATTCTAATGATTATAATTTAAACTGAATAACTCCTTTAACCATAAGTCAAGCTACCCATCAGTGGTTGGATAACTAATGTGTGTAAAACTGTAAATTCTAATGATTATAATTTAAACTGAATAACTCCTTTAACCATAAGTCAAGCTACCCGTCAGTGGTTGGATAACTAATGTGTGTAAAACTGTAAATTCTAATGATTATAATTTAAACTGAATAGTGAATAACTCCTTCAACCTTTAAGTAGATAACCTGGATCATGGCAGCGAAGCTGCGCTACCTGATTGCCCCGCAGGAATCGATCGCCGGGTCGCAACTTCCTTCGCAAAAAGAGGTCTTGGCCCTGACGGTCTACAGGATCGACGTCCAGAAGAAGTCACTTCGAGAGGCCGCCAACCAGGTCGTCGAGCTCGTCACCGAGGTGTGGTCCAAGGCGCGAATCCCCCTCTGCCGGAAGGACCACATCGTCACCAAGATTGAGAAGCTCCACAAGGAGTTCAACGATGTGAAGAGGAACAAGGGGCGAGCTGGCGCTCAAGCGAAGCGGAGGACGAGTTCAGCGAGCGGATGATGAACCTGTTCGACGTCGCTGCCGCTAACGCCATGGAGCTGCTCAAGAACGAGGAGGACAAGGCGTTCCTCCTCGCTCAGCGCGAACCCCGTCGGCGCGGCAATCTGGGGTCCGTTGACTCGACGCTAGCCGCTGTGATGCCCGCGCATCTCAACGCCAAGGGGAAGAAGACCGACGGAGGCAGCGAGCCGAGGAAGAAGCGACGACATCTACGGCCCGAGTGGAGCTCGAGTGGTCTTCGTCCTCTTCCAGTGGTGCCGCAAGCGCAGTGGAGAGCGACGACCATGGAGAAGAAGGGAGCCCTCGGGCTCCGAAGCGCTCCAGGCGGGGCACGACGAACATCGTTTCGGCGGCTGTGGCGTCGTCGCTGGATCGCACGAAGGTGACCGACCGAGGAGCTGTCTACGTCCTGACAGAGGTTGCCCGGTCGCTTGGGCACGACGTCGCAGAGCTCAATATCAACCGCAGCTCCATCCGCCGACACCGGCGCAGGCACCGCTCCAGGCTCAACATGGCGCTCAAGGAAGAGCTGAGGGCCGGCAAGCTCATGCAGGACTTGACGAGCAAGGAGCAAGTCGATCGGCTTCCCATCTTGGTCTCCGGTAACGGCGAGGTGCAGCTCCTGGGCGTCCCGAAGCTGCCGAGTGGAACGGGCTCTGAGATGGCCAAGGCCGTCCTCAACGCGTTGGAGGAGTGGGAGCTCACTGAGCAAGTGAGTGGCTTGTCATTCGATACCACCGCCTCGAACACCGGCCGGAACAACGGAGCGTGCGTCCTCATCGAGCAACACCTCGCGAAAGACTTGCTCTACTTCGCGTGCCGCCATCATGTGCTGGAGCTCCTCCTCGGTGCGGCGTTCACGGCTGTGATGGGCCCCACGTCCGGTCCTGACGTGACCCTCTTCAAGCGTTTTCAGGAGCGCTGGGATTTCCTGGACAGAAGCCAGTACAAGTCTGGCGCTGCGCACCCCGATGTCGCTCCTCTGCTCACCACTGTCGACACGGAGTGGTTTGAGAAGGCGATAGTCGAGCGCAAGGACCTGCGCGACGATTACCGTGAGCTGCTCGAGCTCACCCTCCTCTTCGTCGGTCACGTCCCCCCGCGAGGAGTGCGTTTCCGAGCTCCCGGGCCGATTCACCACGCCCGCTGGATGGCGAAGGCAATCTACGCCTTGAAGGTCTGGATGTTCCGACAGCAGTTCAAACTCACGGCGAGGGAGGAGAGTGGCCTCCGGAGCATCTGCATCTTCGTCTGTCGGGTCTACGCCAAGGCGTGGACGGAGGCTCCGATCGCCGCAACTGCCCCCCGAAATGACTTCGCCCTCCTCAAGGACCTGCTGGCCTACTCTGACATCAACCCTGCGGTTGCCAAGGCGGTGCTGACCAAGTTCTAGAACCACCTCTGGTACCTGTCGGAGGAGCTGGTGGCGCTGGCGCTGTTCGATCCGGGGATCGCCGTCGATCAGAAGAGGAAAATCATCGCCTCTCTCCACGACCGGGTCGGTGAGGAGTCCCCGGCGAAGCGGCCCACGCTGCCAAACCGAGTACTCGCCGGGCTTCAGTTGGAAGACCTGGCGTCGTCCAACACGAGGTTTCTTTGAGAAACTTCGACTGGAGGACGGCTTCCTCGAGGTCGACCCGGAGACCTGGCCGAAGCGGGAAGACTTCAAGACAGCGGCGGCACGTGTGGGAGGGCTCGCCGTAATCAACGACCATGCCGAGCGAGGAGTTGCCCTCGTCCAAGAGTACAACCGGACGCTGACCCACGACGAGGAGCAACTCCAGTTCCTCCTGCAAGTCGTCGCTTGCCACCGCTGCCAGTTTCCGGACTCTCGGAAGCGAACCCTACAGACCCAGGATCGCTAACCGGGCAACAACGGCAACAACTGCAACCGGGCAACAACTCCGGGGGTAAAAGTTCAAGGTCGATGAGGGAGGGGTAAACGTTGTCCGATTTAATAAAAAATTCAACTAGAGTTCTCAACCATTCGAATGATTTCCGGGGGTGGGAGCTGAAACTTCCCAACTTTGAATTTTAAGGACCACCCTAATAATCATGCTAACTGATATAGATGAGGACGTTACCAGTGACAGCACAGTAACATCCTTTGCCAATGACACAAAGATCAGTAGAAAAATAAGAAACCCAGAAGATATAGGATCTCTATAAACTGACATGAACAGAATCTACAAGTGGATGGAAGACAATATGAAGTTTAACACTGAGAAATTTCAGATGTTACAGTATGAAAAAAGAGAGGACCTAAAATCCATGGAATATTATACCCCAAATGGACAGGAAATTCAGAGAAATTCTAAAGCAGGGTAATTCCAGGACAGATCAACCAATGGACACCACCACCACCTCTTCAATTTTGCTGAAACTTGGTACAGGGGTAGATTTTGGCCAAAAAATATGATTCCCAAGTTTTTAGCTTGATCTGACCAATGGTTCAAAAATTATGAGCAACGTCATTTTGAAGTCATGCATTGACCTCACATTTTTCAAACTGCCATAACTTTCCTCCTGTTGGTCATAGCCCTATAAAAGTATACATCTTTGGAATCAGAATGATCTGTAGATTCCAAAAATGACATCGTTTTTGATGTAGGATGAAAAATAAAAATTTTACTTATAAATGAATATTTGAGGTCATCATTTGACCTCTCAGATACTGAATTTCAGAAAAATTCATTGATGAGAAAAATGTTCCTCTATTATTTATCTATCATTATCAGCTTTAAAAAGTTTGTGTATAGGCCATTATACACTGCATGTCAAAACAATTTAAGTAATACTAACTTCCTGTATTTTTTTACTATAAACATCTAATTTTGTCTCATTTCATGATCTAGACATCCTGAGAGCTAGATAGCTATAGGTGCTTGAATATAGAGAAGTATATAAAAGAGTGCTACACATGATATATACCAGGGATGGGTTCAAGTACTGGCGGCAGTACTTGTGGACAAGTAGAAGTACTAAAGGAAAATTCAAGTACAAGTACCAGTACAGAGTTTTTGCATAATACTTAAGTCCAAGTCCAATTACATAATGATGTACTTAAGTACAATTACAAGTACATTTTTATAGGTAGTTTAATAAAAATCTTTAAATCAGATCTATATACTCGTAAGTTTATTTCAAATTAAACAATTAAGGAATTAATAATGGTAATGATTAATTTATTGATTACTATTTATCCATAACTGAATACTGGTATCCAAGTTTGAATGAAAATAATAAAACACAACTGTTTGCTCAGTGCATTCTGTGCTATCTGTAATAATTCTGAAAATAAAGAAAATATTCTCATTGGTCAGCAGTTACACAATACAGTACCGGTACTCAGAATAAAAGGAAGGAAACAATTGAGCAGTTTGGTTTTCAATAACAATTTATAATAATAGAAATAATTTATCAACAATGAAAATACAATTGCAATAAAATAATTACTTTGTTGATATTAAATAAACATTTAATTTTGTTTACATGTAACATATACTTGAAAAGTACTTGAAAGTACTTGATTTTTCAAGTACTTATGGGCTGAGTACAAGTAGTACAAGTACATTGACTATTTAAATCACAAGTACCAGTACAAGTACACAAAATTTTGCACTTAAGTACAAGTACTTGTACTTGAACCCAAGCCTGATATATATATATATATATATATATATATATATATATATATATATATATATATATACGTATATACACACAGCCATCCCCTGTTTAATGACTGGGTTCTGTTCCAACGACCACGTCGGTAAATGAAATGGTCGGTAAATGAAAGCCTTGTTTTACGGCTTTGGTGCTTCTTCTTTTTCTTCTTTTCTTTCTTCTTCCTCCAAATGCTGTTGTTCTTCCAACTCTATCAGCTCTTCATTTGTCAGCTCTCCCTCTTGGTATTCCACTAAGTTTTCCACATCTTCCACTTCTACTTCTAAATTGAGGGTATTGGTGAGTAACACTATTTTTCTATTAATTTCATCAACATTTTCAAACTTATCGAAGCCTTCAAAATTACCCACAGATCGTTTTAGGCACTTCTTCCAAATGCCTTTCATACACTTTGCAGTAACATCCTCCCAAGCAGTTGCAATGTTTTTTATACAATGCAAAACATTGTATGATTTCCAAAAATTGGTACGATCGGTCACAGTCGTATCCGCGGGTGGTCGATAAACGAGTAGGTCACTAACTGGGGGATGGCTGTATATATTTAATATATTTTGGTTGATGCATTGTTATGTATTAGGTATTTAAACAAAAATAAATATCCCCCATTTCATCTCTGCCACAAGACTCATCAGACAACTTTGATTAAACTGGCTGTTGTTATGGGGGAACTTCCAATCCCCTTTATTAATGAATACAATATAAAAGTTATCAAAACAGTTGAACATTACTTAAAGAAAAAAGTAATAGGTAATACATATATAATGACTCCATATTATACAAGGATAACATCACAGTAATTAATGTCCAACATATGTACATACTGTATACACAGTAAAATTTAGGTTAATCTATTTATATGCTCCTTTGCAAAGTTTTCCATATCAAAAGATTAACTGGTAATGACTGATGATGCAAAATTTGAAACACAAAATAAGACAGCAGTAAACAGAGCAAAGAGAATAACTGGGCAGATACTGTGAACCTTTAAATGAAGAGATAGGAATATAATGATTCCTCTACTGAAAACACTGATCATACCCAAATTGATTGGAATGCTGCTTGGTCCTAACAAGCCCATATAAAAAAGAAGACATTAGACAGCAAGAAGGGATTCAGAGAAGCTTCACAGCCAAGATCAATGGGTGCAAAGAACTAAATTACTGGGAATGGTTATGTGAATTAAACCTATATTCACTGGAAAGGAGAAGAGAGAGATACACCATTATTTACACTTGGAAAATAATGGAGAAACTAGTCCAAAATCTTACTCTGAACCCTGTAACTCCCTAAACAACAGTGGAAAGTAGAAAAGGAATAGAGGCATTCCATGTCAAGTGTACACACCTTATGTCAGGTCATCTCACTGATTTTAATGATTTTTGGTGTGGTAGTTGGGTATGATTAATGAAGTGTGACCAAATTTTAGCAACTTGGGTCAAATAGTTTGGGAGTAATGACCCCCCCTAAATTTGGGGTCAGCAGCATAACCTCATGATTTTGAAAGGTTATAACTCAGGATCTAATGTATGTATTTTAATGATTTTGGTGTCAAAATGCTCAGAAAAGACAGCAGAATAACTTTAATTTTATGCACAGAGTGCATACATTCCATTAAAAAAAAGTTGCATTTATATTTCACCTTTGACCTTGACATCAGATCAGAGTTCAAAATTTAAGGTTATGAAAATTGGCATATGTAAAGACCTTTTAGATGAAGCATATTCAAACAAAAAATTGGAGTGGGATTTCCATTGGTTTGCTTTCCATAAGCATTTGAAATTTTGCATGTTGAAAATTTTGAGCATTTAAGATAACTTCACAAATAGTTCATATATATGTATGTACAGGGTGTACATAAAGTCAGGATCTATTTTTGTGAAGCACTTGGAAATTATATGGAATTCAATCATAAAATGATAAAGTGGTAACATTTATTAAATAATTAAGAGTAGGATTCGACGTGATGCCCATCAGTATCCCTGCACAGCTCAAATCGTTCTTCAGCATTTCTAAACACATTCTGGAGCATTTGTGGGGTTATGTTATCTGCAGCAGTTCGAATACGTGTACGTAAGTTTTCAAGACTTGTAATCTTCATCTGATAGACGTGCGATTTGATAAAGCCCCATGCAAAGAAATCTAAAGGGGTTAAATCTGGTGATCTCGCTGGCCAAAGTCTGTTGCTTCCGTGTCCAATCCAGCGATTTGGAAAACGTCCATTTAGATAATCCTGAACAATTTTGGCATAGTGACAAGGAGCACCATCATGTTGATAGACGATGGTACTAACAATCCTATCCCCATCGTCTATCAACATGATGGTGCTCCTTGTCACTATGCCAACATTGTTCAGGATTATCTAAATGGACGTTTTCCAAATCGCTGGATCGGACGCGGAAGCAACAGACCTTGGCCAGCGAGATCACCAGATTTAACCCCTTTAGATTTCTTTGCATGGGGCTTTATCAAATCGCACGTCTATCAGACGAAGATTACGAGTCTTGAAAACTTACGTACACGTATACGAACTGCTGCAGATAACATAACCCCGCAAATGCTCCAGAATGTGTTTAGAAATGCTGCGGAACGATTTGAGCTGTGCAGGGATACTGATGGGCATCACGTCGAATCCTACTCTTAATTATTTAATAAATGTTACCACTTTATCATTTTATGATTGAATTCCATATAATTTCCAAGTGCTTCACAAAAATAGATCCTGACTTTATGTACACCCTGTATATAAATATATGTATCTATGTATAAATATAGCTGCATTCATGGTTTGATAAATAAACTGTATGTATTAAGATTTTTGCAAATATTAAGGTATTTGCTACTCTAAAAGAACAATAATTTTCATCACAGTACCTATATAATTTGTATATTTAATCATGTTAAATTTGTGTGTGTTCAGGTTTTGACTATATGCTGATAAAATGTCATCAAAATATTGTTGTGATCCATTCAATTCCCACAATAAATTAAAATCTTCTGATCTTTGGCCTGCTTCACAATCACTGATAGAAAAATTTCCAAATCATTTGAAGCCAGGCCAAAAGTTATGTTCATCATGCAGAAAAAAATTTTCCTTACCTATTTTACAAGTTCAAAATATAGCAGAACCAGAAATATTATCATCAAGCTCGTCTGATACAACAATGGAAACCATGTCATCAGATGATGTTTTTGTTGACAAGAAGGTTGAATTGTCAGCAATGAATGAGACAATCGCCATGATTGGGGAAAGACTGATTGTCAAGCGCAAGATTCAAAGAAATGAAGCATATCTCCCAACAAAAATGGCCAAAATACAAAGTTCAGTAAGAAGACATTAGGTATGGTAGGTGAAATTCCTCAAGAGCCAGGTCCATCAAATGTAGACAAACTGTCCGAGCCAGAAGTAGTTGTCCAAACATTGAAAGATAAATATCAAAACTCAGATAAACATAACCAAATTATGATGCTAACTGTTTTTGCACCATCAATGAGTGTAAGAAAACTAATTCAAGAATTTAACTGTTCACAAAGAATGGCTGTTCAGGCTCAGCAGCTTGCAAAAGAAAAGGGAGTATTGTCATCACCGAATCATCCAAAGATGGGAAAGAAATTGCCATGGAAGTTAACACTGTTAAAGAGTTTTTTAGAAATGATGAAATAAGTAGACAAATGGCAGGCAAGAAAGACTGCATAACAATAAAAGAAAATGGTGAATGAAAAAAATATCAAAAGAGGTTAGTTTTATGTAATCTAAAAGAAGCATATCAACAATTTAAGTTTGTTTCCAGCTCTCTCTATAGGATTTTCAAAATTTGGGATGCTACACCCCAAAGAATGTGTTTTGGCAGGAGCAAGTGTGACGCATAGTGTGTGCATCTGCACAATTCATCACAATGTTAAGTTAATGATGACAGGTTCTAGAATGGCAGAAATTACCAGTGAGGAAGAAACTGTGTTGAGTAGTTACCACTGCGCTTTAGCCAAAATTATTTGTGACAAAAGCCAACCTTCTTGCTATTTAGGAGAGTGTGATCAATTGATGCCCTCGACCTGATTCGCTAAAGGAAACTTCTTACCTGTTATGAAGAAAAAGGTATTGATGAAATCCAGTACAAACAGTGGACAAAAACAGATTGATCTCAACTGGACTGTGTTATTCAAAATTTAGAAGATTTCCTAGATACCTTTATTTCTCGACTAACTCGACTACTTAAGGCATCATGATTTCATTGCCAAACAACAAGCCAAGTATTTAGAAAAAAGAAAAAATGAACTGGATGAAGGCAATTTTTTGGTGATTGGGGACTTTTCCGAAAACTATTCCTTTGTAGTCCAAGATTGTGCTCGAGGATTTCACTGGAATAATTGCCAAGCGACTCTTCATCCATGGGTTTATTATTACAAAGAACAAGAAAAAGTAAATCACAGCTCTCTAACTATTATCTCAGAGTGTAATACACATGATACTGTTGCAGTGCATCTATTCATAAAAGTTTTAATAAATCATCTTAAGTCAAATTTTCAGCTACTAAACAGAATTATCTATTTTACTGATGGATGCGCAGGTCAATAGAAAAACTGCAAAAACTTTTTAAATTTATGCCGCCACCATGAAGAATTTGGAGTTAAGGCTGAGTGGCATTTTTTTGCTACCATCCATGGCAAGGGACCATCGGATGGTGTCGGAGGAACCATCAAAAGGGAAGCATCAAAAGAAGGTCTTTGTAGGCTATATGAAAATCAAATTCTGTCCCCAAAAGATCTTTTTTATTTCTGTTCCTTAAAATTGACTCAAATGTCTTTTAGCTTTGCAACACAAGAACAATACTCAAATGAGAAAGAATTTTTAGATCCAATTTTATCAAAAGCGAGAACCATACCAGGAACTCAAAAATTACATTCATTCATACCACTGACAAAAAAATTGTTTAGAAGTACAAATGTACAGCGCCTCAGTTGAAAGTCGAAAGGAATTCGCTTCTCCCCAACAAGCCACTCAATTAATTGAAAATGTCACAGGATATGTAACAGTGGAGTATGATAATCACTGGTGGATTGGGTGTGTGATGGAAATATATCCTGGTGAGGGTGAAGTGAAAGTAAACTTCCTTCACCCTTGTGGCCCAAACAAGTCATTGACTTATCCTGAAAATCCTGATATACTTACAGTAGATTTGTCCGACATCCTCACAATCATAAACCCAATGACAGCTACTGGAAGACCATATACAATCACAAAAAAGGAAACCAATGAAGCCAATATGATCCTGAAAAAGCGTCATCTTTAAAAGTAATCAAGAAACTGGATACAAACTTATTGTCAAAAACATATAATCAAAAACTTACAACTGCATGGAAAATGTGAGTATTGCTATTTAAATTGCTTATTGACATGTATGCCTATATACTGTAACTAACTATATTTTAATAATTACACTTATGAGTACAGTTCTAAGTATTAGTCTATCTTAAATTGTACAGCTTCCTAATATTAAATTATTATTAAATAGTGGAAATCCCTCTAACCCTCTAGTCATTCGAGCCTGTGACTATGAATAAATGGTCCTGGGTTAGAATCCTAGTAGCTTAGAGGTTAGAAAATTTATTTTCTCCACAAGCGCGTGCCCAATGCCTATGCTTGTTTCTGCCATACAGTAGAATATATAAGATCTCTAAACTAATACGGAATGAAAAAAACCTGTTTTGGCACCCTGTATAGTATCTAGGCCAAGGTCCTTCAGAAGTTGGAACGAGGTACACACCTAGGCCTTGGGAGGTAACTAAGGGGTTTAACTACCTACCTTGCTAATTAATTTTTTAAACAACTCCTTATCATGATAATTTTACTTAAATTTTTAATAGGTATAAAATTTATATTTTTCAGGTTCAGCATGGCAATATGAAGTGTTAATTCATCAGAAATACCTGTACAAGTTAGTCATTGTTTACTGTTCAAACTTCAAACACCTAAATTTAAAGTTATTTTTAACTGCAAAAATTATATAGGATTTGTGATAAAAATTATTGATACTTTTAGAGAACCAAATAATTTGTTTGTAAAAATCTTGATGCTTACCTATAGGCAGTGGTGGGCACCATTAACCAAAAAGTTAACTTCGATAACGATAATCCATTAACCCCAATTTTTAACTCCGATAACGATAATCCGATAATTTTACTACAAAGTTAACAGAAGTTAACGATAATCCGTTAATGATAACTATTTCTTCACTAACATTTAAAAAAAATCAAGGAAAAAAGCTTTAAAACCCATAGAAAATGTTTATTTATGCAAAATCCAACAATAAATAGGTATTTAACTATATTTTTATCAAGTTTTGCAATTTTTTTGCTTAATAACTTTTTTGAAGTTTAAAAGTTGTAGAGAATGCTTGGTAAGAGAGAACTGAACGCTGTCTAGTTGACGATAATACAGAAGAACCTAAAAAAGTAAAATATCATCGTATAAAATATGTAACTAAACTAATAAAATATTAATTCAAACAAAATAGCAAAATTAATTCAAAATAATATTAATTATAATAATATTATAATATATAATATTACGTTATATAAAATATTTTATTTTACTTAACCTTTTTCTGTGAATTTTCAATAGAAGTAATTTTTCTCTATGTAATTATTTTATCTATAAAATATTTTATCTATGAATTATTTAGTCTATAAAATAAAAATACTTTGTCCATGAATTATTTTGTCTATAAAATATTTTATCTATGAATTATTTAGTCTATAAAATAAAAATACTTTGTCCACGAATTATTTTTGTCTATAAAATATTTTGTCTACGGTATGTAATATACGCAATTGTTATTTAATTTGATGACAATATTACAATCAGTGAATAAAAACTATTATTCAAATTTTACATACTATATATACTTTTTTAGAGATTTACTAACGCAGTGTAAAAATACTTATTCATTAGTCATTACTATAAATTAATTTTTCTCAACCGTACATTTTACCATACGTATCTCCATACGTATTAATATATATATAATATTATAGGACTTTTACTAACGTTAAAAGAACCTTCTTACATTCAATAAAAAGCGCACAACCTCCCCTTGCGAGATCTGGAAGCAGACTGAAGTTATGGCAGTTTGAATTCATTCGCGGAGCGGTGTTCTTCCGTGAATGACTCGTCGCAGTTAATGTGTTAATGGACTTTAACAGACTAAATATCGAGTTATCGGAAGTTAACTGGTCCGATAACGATAAATGGAAATTAACTTCCATTAATAGTCCATTAAAAAAAGTTAACTTCGTTAATTAACTGTTATTGGATTAACGCTTTAGTGCCCAACACTGCCTATAGGTACATATCAAATCATGTTTGTAGCTATATTATAATATGTATATATATGAACTATTTGTGAAGTTATCTTAAATAAAATGCTCAAAATTTTCAACATGCACAATTTCAAATGTTTGTGGAAAGCAAACTCATGGAGATCCCACTCCAATTTTTTGCTTGAATATGCTTCATCCAAAGGTCTTTACTTATGCCAATTTTCATAACCTTGAATTTTAAACTCTGACCTGAGGTCAAGGTCAAAGGTGAAATATAAATTCAACTTTTTTTAACAATGTACGCACTCTGTGCATAAAATTAAAGTTATTCTGCTGTCTTCTGAGCATTTTGACACCAAAATCATTAAAATCCATCCACTAGATCCTGAGTTATGACTTTTCAAAATCACGCGGTTACGCTGCTGACCCCAAATTTGGGGGGTCATTACTTCCAAACTATTTGTCCCAAGTGGCTAAAATTTGGTCATGCTTCATTACTCATACCCAACTACCACACCAAAAATCATTAAAATCAGCGAGATGAGTGGCAGAAATCACCAAAAAGTGTGTACACTTGACATGGAATTCCTCATTACTGTGTCATGTTCCCAAATTAAAGACAGGGAACATCCTTAACCCTGAAAGAAAGACAGGGAATATCCTTAACTCTGAAAGAAAATAGTTTTGTTGTGAGAGGACCAAAACTGTTTAATCAGCTGCCCAAAGACCTAAGAAACATGAATGGTGTTGCAGTGGACATCTTCAAAAGAAGATTAGATGCCTGGCTCAGAACAGTCCCTGATGAGCCAGGCATACCTCGTTATGTGAGGTGGAGAGTACAAGAAATGAACTCGCTACTTCATCAGGCCAACTTGAGAGGAGGGGGCAACAAGCTTGACCTTCGTGAAATGAGGAATCATCGCACAGAACATTTGAAAAGTTGAAAGGTATATATATACAGGGTGAGTCAAAAGTAGCGCCCGATTTCTGTTTTTTCGGCTGTCAGATTCTTTCTGGGAAGTCATGAAAATTGCAAGTAAAACAGCTTGGTACAGTTCCGTAATAATTTTCCCCCGAATAAATGGTTAGATAAACATGTCATTCATTTATTTCTACCTTCTTGTACACTTTAATACAAATGGTAAACAAACAATCAACTGACAGAAATCGGGCGCTACTTTTGACTCACCCTGTATATATATATATATATATACAATAATTTTTTTTTTTTTTTTACTACATAGTAAAAGAAAAGATAAAAAAATATATAATATATTATCTTTTAATGTACAGTAACTATTAGGGTTTCTCATTTTCAGGGGTTTTCACTATCTCATTTTTCTGGGACAAAATTGGCCATCATCCCAGGATCCTGGGATTTCCCAGTTTATAAAAAATAATGATGATAAAGTCTCAAAATGTTTAAGCATTAGATAAATCTAGATTAGTTAGTTAATATTATATATAAATATATAAATATTTTAATACTAATGATAAATATAATAAAGGATAGAGCCTAGGCTGAGTTTCAAACACTGCAGAAACATAAATATGATTGTTGTTGGTTAGCCAATCAGCCCACCCTGATTGAACAAGCCAGCGGCATGCAGATAACCAATCGCCCTCTCCGGAGTGGACTAGAGGTTCAGCGCACTAGTGATGTTGTGTTGTGTTCTATGTTGTGATAGAGTAGTACAGTCTGTTATAATATGTTCAATTGTTTGTGGTGTGTCCTGGCACAGGTAGCAGGTGTCGTCTGTGGAGTTGTCTAGTCTGTGTTTATATGTCTGTAAGTTGGGGTGATGTCCACATTGGAATCGTGCTAAGTTAACTTGATCTGATCTGCGCAGGCTGGTCTCTGACCTGTGAGTGGGTGGCGGCTTTGCACCTAGGACCATATTCGGACCGAGTCGTGTCAGTGCTTTGTGGGTTAGGTGTGTGTGTGTGTGTGTGTGTGTGTGTTTTCTGTACTGTGTGATGTCTGTGGGGCATGGTATGGAATGGAGTATTTGGTTATAATGTCTCTCTGATGTTACCTACCTTAATGGTGCAAGGTGTTGGTGCGTGATTGTACATGTTGTGGCAAGGGTGTTGTGGGTTAGTTGTCGCTGCTGCCATGAATTGTGTTCCTCTCATGTCTAAATGTTCCCTAACTTTCAGTATTTTTGTTTCTGTGTGCAGGTGTTCTATTGGTGTTGTTTCAGTACATCCTGTAATGATACGAAGTGCATTGTTTTGTATTGTCTGTAAGGTGTTTGTGTGTGTGTTTGAAATAATGGGTGCCCAGCATGGGCTAACATAGTCCACAACTGAGTGAATATATTGTTTGTATATGAGTGATGTTGTTTCATGCTGGTGTCCAAAGTTTGTGCCTGTTAGTACCCTAAGCGTGTTAAGTCTTGACATACATTTGTTTTTAATATCCTGAATGTGGTTTGCAAAAGATAATGATGTGTTGTATGTGACCCCAAGTATTTTGGTCCTGTGAGCGTGTGGAATGTTGATGATATTTAGTGTAATCTGTGGAGTTACCTGGTTTTCTTTTGTGTTGCTTGTTGCAAGGTGATGGTTGATTTTGTGGGTGCTACTTTGAGTGTGTTGTGTGTGTCAGTCAGTCTTGTATACTGTTTATGTATGTTTGTAGGTTATTTGTAGTGGTGTTGATGTTGTTATGGGTGGATGTTAGAGTGATGTCATCTGCATATGATGATAAGGTAAGCTTGTTATCTATGGGCAGGGTTGTGGAGTTGGGGTCGGAGTTGTGGAGTTGGTTATTTTTGGGTGGAGTCAGAGTTGGTACAAATCCCCCAACTCCGACTCCAAATCTTAAAGCTACACACATTTCCTTGAAATTTTCAATTGCACGTGGTTTCTTGGAATACAGTACATAGTTCATGATTCAGCGTGTTCTTGAACTAAAACCTTTCCTTAGTGACATTGCCAACCCAGATGTCACGATGACTGAAGTTCAATGGGAGCAAGTGAAGGAACTTGAAAGCTTGCTTTGCCATCCATATACCATTACAAAAAACTTGCAAGCAGCTGACTTGACTCCTTGTTTGTTTTATAATGAGTGGAAGACCCTCATTTTCCGCCTCTCTCAAATTGGTGGCATTATGAACTCAATGCTGCGCAGAGAAAGTCGTCTGTTGTACATTGACATCCTATTGGCTGCTATTGTAGGGTTTTGCTGATTCTCGTTTCTCAAGTCTATTCATTTTTAAATTCATGTTTTTTCTTTCCAGCCACTCAGCTTTCGCAGCCTTGAATTAAGTATTCATTTTAAGTCAATTTAGTCAAGTATAGGCAGATACTGTAATTAATGAAAAAGTGCTTAAATCATTGTAATATGGCATCTTGCTAGAAACAGCTCTGGACTAGTGTTAAAATCTAGTCCAGTATTTAGCCCTGATAGTCCCTGTTGAATTTGAGAAGAGGCAAGATCATAGTCTATTACTGAAGCTGGAAGGTATGTTTTGAAGTTTAGCACTAAGGATCCAGAACTTAAGTGCTCCTTCTAGGCAGACAATCCAGTGTTGTGCATGAGTCCAAAATTCTTGAAGCATTTTCAGTGTGCTTTGGCTTATAGACCTTTAATTAAGCTATTGCATGTGAATTCATTAAGCACCTATACACGTTGTCTTGTCCAGCTAAATTGGGAAATAAACAAGTGAGAAGAATTCCTCTGAATATAATACAGTTGAAATCTAGGAAGTTAAGACCCTCCAAAGTTTAAGATAGTTATTTAGAATTCTAGTGTTTTGTGCATAAATTACACTGGTATGCATCAATTTTGCTGTCAAGGGTTTTGTAAGTGATTCTTATAGAGTTTTTCCTGCTGATTTCGAATCTGCAATCCGTTTTTCTCAATCAGCTCAGGTTATCCGGCTATGGCCTCATAAGTAAAATAGAATTTTTCGTGATTTTGTCAAAGTGGAATTGGAACAGTAACATCTATCATCATTTGTTTCACTTGTATAATATCTTTTTTTACTTTTCAGGCATATAGATAAAATATTTCATAATGAATAGAGTGTGTAAAAATGATCCCAATAGATTCTGCTACATATGGTATGTGGGACAGTTACCATGCCAAATAACCAGTCCCAAATCACTAAATTTGTGAAGACAATGTATAGAGCATACTTTGGAATTAAGCTAGGGGACCAGGACAAAAATTTCGCCCCTCATATGTGCTGCAAGACGTGCATTGAAAATTTGAGAAGATGGAGCAAAGGCAGAGCGAAATCTTTGCCTTTTGGAATTCCCATGATTTGGAGAGAAGGAAAGGATCACGTGACAGATTGCTATTTCTGCATGACAAACCTCCAAGGTGGGCTTATAAATTTATTTTTCTTAAATATTTTGAAATCCTCGTGTGAAATTTGACATAATATTCACCATAATGTAATATTCACCATATATAGCATAATATTCACCATAATGGTAATCATACATTTACATATACATATTGTTATAGAAAATACATTTACACATACATATTGTTATACAAGTTACATTTACATATACAATGATTGTATATTTTCTTTCTTTTTCATTCATATTGTCCCCGAAGGGACAATATGAATGAAAAAGAAAGAAAATATACAGACTCCATCGACCTATTTCATATCTTACAGACCGCAGCCTTCCCTCATGAGCTGCCACTGTCTGAATGCTTCTTCTGTTTCATATGCAAGTTTTATATCCATGTTTCTGTGTTTCTATTTTCAGGAGTTAACAAGAAGAATAAACACATTGTTGTATACCCTGACATTCCTTCTGCTATGAGACCTGTACCCCATGGTCCTGGAATTCCAATACCCGACCCACCTCAAACCCTGGACTTCGATGATTCTGATGATGAATCAATGACCAATGCCAATGACCAGTCCCAGTCGTATACGTATACCTCAAAATACCGCTTCAAATGAGCTGAGGCCTCTCAACCAGGCCAAACTTAATGATCTTACCAGGGATTTAGGACTTTCCAAATTAGCTGCTGAGATCTTGGGCTCACGACTTCGAGAGGACAACTTGCTGGCTCCGGGAACAACATTCTCCTGGTATAGGAAACGAGAGGAATTCCGCAAGTTTTTTGCAGTGCACGAAAATACCTCTTCCTTAGTGTACTGCTGCAATGTTGAGGGGCTAATCGAATCCTTGGGCCTGCCATATAACGCATCAGAATGGAGGCTATTTATAGACTCGCCTAAACAAAGTTTGAAAGCAGTACTTCTCAACATTGGGAATAGGGTTGCATCAGTCCCTGTAGCACATTCCGTACAACTTACTGAGAGCTACGATAACATGAAAATTTTACTGGATGCTCTCGTATACGACCAACATAACTGGAGGATCTGTGGAGATTTGAAGGTAATACTAATATCATAAGTAAACTATTGCTATTGACTATGTTGTTTTTCCAAAGGTTATTTGAGAGCGTATAAGAGCACTTAACTTCCCCACAGAAGTGATACAGTCCAATGCATAGATTTTTTTATCTGATAGAACAAATTCTCTAAATTCTTTAAATATTTTCATTTTTTTTCAGATTGTGGCATTTGTATTGGGAATGCAAGGGGGATACACGAAATACCCATGTTTCCTCTGCAAATGGGATAGCCGAGCGGATGAGAAGCACTATGCACAGCGTGAATGGGCCCCTTGTACCACCAACAAAAATTTTGCTCCCACCACTTCATATTAAGCTGGGCTTGATGAAAAATTTCATCAAATCAATGAATAAGGAGGGTTTAGCATTCCGATATCTCGAGAGTAAATTTCCTCATATATCTGATGCTAAACTAAATGCTGGGGTTTTTGATGGTCCTCAAATTCGAACTTTGATCAAGGATACTCAGTTCGAAAACGCAATGACTCCAACTGAGAAGAATGCCTGGCAGGCATTCAAATCAGTTGTCACTGATTTTCTTGGCAAGCGTAGAAGTCCAGAATACGAGTCCGTTGTCGAAAACTTGATGGAAGCTTTCAAAGCTCATGGGTTGCGCATGTCCATAAAAATGCACTTTTTGTGGTCCCACTTGGACTATTTTCCTGAAAATTGCGGGGATTATAGTGAGGAACAGGGTGAACGATTTCACCAAGATATCAAAATAATGGAAGAGAGGTACCAGGGAAACTGGGATATCAATATGCTGGTGGACTATTGCTGGTGCTTGAAGCGAGACGTGCCCGAAGAAAAACATAGATGAAAGCCAAAAAAACTTCATTCCTTCCTTAATAAACTTTTTTCCATATTCATTGTATGAATAAAAGTATTTATTCACACAATGTTTTCATTTTTCACGAGTGTTCTTATAATATTACTCGTATCTACAGTGTTTAAGCTAAAAAAATCAATAAATTTTGGGATAAAATTGGACTTATAATAAATGGCCAATAGAGAAAAAACCTGACCTGATTGAGGAAAACCAATGTCATTTTCGAATTCAGCATGGTCGAATTATATAATATGAGTTGAAAAAACCCTCACAGCAGACAAAAAAATTTCATATGCATACCAGTGTTATTTATCTTTATGCTCATTATCATCATTAACTTTATTAACTCCATCATCATTTAATTTAAGATTAAAGTTTCTTATTGTCTAGAACAGGAGTCCCCAACCCTGTGCCCGCGAGCACCATGGTGCCCACCGACCCTTTTGCGTGTGCCCGCCACTGACTGACTACGATTGATAAGGTTTTATTTACATTTTTAATAAAATGTTAAGTATTTACATATTTTAAATATTTAGTTACTAAATATTTAAAATATGTAACATACTTAACATTTTATTAAATTTTAGTAGTTAATTACAGAAACAGATGCTCATTTATTTGAAAATAATTATTTCTTTATAAATAAATTGTTATAGTTTTGATAATTTTTCTAAGATTCTTAGTTAGCCCATCTTTGTTTTTTTTGTGTATTATGTTCATTATTTTACATACGAATTAAGTGTTTTTTTGTGTATTATGTTCATTATTAAGTCCAACTATAAATTTGCCTTGAAAAAGTAAGTGGTGCCCGCCGCACTACCGGTAGTCTTGAATGTGCTCTTCGGCACAAAAAGGTTGGGGACCCCTGATCTAGAACCTCCAGAATACATTGTAACTAATTATTGAAACAGTTTTTGTTCAAGTCTAGAAATGGGAGGTTTCAAGTTGTTCTATTAAATCAAGTTATAAATAAAACTGAAAAACCTAAATTTCTAGTTTGCTTTCTATAAATCATTAAATATCAGTCATGTTACATGATGGGGAGATCAGTTCCACATTTGATCATCACAGGGAATAAGACTAGATAAAAAGTCATACACTGGAATAAGGTTTACTAAATTTGATGATATTTTCAAGTCAAGGGAAATTCTTGAATTAATTTTCAGTAGCATAGGTCTTGCTTGTACTGTGCTTGTTCTTCTTTATTGTTTATCCTAAAGTCCTTTCTCTTCTTTTTCTGCCTGAACACCTTTTTCTTGCACCCACTCCTGAACATTCCAGCATATATGGTTTGCTTTCCATCACTTGGATGCACTGTGTTGGTCTTGCTCTTCCTGCTTGACATTTTTGTGAATGGTCCTTGCTCACTTGATCTCCAGTGTACTGCTTGGGAAAAGATCTTTGAGTCCAGCTTCATCCCCTGCCTTCCAGTCTATTCACTTTACATGTGCTTTGTGGCTGACCGGTAGAATTTGATTCCTACCATAGGAAGAACTGTTTCCAGAGTCAAATCCAGGTAGGTTCTCCAGTTTTCCCACAACACTATCTACGTTGATGCCATGTACCGAGTCACACTGACAGAAGAACAGCAAATTAGAGCTAAAGCTGCTTTATGTGAAGTAGCCATTCGGATGAAAGGTCTATGAGCGGAAGATGAGGCTGTAGCTGGGCCGCAACACGGCAGCCTTCCATCATCATCCTCATCCAATTCAGATTCTGAAGATGAAGAATTCAATTTCGAAAAATATCTAGACGACCAGGAATGGTTAAAGCGTCGTCGATTAGATTTGGAAAAAAGCGGAGAAAGGAGCCTGACTGCGCTAGCTAAATTTAAATTGGATTTTTATCATGCACTAGGAGAGGTAGAAAAAATTGACCATACTGCAAAGTTGAAAGTGAAAGATGCAATACCTTGATACCCTGAGATTGTTCAAGATGCCGCTCTAACTGTCACAGCATTGCCATTGACTCAAGTCAGCATGTGGAGTGTTTGTTTTCTGCCTTACGAATCGTCAGATCCGACTTGAGAGCAGCAATGAAGGAGGACCTAACTAAAGCGATCCTGTTTCTGAGAACAAATTCACTTTAGGTATAAGAGTACAGTATATATATGTGGTTGTAAAGTATTCATGTATTGTTCCATTTATTGCAGTTGCTTTTTTATATGCTGAACCATTTTGAAATAGTTTCAACTTTCATGTCTTATATTTTTATAATTTTATTATTTTATAACTATTAAATAACTTCTTAGTTTTTATTTCATTTATTATTTTAGTTTTTATGGCATTTCATGTCTTATATTTTTATTATTTTATAACTATTAAATAACTTCTTAGTTTTTATTATTGTATGAGGAAAGAATAATTAAAATCGAGATTTAAAAATTAAAACTATCAAAATTCACGGAGACTATTCATTTAGCTACACCATACCTATACTATATAAGTATATATGCCATATGGTTAGTATATACTACAGTTGGAGTTGGAAACTTTTTTTTCACTGACTCCACAACCCTGTCTATGGGTGTTGGGATGTCATGCATGTATAAGTTGAACAGTGTTAGTGAGAGAATAAAGCCTTGAGGGACCCAGTTCAGAAAAAGCTTGTTTTTGGATGACTTGCCATTAAATGTGACATGCGAGTATCTTCCTGAAAGATAGTTGCTCAGCCACCTTTTGGTGTTATTGTGCATGTTTGTGTTGAGTATTTTGTTTATGAGAGGGAAGCGTGGGATAGCATCAAATGCTTTACTAATGTCTATTGTTGCTAATAGTGTATGTTGAGCTGGTTGTCTGGAGTTGATGCCATCCATGATGTGCTGCGTGAGGTTAGTGAGTAATGTCGTGGTTGAGTGGTGGGGTCTGAATCCATGTTGAGTAGGCAATAGTGGTATGTGTGGGTTGGTGATTTGTAAGATTAGTCTTTCTGTTACTTTGGAAGGTGTGCATAGTAAAGTAATGGGTCTACAGGAAGCTGGTTCTGTTGGATTTTTGTTTGGTTTGAGTAGTGTAATAATTGTAGTGAATACTCTTATTTTAGTTTCAAGATAAATGTTAATTTTACCGTCTTGAATTTCGGAATAGTATAAATTCATTTTAAATTAGTTACCCCATTATAATTCAATTGTGAACCACATTAATACTAATTTTATGTATACTATATTATTTTATTGTATGTAAACATAATTAATTATATATCACAATTGTCAGTTAATTATTTATATTCAAATATTTATTTTAATCTAATACCATGTCCATTTTACAAATAAACAATAGAAAACCAAAGGTTATATTTTCCACCTTTGGTACTGTTGCAGTTTCGCCTAACGGACTCAATACGGCTAGTGAGATAATCACTGGTTGGCACTTAACTAGCGGCAGTGCTTATGGCTACATCATCCAGGTTAACCTATACCAGATAGATGCGCTACGGTCCCAAGCCGTAGCTTGCCTAGGCCAACGACGACGACGTAAACCAACAATTGGTGACTCCGGAGTTGGATTCCCCCCTTTTACCCGAACGACTAGGATTAGACTGTAACGTCGTTCGTGCCCATCACCCCCTTCACCCGAGCGACTAGGACCAGACTGTAACGTCGTTCGTGCCCATCACCCCCTTCACCCGAGCGACTAGGACCAGACTGTAATGTCGCTCGTGCCCTCTGCCCCTCACCCCTGCCCGTGCGCTCTGTGCCTGCGCTCGTCTCAACCTCCACTCCTTCGTTGGTAACTTGTCGTCTTGCTTGTACGTCAGCAAGCATAGGAGAAGATGCCTGACGACGCTGGTGCCATCTCCCACTTGAGCGTAAAGCTCCCCGTCTTCTGGCCGGGTGATCCATTTATTTGGTTCCACCAAGTGGAATCACAATTCACTTGGGAAGGATCACCGCTAGCAGGACAAAATACGATCATGTTTTGTCCTCTCTACCAGCGAGCATCATCTCTGAAGTCCGTGACGTCATCTTATCTACTTCCACGAGTGAGGACCCGTACAACGATCTGAAGTCTGCCATCCTGTGCCGCACCACTGTCTCCGAGCGTGAGAAACTACATCAGTTAATCTCAAAAGAAGAACTTGGAGACCGTAAGCCCACTCAAATGCTGAGGGCTATGCAGTGCGCTCTAGGCGAACGCGCACAAACCTTCGATAAGGACATCTTTAGACAGTTGTTCTTGCAGAAACTTCCTCCATCAGCTCAGCGTGTCTTGGCCACTATGGATCCTGCTACTCCAGTTGATAAACTAGCAGAAACTGCCGACAAAGTAGTGGAGATTGACACAGCTCCGGTCAACAACGTGAACACACAATCGGAACTGGAGTTGAAAGTGAAAGAGTTAAGTCAACAACTCAACCACGTTTGTTCTCTGCTACTAAATCAACGGCAAAGAAGCCATTCTCGGTCAAGATTTACGAAGAGGCATCGTTCGAGTTCCGGGAAGATCTGCTTCTACCACGCCAAATTTGGAAAGAAGGCTAGGAAGTGCATCTCCCCTTGCAATTTTTCGTCGGAAAACCCCAGCAGCGAGTCCTAATGGCGTCTAGTACTCGCACTGCCAACCTGTTATTCATAAAGGACAGGAACTCTGGTGTCAATTTCTTGGTCGATACCGGAGCGTCAGTCAGTGTATTCCCTAAAAAATCTGGTCATACGCACTCGGAATCTCCGCCTCTATACGCTGCTAACGGTTCACGCATACCCACGTACGGTACTCAGTCGCGTGAACTGAACTTGGGCCTTCACCGATCCTTCAAGTGGATTTTCATCTGTGCTCAAGTGCAGCATCCCATAATCGGCGCTGACTTCCTCCAGCATTTCAAACTCCTGGTGGATCTTGACAAGCGACGCTTATGCGACCAGGCCACACTGCTTTCTGTTCTTGCCAAACAGGTTGCCCTTCCGGACGCCTCGAACTCTGCACTTTCCCTCGTTCCCCCTAATTCCATGTACCAGTGCCTTTTCCAGCGATATCCAGGAATTCTTCAACCGATGCAGATGGGTGATACCATTAAGCACACCATTACCCATCACATTACAACAAAAGGTCCCCCTGTGTTTGCAAAACCCAGACGTCTTGCCCCGGACAAACTGAAAGCTGCCAAATCGGAATTCCAGCTTATGCTGGATCTTGGGATAATAAGACCTTCCAAAAGCAGTTGGTCCTCTCCCCTACACCTGGTCCAGAAGAAGTCAGGAGACTGGAGACCATGTGGGGATTACCGGTTTTTTAATTCGACAACCATCCCGGACCGATATCCGGTACCAAATGTCCAAGACTTTACTTCTCTTCTCCACGGCAAATCTATCTTCAGTAAAATAGATCTCGTTAAGGCTTTCCACCACATTCCCGTAGAGCCTTCGGATATTCCCAAGACTGCAGTTTGTACACCATTTGGGTTATTCGAATTTTTGAAGATGCCGTTCGGGCTACGGAATGCTGCGCAAACCTTTCAGAGGTTTATAGATGAGGTCACCAGAGGCTTAGACTTTGTTTATGCCTACATCGATGATTTGCTTGTGGCCAGCTCAACGGAAGAGGAACATAAGGAACATCTTTCACTCCTCTTTCAACGCTTAGAACAATACGGTGTTACTATTAATGCATCTAAGTGTGTGTTTGCACAGCCAACCTTGGAATTTCTTGGTCACACGATTTCGCAGCACGGAATTACCCCCCTTCAGGACAAGTGTCAAGTGATAAAAAATTACCCTATGCCAAATAATCAGCGTGAGTTACGTCGGTTTCTAGGTTTGGTAAATTATTACCACAAGTTCATTAAAAACTGTGCCAGTGTTCTTGCTCCTCTACACGCTATGATCACACACAAACGCAAGGTAACGAAATTGGTATGGTGTAGCGATAGTTTACAGGCGTTCGACAATGCCAAAAATGCTATCAATAGTGCATTGTCTCTGTCATTTCCTATCAGTGATGCCCCCCTAACTCTGACGGTCGATGCATCAGATGTTGCGATCGGTGGGTGTTGGAACAAACCATTAACGGTCAACAAGCACCCATCGCGTTTTACTCGAAAAAGCTGCAGCCAGCCCAAACGCGTTATAGTGCTTTCGGACGTGAACTTCTTGCTATTTACTTAAACGTGAAGCATTTTCAACATTTCCTTGAAGGCCGAGAGTTGTGTGTTTTTACCGACCACAAACCTTTGGTCACTGTCTTCAATAAAAAGCTGTAACCACTCTCCCAGAGTCATCAGGCAACTCGATTATATCTCGCAATTTACCACAGATATCCGCCACATCAAAGGTGTCTTGAACACTCCAGCGGATGCACTTTCAAGAATAGAGATTACTTCTGTTACCCTCAGCTCTACACTGTGGAATGCTATTGCACAGGATCAAGATAAGGATACGGAACTACAAGACCTGCTCAGAGAAGACTCCACTCACTCACTTTCCCTCAAGAAAATGAGTATGCCAGGATTGTCTGTGCCCCTCTATTGCGACGTATCAACAGCTGCTATTCGCCCTTATGTCCCTCCATGTCACAGACAAGCAGTCTTCACGGATCTTCATAACCCCTCCCATCCTGGTATCCGTGCTTCGCAACACCTGGTTACCTCTCGCTTTGTTTGGCCCTCGATGCGGAAGGATGTCAAACATTGGACCAAAACGTGCCTTGCCTGCCAGCGTGCCAAAGTCCAAAGGCACACCAGGTCCCCCTTTGACGCATTTCCGCCCCCATCCCAGCGATTTGAGGTAATTCATGTAGACATTGTTGGCCCTCTTCCAGTGATTCAAGGCCAACGTTATCTGCTCACCTGTCTCGACCGCTTTTCCAGATGGCCTGAAGCCATCCCACTTCCTGATATCCAAGCGGACACTGTTGCAAGAGCCTTTCTTCATGGATGGGTATCAAGATTTGGATTGCCGACAAAAGTCATCACTGACCAAGGTCGCCAATTTGAGTCTTCGCTTTGGAAGAAGTTTACCAGCTTGTTGGGTACAGTACATGCGCATACCTGTGCGTATCATCCGCAAGCTAACGGCCTCGTCGAACGCTTCCATTGCCAGCTGAAGTCATCCCTTATGTGTCACGAAGACTCCCATTGGATGGATAAGCTTCCACTCGTTTTGCTTGGTATTCGCTCTGCATTTAAGAGTGATCTGAAGACTACAGCGGCTGAACTAGTCTATGGAACAACACTGCGGCTACCAGGTGGCTACTTCACTGCAGGGGATAAGTCATGTGATCCTACGGAATTCGCTCAAACACTTTCCTCTCACATGCAGTCCCTTCAGCCTGTTCCCCCTCGATTGACTAGCCAACAGAACATCTTTGTTTCCCCAGCCCTCCAATCTTGCACCCACGTTTTCGTTCGTGTACCTGTCCCAAAACGGCCTCTCCAATGTCCATATGACGGACCCTATGAAGTTCTCCGACGTACGCGCAAATCATTCCTCATCCAGCGCGGTTCCAAGGTCGACAAGGTTTCTATCGATCGTCTTAAGCCTGCGTTTTTGGAATCAACCTTAAGCGAGGTACATGTAGCTACCA